>OZ038493.1:52440958-52443458 GCA_964036315.1 Acanthosepion esculentum
GCTATAACTTTGGAAAAGGAATGCTGTACTGCTTGGCATTCGCGCCTGAATCTGCAATACAAGCATTCCAGTGTGTTTGGATGTGAATTTGAGGACAGTGCAGAGGATTCGTAAAGAGTTTGTTGAGTCTAATGCTGATTACAAAGATGTTTGGAGTGATCCCTAGTGATGGTGGCGTTATGCCTCCATTCATCTTCCTACACAACTTCAGACTCAACACGGGGGCCTACATTAAGTGCCTTGAGGAGGTAGTACTGCCCTGGGTCAAGTGCGTGCCTGATGGAAGACCATATATCTGACAACAGGATTCTGCACCATGCCACACAAGCAGGCGAACCGAGTCATGGCTGTCAGACAATTTCTGCGACCACATCATGCCTTACATCTGGCCACCTAACTCCTCAGACTGCAACTCCATTGATTATTATGTGTGGGAGACAGTTGAGCGAGGGACCAACAAAACTCCTTGTAACACCAAAGATGAACTGAAGGCAAGCATTGTGGCAGTATTCACCAAGTTAAACAAGGAGACCGTCCAGAAGAGATACATGAGATTCCGAAGTCGTCTGAAAGCCGTAGTTGAAGCCAATGGCGACTTTATTGAATGTTATAGTGAAAGACACCTTGTCTAGATAATAGACTCTCCCATCTATTATAAGTAGGAGTCAGTAGTGGTCAAGGAAAGGAGGTAGTCAGCGACCACAACTCGATTACTCTGCGTAACACTTTATTACAAGTTCCTAACGTTTCTGTACGTTTAACCTATTTAGGACGCATTTAGTCCGAATACAGTTTGCACTGTGGGAATAACTCCACAACATTGAATAAATTAACTCTTCTAGTATATCAAGATATTTTTGTGTAATGTTGGTAAATATATCTGTTAAAATGAGATGTCAATACTATTTTCATTTTTGCGTAATTTAGGCGACAATTTATCCATCGTACCCTGTATATATATATATTTCTTGTGGCTGATGGAACCCTCATCGCCCTCCACCCCAAAAAGGTTTATTTCTGACTTCAAAGAACAAAACATGTCAGGTTTTTTTTGTCTTTCAACCAATGATGCACAAAGCTCTTTCTAAATTGGTTTTAACGTTTATTATAAAAGGCCTTTTTCTGACAGTAAAACATGCTTTTATTCCAGACCATTCAACATTCCATTATTGTTGATTTTCAATCTTATGGAAGGCTTAAACGAGAACACATTTTATGCTTTAAATTGCAAAGGCTATTTCCTATTAATGCAGTAGAATGCTGGAGTAGTGATTAAGTATGTGCGGATTAATAAGAAATCTTTAATATCTGCTTCCGTAAACAGGGTTCAAATGCAGGGTTATTAAAATATTACCATTTTAAGTGTTTCATTAACCCCCACCACTTTTCACATACGCAGACGTAGCCAGGATTTTCTGAATTGAAGTAATCATTAGACGGGATGGAATTTTTTTATTTGTTTAATAAAATCTACGCATCATATCCCAGTTTATATAAGCAGTTTTTATAGAACAAGAAACTAAAATGTATTTCAATTTAAAAGGAATAAAGTGCTAGGTTAAACATCGTTCAACTGCAAGCTTCGTCCAGATCCGCCATTTTTGATATATCTTACATATATTCATAATTTTAGGAAAATTTATAACAAAGTGGAAAGTTTATTTATTTTTTAATTTTTGTGTGGCACGTTTCGTTCTTTAGCGCTTCAGCGGACTAAAGTGATGTTTACATTGATATGATTATACACGTGCATACTGAAAGAGGAGATACTGAAATGATCTAACTAACGCCTTTATCCACTGTGCCATGTGTCCTTGGTGAATTTCTGGTTATTATAAACCTAATGTCTCCAGCAACCATTTTTTACCAGTGCTCATATTGCAATTTTGCTGTTATCATTACATGTTTTTACCAGAGCTCATATTGCAATTTTTGTTGTTATTATCGCTTTTCTCTGGCACTCCTTATTACTGGTTCCCATATTGTATTCATTTCTATGCGTGGTCGGCTCAGGAGATTTTTATGGCCTAGCATATGTGCTGATTCCTTAAGTTTACGAATTTTCTAATGGTGTTCTTTGAATATGATCTCAACCTGATCCCACAGAATGCGGTGATCTCCCTTTTCTCTCCATATGTGATTAGCCACGCCTGATTTTCCACTTCCCCTCGTGTTACAGCTTTCTGGTGTTCTTGAAGCCTTACCTTGTTTCCCCTTTATATTTCTTTCCGCTGCTGCACGAGATAGCGTACATACAGTTTTTAGTCATGTTCTCCTCTATGGGGCCGAAACGTTGTAATAAATATGGCGACCAGGATGAGGACAATAGTCCGAATAATGTAAATAGTATTCATAATGGATTGAAATGATCAAATCTCATCAGGTTGATGCCTTAGAATCAGCAGAATATGGTCTGTCTGCCAGAACAAAATGATACTGAAGAGAATGGTCATTTACTGAACTGTTTGTGGTGGTAAGAATATTCACATTAGAATCTTAA
>OZ038493.1:52463458-52498458 GCA_964036315.1 Acanthosepion esculentum
GAGAAAGAGAGAGAAAAAAAGCATCAAGAGACAAAAAGCAGATAAATTGATATCTGTGATAGATAGATAGATAGATAGATAGATAATGAATGAACAGACCTAGATAGATAGATAGAAAGAAAGAAAGAAAGAGATTGAATTGTTGAAACAGGGATAGATAGGATTTGAATAACGATGTGTTGATTATATTACTTCAGGGCATTGATTGATCGAGAGAGACCAACCCGTTGTATATATTATTAAAAAAAACTATTAGAGAAAACAAGCTGAAGTGGGAGGAGAAGATGAAAGCCCGAAAAGTGGGAGGAGGCTGAGGAGAAAAAGGTTGAATGAAGTAGGAGGAGAAATGCCCCTCCTATGACCATTGCTCCATATCATTCATTTGCCTCTACGGCCCCGGCACGCAGTCAGTTGCGCCGAGAGCGCAGGGAAGAGAAAGTTGAAAAAAAGAAAAAGAAAATCGGGGGCATTCTACGTTGTTATTGTGGCTGTCGTAATTTCAACCTCCTATCATTCGAGCTGGCCTTCTCACGTAAGCCGAACACAGTAGTAGGCTTTTGAAAGAAAAACGTCCAACAACACAGAATCCACCTGTCCCTGGAATTAAAACAGGTTTTTACACCTTACCTGTGGGTTGCCTTCGACAAAGACATATTACTTGGACTGTTTGCTATTGCCTCGTAAAACGTGCATAGATCTAAAGGACAACTGCAGGATTAAAATTAATTCTCCGAAAAGCTAGCAAATTACTTTCACCATGAATGAAGACCCGGGCTTAGCAGCGAACGCGTCAGGCTACTTTTTTTAGTTCAACGTCAAGCTTTTTTTTAAAAGGCAAGTCATTTCATTTTTACTTTAGTTTAAAACAATTTTCTGTCGGTTAGAAAACTTTCGTCTGGTGCATGTTTTGAAAACTGTCCGATTTTTATTTCTTTTTTTCATTTTTTAAACTTTCTGTTCCTATCGTTTTGATGGGCCTGTGTCACCTACTGTCAGGAAGTACAATGTAGAATTACAAGGCCTTATGTCCATGTAAAATGCTCGCCCTCCTTTCTTTTCCTGGGCATAGTTTGTGAATCCCTTTTAAAATAATACTGTTAAAACAATTTATAAGCAATGTGATAGCACAGTCCCAGCTACCCACCCAAATGCACCGCGCTGCACTATTCAAGTTGCGTCTACCGTAAGTGAAAGCAGAAAACAAAACGACATACTGCAAAGAAAGATTTTTAAATCGCTTTAGTTTAGTTAGTTTAAAAAGGCACTCACACATTCACACGCTTGCTTATCTGTTCGCTTTCCCTTAAGAAGACGATAAACAAATACCGTCACATTATCTTTCTCTCTCATTGTGTTCGTCTCCTCTCATCGTCGAGTAAAGGTTCTTTGTTGTTTGAGAGAGCGAGTTTTATTTATTATCCGTCAAGAAGGGACCAAATTCATAAAAACGACTTCAGGGATGAGATATCTTACTTTTAAAAGAGTGAAATCATTCCTGTCATACAAAAACTCCGTCCCTAAGGATGCGGAAAAGTGAGTATCCAGCATGTAATTATCACGGCGTTTTAGAATATAAATGAAATTCCTTCAGTAAAATAAAAATGACTTCATTCATTCAAATCCCTTTTTTAGTTAATCTTTATTAGTCAACGAAACCTCCTCAGTCGATTTGATCGAGTTACATTTCCATAAAAGCAAATGCTTCCCGTTTGTTATTTGAGGAAGAAGATGAAGTCGTTTGGTGACCTAACAAAATGCCCCGTTCAGAAGTAGCTTTTCCAGTGTCAATAAGGATTTTTCGACCATAAGTGTCATCTTTCTTCATTTATTTATCTTCGGAAAGTCATTTGTTTCTGTTCCCAGCTGTTTGCTTAGTGGGTCACTCCACTAATAAAAAAAGGGTATCTCACTGTGTAAAACTTTTGCATTTTTTTTATTCTTCAGGCAAACGCAAAATAACCGAGAGAATTCAAAAGCAAATCAAAAAGTGCCGATACCAATTCCCCCCAGAGAGGTCATCTGAGCTCTCAGCATCTTCATAACACACACACAAAAGACAAAAACGAAACATTACAAGACAACTGACAATAAAAACAAAACCAATTTTAAATATCGGTTTCCCAACATTAGCACGACTACTACTGCTACTACAACAACGGATGTCTACCTGACATTACAAGAGAAATACATAGGGCCGTGTTTCTATTTACCAGGGGATCTTCGGATTTTATCCGTTTCGTTTGTTTGTTTGTTTTTTTTATCCAATCAACAAAAACCAAAGGGGAAAAAGGTTAGTAAATTTTTTTTTTTTTTTTTTTTAAATAAGACAACTTGTATAGTCTCTCGAAATCTTTCAATTTTCTCGTCTTATTTTTTTTTTTTTCTTGTGTGACGTTCGTCACTAAGGTGTGGTTTTTCTGGGGGGGGGGTGTTTGTTTATTGGGGGGGGGGCAAAATATAAACAGTTTTCCAATAATTTTAATTTAGTACAAATTCGTTTGTTCAAAAGTTAAAATGTTGCTTTTTGAATTAGTTTCTTATGCGACTTCAGGATCCACGAAATTTTGCATATTGAAATGGAATTTGATTGCATTGAAATCATTTTTCTAATTACTAATTGACTTATTTTTGACTTTTAGTTTTCTTCCATACTTTAAGTGGAAAATTTTGAGGTTTTTACGAATCATTGGCTCTTTCTTTACGATATTGATTATTACTTTTGAATTTGATGCTATAAAATATTTTATAAACATTTATTTTAAATAAGTACCAAAAAAAAAATCAAATTTTCATCTCTGAAAAGTTGTAAAGTGGGTAATTGTTTTAAAATTCAAATTGCTTCGTAATGAAAATTCAGGAAGTTAATATTTGCATTTTTATTTAAGATAAAAATACTTCTTAAAAGATGCTATCTATCCCAATTGAAGTTCGGTTAATTTGTCGTTTAGCAACCCAGACAAATCGTATGTTGAATTTCTTTTCGATTTTTTTATGCAATTAAAAATCAATTAATATTTATTAATCATTCCGTCTTTTTTTTTATTTGCCGGAAATCTAAAAAGCAAAGCAATTAAAAACAAAATGAAACCAACTTCATATCAAAATAAACACCTCGTTAATTTTTTATTATTTTTCATGGTGTCACTTTCAGTATGAAAAATTAAAATTGTCCTTTTAATTTTCAATTTTGGTATTTTTTGTCTGTCAGGTTTTAAAATGTAACTTCGATGAACTTAACCCTCAACAGGAAAAAGTGTCAAAAATGAAGATCTTTATAATCAAAAATTATAGTTTGATTTTCTTTGTCAAATAACGGACGGAGATTCTAAAAACATATTTTTTTACTCTTGGTTCATATGTTGTACTTTGTGCATCAATATAATTGTATTGTCCAAAGTGTTAGTTGAATAGAGCAGACCGTATTAAAATAAAACTGACAGACATCATTCGAGCTCCACATTGATTATTGTAGATAATCCTGTATTAATTGCAATTAAAATGTTCCTTTATTTTTTTTATATAGATCTTAAATGTACATTGATATGGATACCTGAATATTTCCGAAATAAATCACACATTTTATAAAAAACTACATATAACTCTTTTAAGGAAAAAAGTTAGAATTTTTATGAAATTAACAAAGTATGATTATTGAGTTTTAAAAAAAAGATTTGAAATAATTTCACTTTATCGTCTACCTGTCTATTGGAATTTAAACATGAACACGCAAAGAAACTAGATACAAGAAGACAATGTTATCGTTTACCCTAATGACAGAAAACACCTTTTTTTTACCTCGTGTACAGTATAACTGTTGCACTTTAATATCTGAAGAAAACCTTTATCATCCCTTTTTATGGGTTTATTCGTCTGCTACCTACAATAAGAACACCTTAATTAAATTAACAAAATGATCGAATAATTATAGTGAATTTAAATAAATTTCAAAGCGACAGAAGGATATACACATGCTTAGTGTACTGTAAAGCAATCAGTGTTCTCATGATAAAACTTTTATGATTTTGATGGCGTCTAATTATCGTCCATCCCGCTGGAAACTATTTTTATTTTTTAATAATAAAAGTCTGTCATCGGGACAGAAGACTGGATACATCAATTGCAGATCAAAACTTGTTCGATATAAAAAAATATATTTTTTTTACATAAATAATTTTCAGTTTTAAATTTCTCTGCGTAAATGAGGTAATTCTAATTAACAAAATTTTTAATTTTCTTTGTAAATCATCAAATTTGCACCTTAAAATTTTAATTAAAATACGTTTTTAGATAATTTAAACATTTTATTTTATGCCAGATAAAATTGCTTAATTTAGTTTAGGTTTCAAAATAATAATTTAATAAAGTTAAAAAAGACATTTTGTTTCCTTGATTTAAATTGCCATTTTGCCGCGTAAGAATGTCGAATGTTTTTTTGGATGACGATTTTTTTAATTACAAAATGTTTTTAAACAAAAATTAGTCATAAATATGTTAGGGTTTCGATTAGGTCATGTCACCATATTTCATTTCAGCTTGAAGTTAAACATTTACTGCGTGAGACTTTCATATGAAATTATCAAACTATATAATTATATCTTTATATATATACAAGAAAGAAATGAAATCTAAGTTTATATAATGAACTCAAATGTGGTTTTAAAAATCAATAACAAAACGTTGAAGTTTTAAAAGTAACTTGTTTTAAATCTTGTTACTAAACAGTTTACCCGCCCCACTTACAAATTTTGGGGCCATTTTCTAAAGGGAATAGTTTCTTTCAGTTAAAATTGTGTCAAAATCCTCATTAACCCCAGTTTTTTCTTCTTTCTCTCTCTCGTATATATATATATATATATATATATATATATTCAGTCTACACCTGTGAACGCCCGACTTTTTAGTCTGTGTGTGTGTCTGCTCTGCGGCTATAAGCCCCAGGGTATATTGTGTTTTATAGTGACGGGCCCTTTTAGTAAGTGTCGCCTTTCTAAATAATTTGGCCATCACAGCTGTGACAACCGACAGAGTTGATTACAAGGAATCGGCATAAAAGATTCGTGTTTTCTTCGGGTTCATTTCTTGCTTTTTTCGCTAATTTCAGTTACTTTATAAAATTTTATATGGAAAATAGTTTCATTATTCTCCCAAATTAAAAAAAAAAAAGTTCAATAAATAATTGTTTAACAAGCACCGGATGCAATCTATACATAAGAACGGTTGAAAAACAACGACAGAAAAACTGTGATAAAAAATATACAGTGTAACCCGGATATAAGAGAAACCCGAATATAAGAGATATTTCCTCTGGTCCCAAATTAGAGCCATACTTACCTAAACAAAATAGACCAAACCCGGATATAAGAGACTTCTTCTCCGGTCCCGACAACTCTTATATCCGGGTTACACTGTATACGGATAATCGGGAAAATAGATGAGCTGCTCATATGTTGATATATTGTTGTATTGTGATCCTGTCAAATCGCTATTTTCCGATCTTCATAAGGTGTTACAGTACTTGCGATTAATACAGAAATGAATTGGAATCTAATTTTTGGATTTAAAATTTTTTGACCCCTTCTCTAACTGCCCCCCCCCCCACACACACACACACACACATATGAATCTGTCTTACCTATTATCGTCGGACTCCATAAATGCTATAATATTTTCAAAATATTACCATTACACTACACTAGTTGTGTCATGAGGGATACACGCTTAGGCGATCACGTATCTTTCGATACATGACTGACGAGGCAGATTTTTTCCTGAAGTAGGTTGCCATTTCTGCGGTAGACCAATTGCCATCTAAGGCTACAGAACCCGGTTTGTCCTACTATTTACCCATAGCTGAAGGGGTGGGGAAGAAGAGGATTTCTACCTTTTCCAAGGGTATTAGCACATAAGTGAATGTAATGGATTCGACTGGAACACGGAGCCGCTATACATTACTCCACCGTGCTTATTGAAGGTAAACAATGTGTTTATCCGCAAACTAGAAAATATTTAGGATTTAAATGTATATTTCGATGTTTCACTCTCATCACATTCAGAAAATATACGCAGATTTAAAATGCCTTTTTTTTCTTTTACAAATACCAGTTTAAAGAACTCAAACTATTTCGAGTTTTTACGTTGCTTTACGAATTAAATATCTTAATTTCTCAACTTTAAAAACGTTAGAACAAATCCTTCCTAAAGAACTTTGGCTCAAGTGTCTCTGGTGATATAAATTTTCTCTTAGGATCACAAAATCAGTCTCTACACGCCCCCTCCCCTCCAAAAAAATCCATCTCGTTACTTTACATTTCGATCGATTTGTTCTTTCATTAGCAGGTGACTCAATATATTACAAATAAATCATTATTCTTTGTTCTTGTCGAGCTTCGATCAATTGATTCTCCGATCATTGTCATGTGAGGTGATGAAAGGAATTCTCTTTGTAGTTCATCCATGTTGCTACTATTTCGTTTGGTTTTTTTCTCGGGACATCAACGAAAATACATTTATAAATTTATACAAACATTTTGGTTACTATTATTAGCAATTTCAAATTCTGATAAGACTTAGCTTTGAGCTCATTTAGAAAAGCGTTACGAATAGTTAAATGCAAAGGAAACGACAGTCAACCTAACCGTAGGAGATATAAGCTAATATGAAAATTCTCAGCATCGAACATGTTTAAAAAGCAGGACAGATTAAATGATCTCCATAAACTGGGAATATGTCTGCTGTATTTGTAGGATCTGCTTCACTTACGTGAGGTTGGGTTTGATGTCTGACTTGTAAGAAAAGGTCTTTAGTCCACATACAATTAGCAAGTTCAGTATGGATATGTTTTTGTAGTCTGGCACAAGACCACAAAGTCAAACGCAAGTGGCATTTATTTTAGAGAACTAACGCAGTAAATGTCCATTTATCGTAAAAGATTCCGTAACTTGAAAACTCTATGAAAAGAAAGAAATGAAATCCTAAGTTTCCCTAATGAACTCAAATGTGGTTTTGAATCAATAACAAAAAACTGAGAAATGTTAGAAGTGCAAATATTTGCGTCATTTCATAAAGAAATGATAATCTGGAACAATCAACTGTAAATCATGATACAAAAGAAAGTGAAAAACTACATATTTTTTATTTCCTTCTGGATGCCGGGACTTAGGCACTGGAGGTGGGGCGGGGGGGGGTAGAAAAGAGGAGAGCAGCTTATGTTGCAATGGGAAGCTGGGGAGACGTCGCTATAAAAAAAAAAGTTGGTGGGGGTCCTTGTCAACATAATTCATATCTACTGCTACATGTTCCACACACACACACGTATACTGTAGTGTACACATATCCACTGAAAAGTTTTATTTGTTCACAAAGCAACATATGTGGGATAAAGAAAGATTTATATTTGTTTTTCTCATAAAAGGAATCCAGAAATAAATGCTTCAAATTAAATCAATAAAGATTCAACAGAGAGCCGCGCACCAGGGCCGGCGCGTACTACACAGATGTAGAAGAGTCATGTGTCATTGATTCGAGGTCTGCACAAAACCATTGCACGGGCCCTGACTAGGATTGTGTTAATGGTTAGCGAGCAATTCTCGTTGAATTCACCATCAGTAGTGGGTTCGATCCCTTGTGCAACAATAAGTGCATAATAACAATAATTAAAAAAAAAATCGATCGACAAAATCTACCGCACGTTTTTTGCATTCAGTTCCTCTTCAGCAATGTGTACACATGTTGTATGTGTTTTCCGAAATGTATGTGTATTACCTGCAATTTAAAGAATTTATAAGGGAAATCCAAATTGGACACAATTGTCAATCTAATAATTCATTTTAACTTTGGGAGCAAAAGAAACAACGAAAGTTTTGAGGTTCAGTCAATTTTCGTTTGAAAAATGTATTTGTGTGTGACTAAATTTATCTACGTCGATGTTTGCATACATGTTCGTGTGTCTGTATGCACGCATGAGAGTGAGAGACGAGGGGGGGAGATATGAAAAGCAATGAGAGACGCGTGTTGTTATAATCTCGTCTCCTGAATTTACGGGAAGATCAGATGTTTTCAAGAATGTCATTCATCATTCCGGTTGGCATTTTAGCACTATAAAAGACGCGTTAGACTTGAAGAATTAATTTTCGTACAAAAAGTAAAGAGAAAGTTATCTAACTCTGAAGAAGGGAACTCGTAGGATCCTGAAGCATGGGAAGAAAAAAAAGATCAGTGCCATCAGTTAAAAACATTTTTCTCACAAATATTTTGATTGCTTCTGTGTGCGTGTGGCGTCTGTTTGTGTTTGTGTGTTTGTGTGAGGGAGTGTTTGTGTGTGGGGGGTACGTGTACTGAAATTATGTTTGAAGTTGTGAATTAAAAGTTAATTATTTTTTCCTTTAATTACTTGTCTAGGTATATAGATATTTGTTTATATATGTACTATTTATATGCACGCATACAAATTTATATATTTCCATACAATGTACATACACACACACATCCACACACACGTGTGTGTCAAAGGATAATTGTTGGGACATTTCTCGAATGTTTTTTTACTAATTGTTTTTGTCGATAAAGCAAAATATTTCAACTGTCAAAAATACTCAAGAACAGAAAAAAAAATGTCCGGAATATCGTTTCGAAGTGAAAAATTCAAAATATAAATGAATGTTTTGTACATCGAATATAGATTTTTTTTTCCTTTTAATTATTTTAGAATTTGTCAGTCACGTGCATTTTTTAAAATTCTTTCTGTTGATTTTCGCAATTAGGAAAAATCCTGTTTGTTCCGTGACGAATTTAAATTTCTCTGTCCTCTCCATTGATTATAATGCAGATCAATTTTTATCAATTTATGAAACTAATTCTTTTGCACGCGTGTCTAAAAAATGCCTACATCCACTGGTTTTTGCAGTAGGTAGCAAGGCGTATCCCGACTCGTATGAGTGCAGTTAGGAAGGTGGAGTCTGGAATACAAGATCCCATGGAGCTAGGGATATTTTTAGAAAAATGCCACGTCTCTTCGGGACGCAAGCAGTCATGATTCTCAACAAATTCTTTTGTTTTCTGTGAATTACCTTCTTGGGAAATCTAGTTCGGTCGTTTCCCGTTACCTCCACAATTTGGAATTCAGTTTTTTCTTTTCTTAGACTGGTTGCCAAACAAGGCCAATCTGTCATGTTATTTAATCTAAAGCTAGGCGGAGAAAATATAGTCTTACATTTTCCTAAGAGAATTTGTGTGAAAACGAATGCAGCTGACTTCACCTTTCTGCGTGGTAAACAGTCACGCGCTGCATACACGCATACTCTTTTGGCTAGAAAAACCACCATCTGGAAGAGATGACGCGCTTGGAACAGTGCAATACAAGGACAATAATCTCCTTGTTGGGACAAGGCGGAAAAAGATCAAAAGGTCAAGGGCGCAGCTGATGAGCCCTTTTTTTTTCAGAAGGCAAATGGGGAGGGGTCTTTTTTTTTAATTTTCTGATAAAGTTAATCCGGCAGGTGATAGAATCTTATCAAAGCCCAGCTGCTGGTAATCTGGAAAAATTAAAACGATATGAAAGAATGTGTATTAAAAGATCAGTCATTCCTACAAATATCTACCTAAATTAAAAAAAAAAAAAAAAAAAAAAATGCTGCCGGCCAATCGGATCATCTGACACAATGAAAAGTTCAAAACGTACACACAACGAAAATCAAAACTACTTTGTTTTATTCGTCTTTTTGTATATTTTCGTTAGAAATATTTTTATTTGATTTTGTTCTTTATTCCTGTTGAGTTTTGACTGACTTTTTATAAGATGCAGTTTTCCTTCATACTTCAATAAATTATGTAGTGTGTAAAAGATTTTCAGATATAACTAGAATATATATAATAAAAGGACTATGAATAAAGACAAGGGAAACTTAACCAAGGCATTTCGTCTCCCGGATTTTATCAAGGTAGATAAATACTTGTTGCAAAATAAAAGCCTAACACCTTCCTTGATAAGTTTTCGTTTTGTCTTTATTTGTGTGTGTGTATGTATATATAATGTGTGTGTGTGTGTGTTTTAAGGTGTGCTATATTTATGGGATAAAGTGCTCAATATCAGAGACAGAGCGTATGTAAATATAAATATAAAAGTGAGCATTGAAGTCAAAACTCAGAGGTGACAGGCTGCTCTGAGTGTTGACTTCAATGTTCACTTTTATATTTAGTACAAGGTCAATCATTATCTATTCTTCTTTTCCTGATAATCTTGACTTCCTATCACCTTCTTACATTTATCACATACCTCATTCAGTAACCTTCTGCCTTGAGTGGCTCTCAAACTTATATAAAAGGAAAACTTATCTCAGCCTAAGCGTTTAGTCGTCTCACGGACTTCATCAAGGCACATGTTAGGATTTTAGAGCATAAAATTTCTGCAAGCATCCTCGCTGGAGTCTCTTTTGCAAAGTATCAGTTCTTGGTGGAAAAAACTGTCTGTAACTTCTTACTTTCAGTTAGAATAAATAAGTCTATTAGTGGGGGAAATAGAACCATTTTCAGGCAGAATGCATTGCACCAATTTTCCAAAAGAAAGGCGTGCAAACTTTAAGAATTAATATTCAGTCTTGCTTTTTCTACTGGGTTTAATCGCAAACACATGTAGGCAAAAAAACAAAAAAACAACAAAAAAATGCTACAAGCTCCCTTAGTAAATAGGTTTTCATCTACTTGGTCGATAACATGACGACTCATGAAGATAAAATGCCTGTTCGTTTCAAATAGACATACAATTTTACTTATTTACGACTTACAGATTCGGATCAATCAGGTCACGTGTAAAACTTTGTTATTCCTTTTTCGTTGTTTGTATGCAAGGAACTTTGATTTTTACTTTCTTCCGCATAAGAAATCTTTTAGTAAATTAGTCCAATGAATGAAAATATATATATATATATATATATATATATATATATATATATATATATATATAATCGTCCTTTATGGCTTCATCGGACTAATTTACTAATGATTTTCTTATGCGGAAGAAAGTAACAAAAATAAGTCATTTCATACAAACACAATGAAAAAGGAATAACAAAGTTTTACACGTGACCTGTTTGGTCCGAATCTATAATTCGTAAATAAGTAAAATTATGATTGTATGTCTATTTGAAACGAGCAGATATTTGATATCTGCTGACTAGTGGAACGAACAATTATAGAAAGCTTCGTTTACGAAGCTCTGGATTAGAGGTGCTAAATACAGCTAAGTCACAAATTTTATATTTGTATTATTATTATCCCTATTATATATATATTTTATCTTTATTTTATTTTTTAATCCCATATTATTTCTTATTCTAAATTCTTTAGTGGGTCTACTTGATTTTTTTTTTTTTTTTTTTTTTTTTACTAATGGATTTCAACATTGTCTCAAACTGGTGTACCCACGAAAATCTTTTAGCAATAAGAAATATATAATGAGTAAATGGCAAATTTATGGATAATTTTTATTAACAGAATACCTTCTGCACATTATAAAACTCGTATATAAATATATTCTATAAATCTCTAATCCCCACGTTAATTATTTATTTTACTTACACTTCTATGAATTGATGCTTTATCGCTGTTTCTTATCTTTGCTGTAAAACTCCATGTTTTTTTATAATTACGATATTATGCGTCGATCTATTTTGAGTCTTTGACATTTACTTTACAAATTATATAGCGATTTACTAAGCGAAGCTTAGATGTGGTACGAGGCCATATTTACAAATTATAGATGCTACAAAAAATCAGATTTTACATTTGGTTACATTACATATTTCCTTTATTAATACAAAGGCAAAAAAACACTAACGAACCCATTATTACTACTTCGCCTCTTATCTTGTCGGCCATGAATCCCGAAACTGTTGTTAATTTGAATATTTGTCTTTCTCGTATCGTTCAACACGGAAGATTTGGAAATTTAATAGAACCAGAAATAAGTATTTAAAAAGTTCAATTTCGATAATACATTCTAATTTATTTTCTTTACTTAATCTCAATTTTCGATTAGATGTGTTGAACTAAAAAGGAAAATCGTAGTATCCAAATAAAAAGAAAAACAAGATTTATTAACAATACCCAGGGTGGGTATTCTGTAAAGTTTTAGTCCGTCATACCTACCTACCCCCCCCTCAAAATCTAACCAAACAAGTTATTTTACAAATTCCTCTTAGTTGTGCCGAGAATTTTTCATCACTTCTCATAAAATGAAATTCTCCGTTAGTTTCTGGTAAATTATGATTGGACCCATTCCTGCTTTTTCATAAATTGGGATAAAAAAAAAAACTCAAATTTGTATGACTTCTAAATTTCCCCACTTAAGATTTTAAATCTTAATTAAAATTGCAACGAAATATTTTATTTATTCCACACATACGTGTCTACAGAAAAAAAGTTAAACAATAGATAACACTGATATGCAATTATAAACTCTTATATGTACTTTGTGTTAGAAATACACTGAAAAAAAAAATCAAATGTAATCCTGCTTAATTTGTTGGTGCGAATAAAACCTTTTTTTGTTTATAAGCATCTCTTCATAAAAATCGAACATTTCATTTCAGAAAGGAATAATTTAACTGACAACTAAATCTCTACTTAATCGTCTTTTGAGTTTTAACAATTTGTATACGAATCGATTGACATATCTAGCGAACTATATATCCTCTTATTGACCTGCGATGATAATTTAGGTCTCTTAAATTTAAATACCATCCGTCATCTTTTGTTTATTGAATGTTTATTTATTTTTATTCTTTGATACAGGACTAAGTTTAGTCGTGAATTAAAAAAAAAAAAATTCACAGAAATAAATCACAGAAAAAAAAATATATATTCTTACTTATTCTTCTAATTTGTACCTTTTTTAATATTAAAATGTGAAATCTCCATACAAATGATTCTGATACTTATATAACGCAAGATCTTCATTTTGTTTTCTCTGCTATTTTAACTTCCATAAAAATGATAAATAAATATAAATCACATTTAGTGTCGTGATAATTTATTTAATCCATTTAAAAATCATCATCGAAGCAGCAGCTCGTCTACTATGCATCTTTTTTCTTTTTTTTTTTTTTTACGAAAAAACTATTCGCTAGCATAAGCCAACTTTAAGATCGACACTTTAGAAAGCTCCACCTACCCATCATTTAAAATATTTTCTTTTTTAAATGGAAGTGTTTAATCTTTCTATAGAGGGTCACTTAAATGTGTAAACCAATACCTGGATTCTACCAATTAAAGTTTTGATAACATCTAGATTAACGTTAATTTGACCCGAATTGCAAAAACTAACAAAGAACTGTTAGATTTTTTTAAAACTTTACCCACAGGGAGGGAACTAAGAATCGCTATTTTTTTTTATCTTTTTGGGCAGAACAGAAAAAAAGGGGACAACTTCGAATCAAAGACCTGCATAATCATTTCCTGTTCGGTTCTATAACTTCATAATTCCCATTTAACATTTCTATCTTAATGTCAAATGCAGACGTGACGTCTCCCTTCTTTCTGCCATTTACACAGCGTTAAATTGCTAAGATAAAATTAATTCCGGCATTTGAATATTCTCGAACTCCGTGCACTCCCCACATGTACACGTCAAATCTTGAAGAAAGACAGAAGTAAATCTTTATTTTTTTAAAATATCATTTTATCTTTAATATTTCCATTTCGTTCATTGAAATAAATTTGATTGTATATAAATCTTTTAAGGCATTTTTGTTTATAAACTTCTTTTTATAGATACAAATATTTCAGTAAATGCTCTGTTTATAATAAACAATATTAACAACCTTTACCGGCCTCAATGTCAGAAATTTTCATAAAAAATATTCGTCCTCCGACAGGAATCGAACTTGTATCCTATACTGAACCGTCATATAGCCTGATGTGCTTTTACCGATTGAGCCACAGGATCGTTCTGTTAGCAAGGTCAATTTTACTGTTTTTAAACTACAATCTTCCATGATTCTCTCACGTACATTCATATCTGCTCAATGCGTATCCAAATGTAAACAAATGACGTCACACATTATGAAATGGACAAAGTCCGACAATTATTTTATGACATTTTTGAGCAAATTTTTTTTGAAAAAGAATGTATAAACATAAAAATGTCTTAAAATAATTGTCGGACTTTGTCCATTTCATATAAATCTTTCTTTAACTGAAATCCCGAGAACTAAATATATAAATGATTTGATTATATTGACGAATTTCCTTTCACGCAAATCGACCGAGTCTTCTATGAACTTTGAATTCCACCCCCACCACGCTCGATGTTTACCTTTCTAATAACATTTATTGCCATTAATGCAGAAAATGTGGCACAAGGCCAAAAAGGAGGATAGGGGAAGTCTGATCTTCATCTGTCTTATCTTAAACTTAGCTATCTACAATCACTGACCCAAACAAAACATACCTTATTCCTTGCACCAACAAAAGACCACATTCTTATTTACCATTCTTACTACAGCCACCATAATACCTCAAAGTCTCTATGAACTAGTCCCCATATGTACAATTTGTCTGTGGGGAATATACGCTTTCGTGTAATTTTAATCAACATTAATATGTATTTCTTCTGTATCTGTCTATATTTCTGAGATGAGGTATTATGTACCGAATTTACATTATTCGGAGTATTGTCCTCATCTTTGTCGCCATATTTATTACAACGTTTCGGCCGTTGTACGCTCCGGCTAGGTTCATGATAAAAATGCATTTATTTCGCCAACAAATATTTTATCAATATCGTTTCGGGCCTTGTCAGTGAATTTAACTGTAACATAGTTTTCAAATCAAAATTCAGTTGTTTAAAGTTACGGACTTATTGATCGAACTTCGTGTAAAACTTATTTCAGTCTTTAAGAGGAAATAGGAGACCCGTTCCAGATTCGAGTCTGAACGCGTTGTAGTTCGGGCCCAGTAAATTTGCAATCTTGTCAAATTCACTTCTTTCAAAAACCTATTTTCTATCTACCCAAATCAGTTTATATATATATATATATATATATATATATATATATATATATATAATATATATATATAATGAGCACCTAACATGTTTCTGGTGTGATGTATTTATATTTGTACGAGTAATAAATTTGGGGGTACATGTCCTATCACCTTTTACATTTCCAAAGGCATTCTCACAAAATATCTGGAATATATATTGAATGAGTTCTATCCGTACCGTTTGCACATTTTCCAACCACCGGATCATTCCTTTGCGAAGTTCGTATGGAGCAATCGAACCATGATCTAAATTTCTTTCCAAAATTATCTGTAAGAATCCCTTAAAATCCGAAGAGTTCATCTTTGACAAAGCTCCAGAGGCCAAAGGTTAGAAAGTGAGTAAATATGCAACGATGGGATCGATTTTAATCAGTCAAGTCTCTTGAAAATTTTCGGCTGGAAAGCTCCATTTTGTAAATTGATGTGAAATATTTATCGGTAAGGAGTTGATTTCTTTGAATTTGATAATATTTAATATACAAACAGTAGAAAAATAAATAATATAATAAAATAAACAATACTATTGTATACTCAATACTATATTGATTTCTTTGAATTTAATAATATTTAATATTCAAACAGTAGAAAAATAAATAATAAAATAAACAATACTAATAATAATGGTCTTTCCCGCTCACAGTTTTGATTTTGTAATGAAAAAAAAATCACAAAATGAATCTTAAAACAATTCAGAATAAACACCTTTCATCGTTGTGAAATTTGTAAAAATATTTAATTAGTTAATGTTCAACATTTCCTTTCTCTTTTTGTGAACGCATTTTTTAGTTTGGAAAACCAGATCGTTTTTTGTCTGAGAAGAGAATTGTGCGTGTGCCGAGCCTTTCTTTCTTGTGAAAGACATTTCAGACCAAACAAGATGTCCACCATGTCCCTGGGAAAATATTTTGTAATTCACCATTTTTTTCAGCTATTGTTTACAGCTTGTTTCACAATGTGTTCTTTTTCACATCGTCTCCCACCGGACAAATGCAAAGGAAGTATTATTTGATTTGGGAAAACATAACCTCGGAGTGAACAAACCAGACGACATCTTTATGAAAAATGGCGTCACATGCTTCAGTCATGACACTTATGCTCATAAACATTTCTTTTTTTTCTGTTTCTGTAGAGACAACAATATTTTTTTTTTACTTCAGAAACGGTAGACAAAGTACAATAAATATTATTTATTTATATATATATATATATATATATATATTTATTTATTTTTATTTATTTTTTTACATTCATAATTGTAAAATATCTGTCCACAATTATGAAAAGTAATGAAACCGCTTATAAACATTATTCAGAATCTGAATAGAAAAAAATTACTAACCTTGAACCGAAGTAGTAATCCCCTCAAACCTTTGAAATATAGTTTTTCAAACTAAAGTCGACTTTCTCTGTTTTTACGAAGTGTTCGGGTTAGTTTATTTCCCTTGTTTTTAATCTTTAGAAGGTCTTTGTCGGCACAAACTTTTCAAATATCCATGTTTATAACACAGTATCTAAATTTCTATGTGTCATGCCCCTTCAGGACGTTGGCGATCTGGCTCTCCAATTTCCTGTCCTTTGTAGCTCTTAGTAATTTTTTCTTTTTGCTATCTCTCCTAAATTCTGTTTGTAGGTAGGTCATGCTCCGTTTTTTTCTGCTTTCATTATGCACTGTGAGTGTCAAATTTTCCAAGTTCTTCATTATGCGACCTAAAAATTTCAACTCTTTCTGATGTTAAGTATAAGTTTCCTTTTTGTTTCCATTTTCTCTAAAACTCACTTGTTCAGTTCAATATCTATAACTAAAATAAATGTCTCATTAATAGGTTTTAATAAAAACAATTCGAAATCAGAATCTAAAATTTTCTCTTTCGGTTTATTTTCTTCGTTCTTTTTCTCTGAAAACAAAGGTTTGATTAGAACATCTAATGATTACCCAGCCCAAAACTAACCACACAAAGCGTTGCTCAACTTCGGTTATTTCCACTACAAAATAACACGAATATAATTCACGAAATGTGCTTGTATAACACAGAAGGAATGCCGAAAAGAAACTGCATCATTTTTAAATCATTTTTAAATTTAAAGCAAAATATCCATCACCAATTAAAATTTACTCATAAAATATCGCCTTGTATCAGACGGAGTTAAACTTAGCAAAATTATTATTTTTTGATAAATATTTACAATGGTATGGATTATACATAGTAAGAAAACATCTGTAAACAAGTGAAAGTGCTTCACACAAACATTCTCTGAACGAAACTCTTTTTAGATATGTCGCAACAGCTGTTCGGAGAAATGAATAATGCCTTTTTGCGAAAGCACTTTACTTTGACGTCGATCGGTAGAAATAACAATATGGTTTCGATTAAGTTCTTTGGGCAGCGAAAATATTTTGAAAATGTGCCAATAAAAATCTTGAAAAAATCAAGAAGAATCATTTTAAATATATTCTCGTTCTGCTCACTCATTTTAAAACTCAAGTTCAACAACGACATTTAATTTCTAAGCAAACAATTTTAAAATAAATATCAGTGTTCAGTCTTGTTTTAACAAAAATCGCGAAGTCCTTTTCCCTAAACAATCACCATGAAAGTATTTATAGAAAAGGTACAGGGAAGCAACTTTACAGCGGAGGAAAAGTTACTGAAGCCGGGACGCCAGGTCAGGACTAATAATATTTCTGATTCTTCTTTGGATTTTATCAAGAATCTCTAAATATGTAGCAAGGGCACCGGACCACATATGGCAACAATGTTCTACCATGTACTAATTAATGGTAGACTTATCTAAGATACTCCTGAGAGAAAACTTCTCTTTCCCTTTTTTGTCTCTTTCTCGTTCGGCTCCGACTCTTAAAACTTATATTCAACAGCGTCATGTCTTTTCTAAGCAAATAATTTTAAAATAAATAATATCAGTCTTGTTTTTGACAAAAATCGCAAAGCCGAGGAATCATCTAATCCCCAAAAATCTTATGTTGAATCCTATAATCTCTGCAATGTTTGTATTTCGCTGTCAGTATTGCCATTTGGATATTGTAAAACATGGTTATTCATAGGATCAAAGGAAGAATTCTTCCTGCGAATAATTTTTGTTACCTAGTCCTTGTGCGAAACTTTTCACGCAAAGATTAATTGCTATTTAAATGTATTTTCAGCCAGTGAACATTGCCATCCTGTCGAACTGGGATCGAAGTTTACAAAAACTCAAACAATGATTGATATTTTGAGTTGTTTATTTATATTCTTAAGTCTCAATCACGTCTGTGCGCCTCATCTATGCTTATGAGTATGTAACCCTAACCCATGCCAGATCTGTAAGCATTCTTATGCAGATGCTGTGGTTGCAAACGAAATGAAATGACGATTTAGAGAGTTTACCATTGCAAGACTAAATTTGTAAGCCTACAAATTGTGTGTTTGATACATAGCGTAAATGAGAATCGAGTGCGCGTGTCTTGTAATTAGAGCGTCTCTGCCTTGAGGAGATCGTTTCAGTCTTTAATAGGAGACAACCTAAATGAGATTCTTGCTCTACACACACACACACACATATATATATAATAGTTGGCCACTCGTATTCGAGGATACCCGTCTACTAGGGCGGCTAGCCAATCCCTACTGCAGACGCTCGCTCAGGCACATTTGTGTTTGCTCAACACCCACAGAGTCCATCTATGGTTTATACTGAACTGAAATTAAACAGTTTGAACAAGATCAGTTTGCTCAAACCCTCGATCACGGATATCGACGGCTTCCGTATAGTTTGGGCTGCTTAATTTTATTCACAATTATGTTTTCAAATACTTCCAACAGTGTTGCACACTGGTATTGTCTTGCCAGGCCCAAATTATCAAACAGTTACTCCTTTGACCAATTGTTCATGGCGAGATTCAAATCGGGTCTCCGGTCGAACTGCCAACGATCTCTCTCTCTCTCTCTCTTTCTCTCTCTCTCTCTTTCTCTCTCTCTCTCTTTCTCTCTCTCTCTCTTTCTCTCTCTCTCTTTCTCTCTCTCTCTCTTTCTCTCTCTCTCTCTTTCTCTCTCTCTTCTCTCTCTCTTTCTCTCTTTCTCTCTCTCTTTCTCTCTCTCTCTCTCTTTCTCTCTCTCTCTCTTTCTTCTCTCTCTCTTTCTCTCTCTCTCTTTCTCTCTCTCTCTCTTTCTCTCTTTCTCTCTTTCTCTCTCTCTCTCTTTCTCTCTTTTCTCTCTCTCTCTTTCTCTCTTTCTCTCTCTTCTCTCTTTTCTCTCTTTCTCTCTCTCTCTTTCTCTCTCTCTCTCTTTCTCTCTCTCTCTTTTCTCTCTCTCTCTCTTTTCTCTCTCTTCTCTCTCTCTCTCTCTCTCTCTCTCTCTCTCTCTCTCTCTTTCTCTCTTCTCTCTCTCTCTCTCTCTCTCTCTCTCTTTCTCTTCTCTCTTCTCTCTCTCTCTCTCTCTCTCTCTCTCTACTATTGCTATGATATCTTTTAATAAAACTTCATTAATTTAAGATTTGAACTTCCTGAATCAGATGAAACACAGATGTGAAAAGGGGGAATGAAAAATAAGTGTGGAACAAACATATTTATTTTAATGTTCCTTCTTTCCCCGCCCCGGGTGAATATGAGCGGTGCTAAAAAGTTCTATACTCAACCAAGAAAGGTTCCAAAAAAGAATTCTTTTGGTCTTTCGGTATGGTCTAGGGAAGTGGGTCAGGCCGAGAACTTTTCAGCACACCATCCTATGAATGTCGTTTTTATTTTATCAGGGAAATTCTTTTGCTATTTATGATTGTGATTGTTCTAATTGATTAGTTTTAAGTTACAATTCCTCTTTTTAGATTCACTTGTCCTTTTTTGTTTTGTTTTTTCTTGTAAAAATAATCTTCGTCAGCCGAGACATTAAAACCTTTTTATCGTCTGAATTAATTTCTGCTATCGTTCTCTTCCAATTTGTCTTCGAGTTTTCATTTCAATTTAATTTGTTTTTGTTTTTACTTTTTTTTAGTCTCGAACAAACGATTTCGGTTGATTAAATTTCGCCAAGGGTCAAAAACTCGCTCTTAATGTAAAATCTTATCTGAATTCTCGCCAAGAATCATGTCTGTGTGTTCCTAACTTAAACAATTTTGAAAATTTCATTTATAGAATCCGATGTGAAGAATTTTTTTTTTGTTTTCAGTCATTGACACTGTTTTCTTTAAAACAAATAGTTTATCCAGTAAAATTTTTATTTTACATTTGAAGCTCGAGACAGCTCAATGGTTAGCAAGTCGCAGATTAATGATAGTGACTTCGGACCATATTGAATGTACCCAGTTTAGTCAAAATTAGTTTAAAATATACACTAAATAATATATTCTTTCTGAATGCCATATTTTTTTAAAATATGAATGTATATTTTACTATTTTCGAATAACTATGAAATTTGATCTTTACAACTAATATAAATCTAAAAGTGGACATTGAAGTCAACACCCAGAGGTGACAGTCTGTTTTACGCTAAACGCAATCGTATAGCCTGACGATAGTTTCTTGCAAAACACTGTCACCTCTGGGTGTTTACTTCAGTATCCACTTTTAGGTTTACGTACGCTCTATCCCTGATATTGAAATAAAATATAGTTTTAAGGTATGTTATATTTATCATATAGTGTGTGTGGATTACAATTAATGAGATCCAAATGATTTACCTCATACAGATGATCATTTCTTCCATGGGAAAGTAGTTTTTCCCTGGACTTATCAATGCAAATATATTTACCAAATTAGTATATATTACTAAATTAGTAAATATATTTGCATTGATAAGTCCAGGGAAAAACTACTTTCCCATGGAAGAAATGATCATCTGTATGAGGTAAATCGTTTGGATCTCATTAATTGTAATTCACTTATATGCTCTATAATAAAAATTATATTGATCCCTCTTTTGTGAATCAATTTTCCTATTTTATATTAATAGGATCTACTTGGATTACTTACCCACGGATTATATATATATATATATATATATATATATATATATATATATGAGAGTTGGATGTGCTTTAAAAATATGAAATGTTGAAATGAGTTCTTGCTGAGCATAATTTTCCTAACGTTCATACCGCTAATGTTTTTATCAAAAGAATTGTTCTGTGCAGCCTTTTCTCCTTCTCGGATATTGAATTCCTTTTTCTAGATCCGTGTGTCATGGATTTCTTGTAAATGTGTTGGGGGGGGGGTGACATCACCGGATTTTCTTCTGTCTGGCTCTTTACGGTCGAATTTCAAAAACTTCCTACTGCGGGAGACCGAAGAGCATATCGACTGAAAAGTACGATTTGGTGCTAAACAGTTCTCGTCTCGACCAAGAAGGATTTTTTTTTCTTTTAAGATCTGATGTTTGATGTGGCCAGATTTTGTGAAAATATCTCGTTGCAGTGCTAAAACCTATAAAGATAGTGGGGATATCGAGTTAAAATAAAAGGAAAGTCCTTTTTACTCTTAAAAATGCTCAGTATTATTGTGCACTTCAAACAACAAAAGTATGTATTGATATAAACAAGGATTCTTTACGAGCCAAAATATTTATTTCTTTCGGGGTAAATGGACCTAATTTTCCTCATAAAGAGGAAAATAGCGTCTGACAAAATAATTGATTTATTTAGACTTCAAGTCTAACGGGGATTTTACAGAATTTTTTTTCTTTATCAATAAAATCGATGCAGAATTATTTGAAAATATAATGTAACATCTTGAATCTTTAAGCAAAAAAAAATTTCTCAATTTTTACATGATTTTTGGGACACTGAGATATTAAACTTGATAAGGTTTAAAAGGCATAAATTCTTGAAAGATTTGTTTGCAAAGTTTACAGTCAGTTATGTGCCATGCGTGATACATGCTTAGGCGATCATGTATCTTTCGATACACGACTGACGAGGCAGATTTTTTTTCCCGCAGTAGGTTGCCATTTCTTTCTGCGGTAGACCAGTTGCCACCCAAGGCTTTAGAACCCGGTCTGTCCTGCTATTTACTCATAATTGGGTGGGGGAGAGAAGATTCATACCTTTCCCAAGGTATTGGCACGTAAGTGAATGTAATAGTCGACTGGAATTCGAACTCAGTTCTTCGATTTCTCAATCCGAACCGCTATCCATTACTCCACCGTAAAAGTTTACAGTATTATCCTTAAAAAGCGTTCTACGTTGGCAAAGAAACACTTTTTGTGTTAAAGTTCCTGTTATTTATTGAAGACTAGCAGCATGACCCGGCGTTGCCTGTGCTTGATTCAAAAATCGTACGACTCGTACAGCAATCGCTATCACTTGACTTAAAATATTTTGCCCTTCCTTGCCTTTAAAGGAGTGCCCTTTGCCGTGCTGATGTTGCTACATGCCTTACTTCTTGCCTATCTCACATTGCGAATTTTTTCTAAGCTCTATACTAAACATTAAATCTGTTATGAAAAAAGAACTAAACAAAATGAACACAAAACAATCAGTTTTAAAAAAATGACTCGTAACTGGAAAAACCGAATGAAAAAAGAATGTTAACAACAAATACTTTTTCACACCCAACGCAGTTCTGCGGAATCAGAATCAACGTTGAGCTTAAGCAAGCGAATGGGCCAATTGGAGTAAAGTGCCATGCAGATTTAAATTTTTCCCACTTGTGACGAATGCAACTATCGATTTTTTTTGCATGCTAGTTAACATTCGTGTCAGTCAGCTGTTGGCTCTCACGCTGGCCAATAGAATCTTCCTGCCTATTCGTGGCAGCTAGCTATAGACTCTCACTCTGGTCAGTAGAAAATGGCCGAAAAATACATGAAAACTGCCTTAGAAGCTTGAAAAAATCAATTTTTTCCACTATCGATGGGAGTTGGGAAATGCAAAGTCGGTCTTGACCTTGCTACTAACTTGGAGCATGTGCATGTAAATTTTGGTGAAAATCCGTCGAAAAATGCGGCCGTGCATTCGTTACACACAGACACACACACACACACACACACACACACACACACACATCCTGCCTTTTATAGATAGAGATGGGTATGAACAACACTTTACCAAATCAAAAGCAATCATTCTTCACCAATCGATCAACTTAAGTGGATCCAAATTAACAAACGAAAGTAATTTTATCAAGAACAGGATATGATGAAAGAATTATAAAACATGGAGAACTGTGTTCATACTTGGTAGCGTCTGTCTGCGTTCACTTTTCAGAAATACTCTTTCAAAAATCTGTAATACCTGCTTTCTTGTATCTTTTTATCACTCCACGTGACAACCTCCCGAAAAATTATGGTAGGACCTTAGCAAACTGCTTACCAGGTCACTGCTCTGTAAAATCGTTTAATATTGACAAACAGAAAATATTGACTGAATTTGAAATATTTTCATTTTTTTTTCTTTTAGCCGAAATATTTTATAACAGTTTAAATCGCTTGAACAACATGCTGATGTGTTTTGTGCTTTTTAGCAATGAAATAAATCAATAGCGTACACGCGTTTCATGCATCTCAAGGGAATAATATATAAAAGGCGTCTGCTATTCAACGGGATAAATTGGCTGCAAACGGATGTAGAATTGGAATCAACGAACAAAACTGGATAAAATTATGGGACAGTTACGCTTCAAAAATGTTCGGTGTCTTTCTAGAATTTGTAGGAAGAGCGCCAAACATTGTTTATTCTTACACAGAAGAAATCTCCTTTTTTTTTCTTTTTTTTTTTTTTTTTTTTCTTTCTTTCTTTCGGGTTGTTGTCTTTATTCCTGTGGACACAATGTTTCAGTGACGAAAAAGTAAAGGATATTTAATCTTTCTTAGACCATTAAGCGAATGGGGCCTAAGTTTTTTTTTTTATATACATCTATATGAAAGATACAATACAGGGTACAGTGGATAAATTGTCGCCATTTTATATTTTTAATTTCGCGCATGCGCGTTTTTTATTTTGTCGACAGCACAGAAAAGTAGGGTTAGTTAGGCACCGTCTGTGAGAAAGAGTACCACGACGCAATTCAGTCCGCCAAAAATTTGGAAACTGCATGATGTACCACTTGACATTCGCACCAGAAGCTCCAATATGAACATTTCAGTGTTTGGCTGTCAATCTGATGACTGTGCAGAGAATTCGGAAAGAGCTGGATGATATATTCAGTCACCATCATGGTGTTAGGAGTGATCACTAGTGATGGTGACGTTATACTTCCATCCATCTTTCCACGGGGTTTCAAGCTTCAACACGGAGGGCTAACATCAAGTGCTTTGAGGAGGTAGCGCTGCCATGAGTCAAGAGAGTGGCTGCTGGAAGACTCTGACTACAAGACTCTGCACCATACCACACAAGTAGAACTCGGTCATGGTTGTCAGACCATTTCTGCGACCACATCACCCCTTACATCTGGTCACCTAACTCCCAAGACTGCAACCCTCTTGATTATTATGTGTCAGGCGCAGTTGAGCGAGAGACCAACAAAACTCCTTGTAACACCAAAGATCAACTGAAGGCAAGGATTATGGCAGCATTCGCCAACTTAAACAAGGAGATTGTCCAGAAGAGTTGCAGGAGATTCAGAAGTCTTCTGGAGGCCGTGGTTGAAGATAGTGATTTTTATTGATTAAATTTAGTCTTTAGTATTTCCAGATATTTTTGTGTACTTTTGGTAAATATATCTGTTAAAATGATGTCAGTGTTATTTTCATTTTTGCATAATTTAGATGAACATTTATCCAGCGCACCCTGCACACATACAGCTCTATATATCGGACAAATACTGGATAACTGAATGACAAAATGGAAAAATCCAATGTTACGGATTTCGTCCTTCGAAAAGACTTAACATTAATGATAATAAACCGTGTTTGTCGTATTTCATACCCACCCCCACCCAGAGTAAATTTGTAAGAGTCCATCGATAAAACCATTATTAGTCTGAAGGATTCTTTTTGCGAAACAGTTTTTTTCCCATTTCTGTCATATATAATCAACCTTGGCCCAAACTGCCACTTCCTCTCCACCTCCAATAACAATATAAAATTCTTTTTTTTTTTTTTTACTATTTATCAAACCTTTGCAGGTTAACGGTATAAAAAAAAAAACAAATTGAAATTTTATATATATAAAAAAAATTCCCCCTTTTTTAAAATCAAACTTGTGCGTGATTTTACATATATATCCTGTAAAAAAAAATATATATAGCGCAAACATTTGCGTACTTCAAGCCGATTTAAAACTGTAAAACTTTGTCATCTAAAATCAGCTCTGGTGACGTTATAATTGCTCGAAACATTTAAACTTTTAATGAAAAAATATTCCAGAAATAAAAATTATAAAAGTCTTTGATTAGTTAATTTAATGATTATTTACCTTTTATTCTTAGTAAACCATACACTCGTTTCCAACAGGTGTTTGTGATTTGTTAACTCAGTTCAAAAGTCAAGTTGTATTGAATCGGCTTTCCTTATATATGATAAAAAGCTCACTTAAATTGACGTGCATCTCGTGCAACAGCTGAAATATGGATGACCAAAAATGACAAAACCGGATATTAACTACGATGTAAAGTCTATTCCTAAGATCGTCATTTCACGGGAAATCAGCATTCTTGCACATTTGACGTAAAATAAAATGGTAGTTTTCTGAATGTATGTAACATAGATAATATAAGTGAATCACAGTAACTGATCAGATCTACACATGAATATGTACCCGCCTTCAAATATTATGTATATACAATACATACTCTCGATATTCCTACATTGTTTCTCTTCCTTGGATGTTAGGCCAGGTCTGTACGAATGGCAAATACCGTTCACTATACTATTTCTCTTGTATCTTTTGACGTAATCCAGCACTAGTTGTAGGTGCGCTAACTGCATGAGTCAGTTGTCATCCCATCATGTTTCATATGCATTCAATGAGGGTTAGGTCTGCTGATCGTGCCAACAGGTTTTCGAAACATGTTTAACAACATCTGCTTTATGTTGCAGGAATGGCAGCAGGACGGGTTAAGCAACATTCTCAACGCACATTAACCTCCACAAACACCAAATACGAGCGACAATTTGTGTACCTTTATAGCACTATGTTAACATAAGAAGGTGCCATTCGACTTCCCCCACCCCGGCAACTCTCGAGCGACACGACGATGTTGTGGCATAAACAGAAACTTGGTTATAGATACCTATATACCCGTAGTGGGAAGCACCGTGAAGTAATGGATAGCGGCTCGGGTTGAGGAATCGGAGAGCCGAGTTCGAATTCCAATTGAATCCATTACATTCACTTACGTGTTAATACAGGTAAAGGTATGAATCTTCTCCCTTCGTTTACCTATGGTAAATAAAGGGAGAAGATGCCGGCAGAAAGAAATGGCAACCCACTGCGGGAAAAATCTGCCTCTATCGAAAGATACATGATCGCCTAAGCGTGTATCAGGCATGGCACATAACTGACTAATATACCCGTATTCCTGCTATAAACAATTCGCAATAATCTTTGACACTCTTGGGCCACATTTATCCTGCTGTGGACGCTGTGCAGTCTGTCATAGCTGCCTTTAAAATGAGTCGATCACGGCGAGCGTCTGTACGGATCCGGGTCTGCTGGTGTAGGAATGTTCACTTGGCCGCCGTTGCCAATATCAAAGCACCACCTATGCATAACACCCAACATGCACAGCAATCGACAAAATACTAAAGTTCGACCACTCTCAAATTAGACAAAAGGAACACTTGTATTCCTCCATGGCATGCCACCTGTTTGCGATAGACATTTTGTCTTTACCTCATCGCAGCATGCGTCAGCGACTAACACCAGACAGGGAACTGATATGAGTGCTAATACCTCTCAAGATGGCCGAATACTTTGACAATTTTATCAAAATATCTACTACCCACTAGCACACACATCCTTTTATTTATTATTTTCCATCAAATATATATATATATATATGGGGGTTAGAAATGAATTAGTAGCTTGTTCATTGTTAATGTACCTCTGATAAGAGATAAATATTTTTTCAAATTCGCGCCAAGGTTTGTGAGCTCTTAAGCCACGCCATTAAAATGATTTAAAAGTAGCCAGAAAATAAAGTCAACTCAACACTCGCTTCCCTTACCCTGAAATCGCTCAAGAGGGTGACATGTACACTTAAGAATTTTGACAAAATAAAACATTAAGTTATAGTTGTTGAAACCCTCAAATGATCAGTGAGGTGAGTGGAGGTTTTGCTTTGGTGGAAGAGGAAGAGTTCAGGGGTTTTTTTGGGGTGGGGGCGTTGTTTTTTGGGGGGTTGTTTTTTTTTTTTTTTTTTGCACCTTCCACGCCTTGTCTGTCTGTCTGTCTGTCTGTCTGTCTGTCTGTCTGTCTCTCTCTCTCTCTCTCTCTCTCTCTCTCTCTCTCTCTCTCTCTCTCTCTCTCCCCCTACCTACCTACAGAAGAAAGGGAGGTAACCCTGTTATTTTAGAGTTGGCTTTTATGAATTCATAATTCAGCGATAATTATCATTGGAGACGATAAACTGATAGACGATAGCTTCAATTTTTATGGACGAACTTTCAACAGATTACATCGATTTTACAAATATTTGAAATGTACAATATATTTTACTGATATATATATTTTACATAGGTTTTCAGTTTACAAATACAATTTTTTTTATATGATCGCATTAATTACGCATTCGCTAATAATATAAAGAATGCTCGTCGTAGTACAATGGCTATCAAATTTGATTCTCATTGAGCACCACTTATTTGTGGCCTTGTACCAGACTAAGCTTATGAAACAAGTCATAATTACATACATATTTATGTTGTTTGCTTCATACTTTTCATCTTACATCCTCTCGGACTGGGTTTAAACTTTGACAGGATTTAAACTATGGTGATTTTCTAAGCGTAGCTTAGATGTGGCACAAGGCCGAGTGTTTGAAGCGCCCAGTGAGGATCGAACCCATTTCTCGGTAATTTTTTTAGCGAGACAAGCTTACTAACCATTATACCACGTCAAGGTGCCCTAAATGATTTTCTAAGCGTAGCTTAGATGTGGCACAAGGTCGAAAGTATGTGGCACCCAATGAGGACCGAACTCTCTATTCAATCGTGATCGATCAATCAAGACAAGTCTTCAAACTATTACAACACGTCGAAGTGCTCAAACCGGATATAAACTATGATCCTGTGGTTGGATAGGCGTGATATCACTTGACGGTATTTTTCCGTAGTATATTGGCTTTATTCCGAACAGCGCCATCTTCTGGACAATATCAATGTTTATTCTGTATGGGATACAGTTAGTGAGCTTTTTTCATTTCTTTCTGTATAAGCTCGAGACTGATATATTTATTTCGGTTGACATTTCCTATATCTTTTCAATGATGATGCATTTTTAAGCATAACTTGAAGACATACTGTCAGTATATTGTTAAACATTCTCTTTTCTTTTCTTAAATCTAAAAATATTGTTGTTGGTTATTTATATTTCGCCTCCACACGGCATCTGATGTTTCGTTGTTGGAAAAGAGTTTATTTTCAGGTCAAACGCTCGACAGCTGAGGAAATAAATCTTTTTTTTTTTCTTACACACAGGCTGTATCCATTATTTTTGGAAGTATCCTCATTGTTCTGGACAGAAATGTCTTTCGTTATAATAATTATTATTCCTGCTATTTATTACGACCGATATGATTATAATTTGGTAAGAACTTAGTTTCTTACTTTCATAAATATCGTCGATTCACTGTGGTCTTCCACGGTGTGCTTGTCAAACTCTCTGCCTCCGGGCAGAGATGAACCTAGACGAGGCTATGCCGAAGGGCAGTGTCTCGTCTGGGGTGGTAAACAGCTACCCGACCCCGTTTTTTACGGGGAATTTTCGGCCGAGCCTACGGGCTCGGATACCCCACAATAAACTCGGCCTTGTGCCACATCCGACCGGGTGGGGCGGATAGTGAATATCTTCATAAATATCGTCTAACCGTCGAATCCTTGCTCTACGACAGCTGTCCATATATTTGAGTAATATTTTGAAATATAGAGAATCAAAGCAGAATTGGGAGAAAGTCTGCCATCAGAATTTATATTTCTAAGGTAATTTTATCACCAAGTTTGTCATTTGAATTTGGATTAAAATAATATTCCCAGATTCGGTGTATTTTAAAAGGATTTAAACTTAATCGTTAGTAATTAGTCATTTTGACTTTTAGCTAAGCTCAAAAAACCGACTATTTTTTTCTCATTTCACCCTCAGGCGATAAAGCCACTAAGACTCAAGGGGTTACTGAGAAAACATTGAAGAGAGAGGACAATAAAAGATCAAAATTCAAGGAGACAAAAATAACGATTGACTTTGCATTTAAATTTCTGAAGATCGTACTTGTCATAGAATTGGATACCTCCCAAAGAAAATCGATAGCTAAAGTTTAAAAGGAAGTTTGAAAAATGTGAAAGCTTTCTTGAAGCTTTTATTTTAGTTTTAATTTCAAGCTAATACGTTAAATTTAATATTTCCAATAAGCAAAATATTTTGCTCTGTTTCAAAATTAGCTTAAGTTGACTGGAGGCGGTTCTTTTAAATCGCTAAAAATTGCCACTTTTATCCATCTATCAGCAAAGTGTAAATCTTTTTATTTAAAAATCTTTCCAAAATATATATTTTTCTGAAACTTTATTTAAGGAATATTTGCTGATTTAAAGTTTAATTATTTGAAACAAATATTACTTTTAGTTTAAAATATTGTAGAAATGGATTTTTTAAACCTTGTAGTAGCTGTTTATTTAAGGTGTTCACCGTTTGATTGACAGTCGGAAGTTTATCTAATTTTTAAATAAAAGCAATTCAAAGCTTTTCTAATTAAATACTGTCTTAGTTTTACTGCATTTTTTTATTTTACGATTCAGAGCAGATTTTCGGTAACTGGGTTTCCAGTTTTACAAAAAGAATTGATGATCTAAATTCTCCAAAGAGTTGTGCGTATAACTAATATAAACAGACCTAGCTGCCAATCTAGAACTTAGCTTACATTCATGAAGTCTAGATACTAAATAAGCTCATCAGAAACAGCTCCCATGATAATATTTATAGCATAGGTAAAGGGAAGCTACGTTACGGCGATGAGAAAGTAATTGAATTGAAGCCGAGATGCCAGGTCAGGGCCGTTAAACTAGCAGAAATACCAGACAAGATATGACCGCAATAATCAATACACGGACGAATTTTAGAATTCTACGGTGCAAGATAGATTCTGGTAAGAAAATTATTTATCACGATACAGGGTATCAGCTTTCCTAGTAGCAGGCCTAGAAATCATTCATATCGGTAGAAAAAGTTAAACTGAAAAGGCACAATGGGTTCTTCTTCAGAAGATTAGAAACAGCTATGCTGATGGAAAGCAAAAATGGTTTTCTAAAAAGGATTAACACCTTCAGTACTGATGCGAAATACGCAATTGTTTCAGTTATCAAGCAGAATACAATTCTCTCTATAGCATTAGAATAAATGTTATTTGGATCTTATAATCAGTCTTAGAGAGGGTTTATGACTGTATTGGATTAAAAATAGATTAGTCCCTGAAGTATTTTTTTTATAAATTTGGCTCATTCTCGCGGGTCAAAGTGAATCCTCCCCACCAATACATCTTTCCTAAATTTTGAAATACTTAAAAAAAAAAAAAAAAAAAAAAAAAAGTATTATTTCTTGAGAAGCATGACATCGGACCAATGTACTCGCTCGATGGCCCTGGAGGCGAGGAACTCAGTTATGGAACCGAGATGCGAGGGTTTCTCTGTGCTGTATTGTAGCAGAGAGAGCACGGGGTAGCGTTGTAAAACTCGTAAATCATGTAAATTTTATGTTCAATTAGGAGCTCCACCAGAGGAACGGCCAGCCGAACATCTTTCGCATTATCGCTCGGCGCCGTATTCATTGGCTCGCTCACGTCCTGCAACGACCTGATGATTACCTTACCAAGATCATTTACCAGTTCGGCCCGTCATCTGCAAACTGGCGACGACTATGCAGCCTCTGGAAAGACGTCCACTAGGACCTCCAGCCTATTAATCTGATGTCGGAGGATGTTCCGACGCTCTGCCAAGACCGTGAGACCTGAGGCGGGGGTGACTCTAGTGGGCTCAATACCTTGGCATGAGACTTCGTAGCAATAGCAACCTGAGAAGCAGCAACAGAAACGCAGGAGACATTTCTTGTAATCATTTTTATCAGATTATAAAAATATTTAGTGTCTTCAAATCAAGGCTGGATGTCAATTACTGACCTGGCATTTATTTCTGATAAAATAAAAAACCGGTTTGCATTGGGGATTAGAAAACGGGCCCGCTTGTATTTCAAATGTCTGAACAGGAAATTTTCTTCAGAGCCGTTGATGATTTTTTTTTTTTTTAAGAAGTTGTCTCGTCGGAACGAGTTTTGATACCTTTAGGGCCAGAATATTCTATGTAAGCAGAAAGTAACTCATTCGGTTATATTTTGACAGTTTCTTTTTCATTCTTTTTTAGAAACGCGAATGGATTTTAATTAAACTGCAAATTTAATATGATCTATAAACACATACCTTTTATTTTATGATGAAAATAAATTAAGTAACCCTGAAAAATCCTCTTCAGTCGACAACATCGTCCCATAGATTCTGTTTCTAATTAGGCATTATTTCTCAAATCGACATTTTTAGTGAGGACACATGTTTTTAGTTGATGTCTCAACTATTTAAAGCAGTACAATTAATGACACCCGGCTTGGAAATCAAAAATGTAACCCCCCAACAAGAATCGAACCTATATTCCAGTTTTACATCAGGGGAAACACGATAAAGAATAGTAAAAAAAACACTTCGGCTAAAGGAGTAGTTTCCTCGATGCAAAGAAGGAATAGAGGTTCTATTCCAGTCGAGAAGCATATTTTTCGAATTCTAGGCCAGTTGACATTAAGCGCACTGTTTACAATTATGGATTCCAACGCAAACACCTACATAAAAATGACTTTATTTATAATGAGACATTATTTTTTATTACGATAATCGTTACATTTAGTGAATACATATTTTTGAACAGACATCTGTTGATTTATTTTTTATAAACAGTATGAATTAATGGCTAGTAGACTCTTCAGTCATGTAATATAAGGAGGAAGCAGGTCTGATCCCCGCCGAAAGGCTCAAGTTTTTTTATTAAAACTTTCGAATGTACACGTCATTTACACTGGTTAAAAACAGGGATATTTAGTCAAACGCGTATCCATTAAATAACAAATTTGTGATAATGTTAATATTAGCCGTGTCCTTAAAAGGAAACATTCGTTATTCATTGACCTATCATACATTGATAGATCTCTAGTCTCAGTATCTCTTACCGCTTTTTCCAGGATTGATGAAGGATTGATGTGCGTCGATCTTGAACTATTATATAAAATGTGTGACTTTTTTTCTATGTTACTTTGTCTCTCCGTAAATTCAGTCGTGCTAAAGACAATAAATTTAATTCCTCTGCCCAATCGAGAAATACGCAAACAGGTGAACTTAGCCACAAGACTAGTGTTTTTACTTTGTTGGCAAATTTAACTTGCAAATTAGAATGCAGATATTCACCAATTCTAGACAAAGCGCACAAATACTTTGATTTTAGTAAAAAAAATGTCGAACCCTGTTATTTTTATGGCGTCTAGGCACGGTGGCGTAATGGATAGCGGATTGAGGAATCGACAGCCGAATTCGAATTCCAATCGAATCCATTACATTCATTTACGTGCTAAAAGGTATGAATCCTCCCCCAAGCTATGGGTAAATAGCAGGACAGACTGGGTTCTATAGCCTTGCTCTACCGCAGAAAGAAATGGCAACCTACTGTGAGGGGAAAAAAAATCTGCCTCGTCAGTCATGTATCGAAAAATACATGAACACCTAAGAGTGTATCATGCATGGCGCATAACTGACTGATATATACACAGAAAAATAATCTTCAATTGGCCATGTAAACAGGTGTTTTAAAAACCTGAAAACAAATTTGTTGAAAGAAAATCGGGTGCCCTTTGTAAGAGACATTTTTTTCTTTCTTTCTTTCTTTCTGGAAGCGAGCACGTGACGGTAACAACCATTAGCAAATAATTGAGTTCTGTCCTTGTAATAAATATGACTTTCTTATTAAAATAGCCCAGCCGGGTGGAAACTGGTAAATATGGGCGGTAAAAACGGGGGTTGTTACTGACGATGTATGTGCGCCCAGAATTGTATGCTGCAGCATGAAAAGCTGAAGTCTAATAAAATGCTGACCTTGACTTGGGTGGAAATGCTTATGATTGATAATCAGCCGTGAACGCACTCCAAAACACACCGGAATTCTCTAAGTACACATGTCCAATTAAAAAAAAAAAGACCTGATATTTTATATTGCGTAAAGGTCTATAAAATGATGTTATGTGTGCACAAATATGGTGGCAGCAAGAATTCGGGTAATCGGTAAATTGAAACTTTACCCCATTGTTCAACTCATGCATGTCTTCTTTTTTTTTTCTACTGGAATTTGCACGTACCGACTTCCTGTATGCATTATGTCCGAGTAAATATGTTGGGTAAAATTTAACATTTAAAAAAATATCAGCAACTCACCGTCCTGGGTATGACGATAAACTACATCCTCGTCCAGGGTAAGACGATAAACTATATCCAACAGTATAAGGCCTCTGAACAGGAGGTTTTGAGGAGCGTGGAGCCACCTATTAATTGCTGGTGTTCCCAGGTTCACCCTGACCCGGGGTAGTAACACCTGTTAGGGTCCCAGCTATGGGCAAATAGTTAACCCCCTAAAATGGGGTAAAAAAACTATGGAAATGTAAAAATAGGTTTTAATACCAGAAGTACTTTGTAAAAAAAAAAAATAAATTACCAGAAATTCATTATTACCAGCAATACATTTTGTGAAAAAATATTACCAACAATAAAAATTTTGTCGGCATTAAATAACCCATTGAGGTTGATATGCTGTAAATAAAAAAAATAAAAATAAAATATATATATATATATATATATCAGCAACACAGACATGAGGCCGTCCTCGGAAGTATTTTCACATCCAAACTGATCACCGCATCAGGATAAAGATTGGTGAAAACGAAAATATTTTTATATGCCAGGACCTCGAAACGTAATAAATAAAATTAGGATCTAAAATCGAGATTAAATGAATCGGAAATTCGAGTAAATGATACTACCCTAACTACGAGGCTGAGGTCTAAGAAGATACTGAGGAAGGTGCTGGAAACTTGATGACACTAAATCTCCAATGACGATGATGATGATAATTATTATTGGTCTAGCTTTGAACTAGAAATTCTTGACAAAATCCCAAGAATCTGTAACGTTATCGATCCTGACCTAGCATATCGGCTTTAGTCACTTTCCAACCGCCGTAACGTAGCTTCTCTTTGCCTCTTCCATAAATATCTTCGCGATAATTGTTTTGATGAAATTTCCTCTACGTTGTGAATTTAAGCGAAGTACTAGATTGGCAGATAGGTCTCATTTCACTGTTGAAATTGCCAGTTGTAACCATAAGTTCTACGTTAATAGTTTCTCCTCTTACACTTCTCGCTTGTGGGACTTTCTTCCGGTTCTCCTGTGAACTACGATCTTCAAAAATGAAAATGCAATGTCAATTGTCATCTTCTGTCTCTTTGAACCCTGTTTTTTTTAAATGTCCAGTTTCTTTCGCTCTCAGTAACACCTTGCATCCTAGTAACTTTTATTTCCTTGCTTGAGGGAAATTATTAAAAAAGATAAATTCCTGGACTATATTGAAATATTTTTTTAAAAAGTGGCTATGTTGAAATGTTTTCAATGTAAATATTAATCTCGGCTTGCACAAGGTTGAGACATTTTGAGCAACTCACAGCTCCAACTCTGACATAATAGATCGATAAAATATATCACGTACTTATATGGATAGGCTTTTCATACTGAAATGAGCGCGTGGCTGAGTGAT
>OZ038493.1:52503458-52583458 GCA_964036315.1 Acanthosepion esculentum
CTTCGACCTTCTTCAGGTGCCTGTGGATCTGGTTAACTTTCAGAATTTCGAATTGAACACTTTATTTAATTTACGGGGTCAGGCGCTCTTTTTTATTTTAGTACTGCTCAGTTATTCGTCGCTCTCTCTGCAATAAGCTTAAATTTCTACTACAAACTCGCAATTACAATGTCACTAAATTCATCAGCTACTGCTCTTTTAATCAAATTCACTCCGAGCAAGGCGATAATGCCAGTAAGATATAAGGGGCTACTGGGAGTGAAAGAGAATGAAAAGACTTTAGAACAGGGAACAAGGGATAAACTTTTGTTCAAAATATTGGGGAGGTGTGTGAACAGTACGATAGGCGAACCTATCTACTCCTATTTATAAGCCACTATGTTGCTCGGATAGTCCTTAACCTAGAATTTGAACATGTTTTTATTTTTTCCTCTTTTTACGAGTTATAAATTGTGAGGATAAGGCGTTAAAAGAATTACTCGTAGGCTTTTAAAATAGCCAAAATATATATATTACTTGTTGAGTAAGTTGTGTCCTAATATTTTTCGTACATAGACAAAAAAAAAATCTGAATGCCTGTTCATAATCCTGATGTATGTTTTAGAGATGTCTTTTACTGTATTCCATTTATAAAATGAAATGCTGTTTTGTTTTTTCTTTGTTTTGTTTTTTCGTTCGTAAACCGTGGCTCATCTGGTAAAAAACATTTTTTATTTAGTATATAAAATAGCGTTGTTCGAGTTCTAACTTGTCTATCTTCCTTAGGAATTTCATGATAAACATGAAGTGAATTTAAGAAAATCGTACATGTTCGAATCTCAGTGGAGGCATTGTTTTTGTTTTTGTTTTTTTTTTGTTTTTTGAAGAGCAAGTGTGGATTTCTCACAAACTGTTTGGAAGGGAAGAGGTGGTGTTTTTGCATAAAGAACTCGCTGTGTCGAACCGAGACGATCTCGGCGGCTTTGGTTAAGCTCGCCTAGCGACGAGAAGATGAACAACTGCCTTGCCTTTCTCGTGTTTACAACATCCCTTATGCACGGTAGACATAAATAGAGATGTTTTTTCCCCCCGTTCAGGAATGATGCCATTAATTTCTTTTGCAGTTTTCGCGCTTGGGGACTCCTTGATTCTCAGGCCTGAAATCTCACTCGTTTTCAAAAATATCAAGCTGCGTCTATGTTCTCGGTTAATCAAGTGTGTGTGTGTGTGTGTGTGTGTGTGTGTGTGTGTGTTTCTCTGTGTGTCTGTCATTAGACCCACGTGTCTACATATGATTCATAAGAGTTTAAAGACCTTCTTAAATGATTTTAGAATAACTTTGTTTTACAAACATGCGGATAAGTATTAATAATGTTATATAAGAACAGAGAAATATATAAGGTGTTTATTGAAATGTATTCACAAATCATTCACATTGATATCCCTACATACAATAATGGCAGTTCTATCCGGGTACAGAACAGATATGCGTGTTGACGTTTAGATAGGCGGATAAACAGATAGGTACACAATTTTTTTCGGTTTGACTGGCGGTGGATTTTAGCTTTGTTCTGTTCATATATTTCTTTTGGTGTCACTGTATACGAGGTGCTACCCATTGGTTTACTCAAGAAAAAAAAAAGAATATTTCCTGGTAGACTGATGTTAAATTCCGGTGAGTCACGGGAAACACTGGGTCAATTGACAGATAAAATTACTGATCAATCTGTTGAAATGACACTTTTGAAATATATATCTCCTCATCTCCATAGATCAGTATTTCGAATGTTGATTTTCAAGGCAGATGGAGAGACATGATTTCGCTTCTTGGGAACTCGGTATAATAAAACATCCCTTCTTCGCCATTTCGGGTTTTACTGTACAAAAACTGCGTAAATATTTGTTAGAAGTTTTTGTTTTCTTTTGTACGTGTATGTGAGGGAGTTAGTGAGACCAAAGTGTATAACTTACGAAATTTCATCCAGAAAAAATACACATAGACATGATTGGATAAAAGATGATGATCCATCGGGAAATATGCAAGTGGCTGCATATTTATATATACAAATTGGATATACAGAAGACCAGGAATTTTTTTCTAAACAATGAAACTCCTAAAATCGTCCAGGATTTTGTGATTTAAACGGATCGTTCCATCTCTGCCATCAGACCACATCTGCTAGTGGAGATCTCAGTGAGGGGAGGGTTACACAAGAAAACCTAATGAAAATATAGTTTTATCGTCAAAATCTTTGTTAGCGGAAGTATCAAAGTGTTTTAATTTACTCCCTTTTAGAACATTCGAAATTTTGATTTTTTTTATAAAGAAAAAAAAAAACTTTTGTTTTAATGAAATTTCCAGGACTTATTCACAAATGAATAAAATTATTTTATGAATCTTTTTTTATTAGAAAATCTTGAATTTTTTTTTACATGTGTTTCATCCCCTTGAGAAATTCAACATAATTTTTAGTGACTCCTTGAAGAATTTAAATCACCGAAATTGTTCTAAATCGAAAATTTAAAAGAAACTCAATAAAACTACGACATTATTTAATTAGAGAAGCTTTTAATTGCTTTTACGAATTATATCTATATATAGAAAAGACAATATTGTCTGAAGAAAACAATTTTCGACGGAAAATGAATTTTTACAAGATTTGCTTTCATGTTTTTTTGTTTTTTGTTTTTTTACGATTTTAAATTTAATAATTTATAAAGTTTCTAAATCTGTTAAAATTCATTTTCAATGCGACAATGCTTAGGTAATATTATTATTAAGTAAAGTTATATTTACTAATCGTATAATGTGAAGCTTATTACAATCTAACGACCCTGAATATTTTTTAAAAGCATTTCGATTTATTCTTCTGTGTGATTACTTGCAGAATTTCTGAAAAACGATGTATAAACCGGTAAATCTATCATTAAAATGTCACGTGTTTTAGGGGCTGTCCCCCTTATAAACTTTGTCTGCTCCACCATACTTAACTATGAATACGTTCTGCTGTCAATTCGCTGTCACTAAATCGTTTAACACGTCAGAAAAACAAGTTCCCGTAATTAAGAAATGTTTGTATACAACATTATATGCTATAAGTAATATTTGTTTCAAACCTTCAGAAATATATATTTTTATAAGATTTTTAAAACCTAAAATTAACTTTTGTTTACAAACGTGTCAAAAATGGCCATTTTGATCGTTTTACTGAAAAAAATATCGATTCCGATCAATATAATTTCTGTTTGAAATAAACCACAGAGTATTTTGCTTACTGGAAATAGTAAATTTTAAATCCTTTAGTTTTCAAGGAGAGCTTCAAGAAAGTTTTGAATTTTAAAAAACAAATTCATTTTAAACCTTACGTAGACCGAATTAGTGGGGTTACTTATATATATATATATATATATATATATATATATATATATTTTGAACGATAAAAATTATTAAAAAAATCAATTAAAATCTTCAGACATACTGGGTTGTAGATTAATATTCTTATGCTTTTATTATTATTATTTGATTTATATTCCTCGACTAGTTTCGACCAACATGGCCATCATCGGGAGAGAAAAATGTCTCTGCTTGCTGTAGCAGTAAACTACAGAAATGAATGTCTTGATGAAGAAAACGAACGTTTGTCTGTAGTTTTCATTTGTTTTTTTATTATTTATTTATTTATCTTTTTAACATTCCTTGTGTTGGTCAAACAGTCTCTTTTAAGTTGTCATTTGAGATAAGTTATATTCCCTTTTTATATATATATATATATATATATATATATATATATATATATAAAACCTTGGCATGGAAATGAGGAACTTGTGGAACATGAAGATGATCGTCATGCCAGTCGTTATGGAATTCTTCTGAACGGTCCTGAAAATCGCAATGAAAATGTCCACACAATGCAAACGACAGTTTTACTGTAAACAGCTATAGATCACTAAGAAGAATGTTGGTGTGGTGCAAAGATTTGCTATCACTTAATCTGAGGTGAAAGCCAACTCATTTACTACAGGTGAGGGGGAGCACTTAATGTTTGAATGAATAATAATGATATTTCTTTTTCCTTTGTAAAAGCGAGGACATATCTGTGCGCTTCTACAAGTTGTGGAAAGTAAAGAGATTTTAGGAACTAAAGACCAATGCAATGTTTTATCTGATGAATCTCGATGCCAAAAAGAGATCTACATATTCCTAAAATTATAATTATATATCGATCGAACCGACTTTGTAGAAGGTGCATGTCATATATGAAATCAGATACTGTGTTTAGACTGACAAAACTGAGCAACATTCTGCTTCCAAGAGGCAGAAAACGTTTTTTAAAAAAACGCTAACAGTCACTAGACTACCTGTAAGTCTTAAATTGAGCGAATAGAATGACATACAATAAGACCGAATGGAGACACAAGAGCGGTTTGTATGCCTGCGTCAAGAAGGAAAGAATTTAATGATCTTCAGCGAAGAATATATACAGAATGATGACCAGAGCCAGATTTCTAGTCAAGCTAGAGTTCATATTGATCTAAGGCTTCATGGTAAAACTATGGATCCTCCTGTTACTGGATATCTTGAAAGTTTCGTTACAGGCATATCGGGGAGAGTTAAGTAAAGCGTTCTTCCTTGATATTTTTTTTAATGTTACTTGGAAAGGAGATGTACAGTCAATACAAAGCTAGGGATTGAGATCATTCAACCAGTTGCAGGGTACGTAGAACTTTCTGTAGTACCATATTCATCAATAACGACCAATCAAATTATCACCAATAAGTAGGTTATTTTAGTGATCTTAAAATGAATCTGAGAACGTCAATCGAAATAGATATTTCTTTTATCGCCCGCTTCACCAAATTAATCAGCAAAAAAATGGCGAGAAGGGATTTTTCCTCCCAAGACAGTGTGACGAGTTCCATTTTCAGTTGGACTTGACTGTAATAGATTCAATCAGCTTTCTGTCTTCTATCCAGCTAGATATTCTAGTTCATCACTGATGCTGTACAATGGTTTTCCTGATGACTAAAACGAAAACCACTTAAGAGTTTACTTCTGTTGCTAGACTGATGGGGGTACATTATCAAAAAATTGTTTATCATATAGCCAAAACTGTGTCTACAAGAGTTGTTATTCCTAAAAGGCAAAAATTAGACACTACTTTAAAAGACTGATCCATTCATAGTAAAAAAAATAATAATAATATATAATAAATTTTGTAGATTAGCATTCATTAAATCTTTAAGTCACGATATTTCTCAGAATCGGAAAATAGATATATTTTTCATTGATTTATAACGGGGTTCTAGATTATAATATCGATATAGTCTAAAATCAATCCTTGATGTCATATATATATATATATTTACAGAGTTACTGCAATTTAGTTTTATATTTACAAATCTCCCACCTTGAAAAGGAGTCTGTCACTAATATCTGTATATTAGTATTTTTTTAAAATTATACCTTTGCCGCTTTATGTAAATATTTGTTTAAATGTATATATATACATTTGTTCATTAATTAAGAGTAATGTTTTGTACAATTAAAAAAAACGTATCCGTTTGTTATTTAAAAGAATTTTTGTAATGGTTATTGATGAATAAAACATAATCGGCAAACCAAGTTCAATTCCAGTCTAGTGTGTTGCGTTCACTTTCGTACTACCCTTGGGAAATTAATGAAATATTCTTTGTCTCACAACTATGGGTTAAATAACAAGACTGAACTTTTTAAGCAAGTCATAACCAATTTAAGATTGGTAACATTTCCAAAGATAAGACACACAAACAGGTGGCTCAAAATGTATATCTAATTTAAATAATGCATATGAAGACAGTATTTATTATAAAGGTAGGCACTTAAGAAATGGGCAAGTGGTTAGAACGTTCGCTTTCTGGCCACGAGACCCGGGTTCGAATCTCACCAGGGTCCATTTGTCAGGAAGGAGAGAAAGGGGTCGATCCCAGTCTATGACACCTGAAAACCATACCACGGGTTGACCCAAGCCTTGTGAGGGAAATTGGGTAGACGGACCCCTTGGATGCCGTCGATAGCAGTGCTGGCCTTGTTCAAATTGTTGATCCCTCTAGATAACACGCTCTGTTGAAGTATAAACCACAGGTAAGCTCTGTGTGTTGAATAAACACAACATGCGCCTGAGCAAGCGTCTGCGATAGGGATTGACTAGCCGCCCTAGTAGACGGGTATCCTCGAATACGAGTGGCCAGCTATATATATATATACATATGCCCTTAAGATTTTGTCCTCACGTTTTCAGATTGCTATCCATTACGATCGAGACATTGCTGACAACGCGACGCAAAAGAATCAAAAGCAGCAATCAAAATTTCAATAGGCAGTTGGCTGCATTTTTTCTCTATACAAACTTTCATTTCAGCGATTGTTGCTGGCTTTGTAGCGTAGATTTTAACTTTAAGTACCCCCTCAAGAAAAATTCTAAAGGGGGGTGAGGCTCGCTAAACGAGGATGATATTCTACAGAAGCTCGACTTTCGAGATATATAATTTTTTTAATTTATTTCAATCAGAAAAGACAATTATCTAGAACTGATCATCTCAAAGTAAATGTGCGAGTTTTGATTAAATTCAATCATAACTTGATAAATACTTAGAAGTTAGAACAAAATTAGACCTTTATAATTAAAAACGTATAAACATAAAAATGTCTTAAAATATATATAATTGTGTATTTGGGCAGCAATCTTTCTTTTTATACAAGTTTCATTAAAAACAACAGACACGGTACTGTCTGGATATAATTTATGTAGAAATTGTCCGAATGTTCTGTATATATTTGAATGCTTTCAGCTATACTTCTAGCCATAATCAAGGATGATTTTATTTTTATTTTTAACTGAATGTATCTACAGTTATAGGAATGTTATATTTTCCAAGTACGGTCAGCACATTGTGAGCGTGTTCATAGTTGATGTTTTTAATGAAACTTTTATATATACACTACAGTTAAAATGCTTGGAGCCATTTCCAGAATTAGCATGGTCTTAACTTGACATAAGAGTGAAAATAAATAGAGCTCTTAGTCACTGAAAAAAAGAATGGAATCTGTTATTAAACTTATGCTTTGAAATACTTTTGCAACGAATACCAAAAATGTACTGCAATAATCAAGACTACAGGCGAATATTTTGACGAGAGCAAAATTTAAATCCTAAATTTCTTTTATCATAAAAAAAATCATGTCTCACTTTTCGACCATTTATAATAAATTTCTCTTAAAATGCAAAACTACATTTTGGGCCAATTTTAAAACTACCAGGGATGGCCTCAAACATTTGAACTGCAATGAATGAGCGCCTATATATATATATATATATATATATATATATATATATATTGTGTGTCTCCGAACAGTTTTGATTAAAATGATTCGACACAATTTGTGGATTAAATTTTTATTGTATTTTTCAAATGGGCTGTTGAGTATTGTACACGAAATTGGAATGAACCTCTGACAATTTATGCACAACTTCAAATAAAATACCCTCAACCCCTTATTGGAAAAAATATAAGTTACATATATATAAAAATCTCTGAACAATTTTGATTAAAATCAACCGACAAAGTCTGTCTTAACTTTTTTTTTTAATTATATTTTTACAATAATGAGCTGAGGTCTGCAGTCCACCACAATTTCGTATACAATACTCTACACTTTATTTAAAAAATACAATAAAAACGATCAACAAATTGCGTTGGGTCATTTTAATCAAACTTGTTTGGATGACTAGTTGCAGCATAAATACCTTTATATACACATATATATATCTATATTAGTGTAGGAGTGGGTTAATTGGTTTTCAAGATCATTACTAACGATTTCGATTTTTAATGGGTGCCAAAAGTAACCCGAGTAAATATTTTCCTGTGAGAACTGATGCTTTCTAACAAATCCCAGTAAGGTATTTTTAATTTCATATACTAGACTGGCCATAAGTTCCATTCCGCTGAAACAAAAAATTATATTTTCTCGCTCCTTTGGTGCTTATCTCTGAAATGGTCACCAGTTTAAATGATGAGCGCATACGATACATGCTTAAATTTGGAGATCACGCGACAAGAGAGGTTGCTGCCACGCACGAAGATCTAATCAAGCAAAGTAAATAAATTAAAAGAAAAAAAGAAACCACTTTGCCCACCCACTTCACGAATTACTCATAATTGTTATTAATTTTTTTCTTGCCGAGAAAAGCAAACGGCGCCTCGAACTCGCCTCTTCCTTTTGCTATTTTTTAATTGCGCGTTCAGGATGGCTTGTTCGCTTTACAATTTCGTCCAACCAAAAAGTTATAGATGGAGTTTATGACACAGATATTATTTCACCGACACAAAAGGTGCTTTTCGAGATCAAATCCTGGCCCGCCTTTATTCCTTTTCTTTCTTTCATCTTTTTGTTCTGTTTTCCGAGTTTTTTTCCGTTCAGTCGCGAAATTCAAGGTCACTTTTTAGCAAATGTATCTTACCAATCATAATCCATGCTTTCGAACTATTAAATATAATGAACGGTCGAACATATATGAACTCTCTCTCTCATTGCGTTGGATCATTTTAATCAAACTTGTTTGGATGAATAGTTGCAGCATAAATACCTTTTATATACACATATATCTATATTAGTGTATGATTTACATTTTTTTTTCTTTTTTTTTTTGTGTATGTAACAATTGAGGGACACTTTGCAAAATAACGATGACCTCGGTGCTGTGCTAACTTGGTCCCGTTGGCGCGTACTGATATCGCTATCGAAGAGGGTTTGTGCATGCGTATGTATGTGTGTGTGTCTCTATGATATGCCACATTTTCAAGAAGGCTCTGTTCTTTTTAGAAATTAATTTTAAACTGAAAAAATTATAATTAAAAAAAAAAGAAGAGGGGATACAAAAAATAAATTTAAAAATATGATACGTTGCTCTTAGTAGAGACGAGAAATAAGCAGGCTGAAATTCCAGGTTGAATCTACGGACTGTCAAGGATTACTCATACTTTCCAAAGTTAACACAAAAAATATTGTGCTTTGGGAACTTTTGCAGTAAACATAATTTTGGTTGTAAATATGTAGGATATTTATGGAGATAATATATGAATATCTTTCCTTAGATGTTTATAAATTGTAAATTAACGTTAACAACTAACGATTTTAAATTACAAAATTGTACTTGGATTAAACGAAAATTACTTGCAATATAATACATGCCTTTTTGTCAATTTTGACGGTCAGGGTACACTAATATATATATATATATATATACACACACACAGAAGGTGACTTAAAGTTCTCGAATTGACCCACTTCACAAGATTTCAAATACCAAACCTTTTCAAGGGAATACGTTTGTCGGGAAGAGAACTTTTCAGCACCCATTTGGGAATATGTGTTTCATATAAAATTTTATTATACAGGTTGTTCTAAAAGTCACGCAACAATTGGCAGAAAACGTACACTTGTGAAATAGCAACCAGGGAAAATTTGCATGGCATCATCTTACATAATTCTACCAATAAAATTTCTTAATATATAGTCAAATGCAGAAACCTGATTCCATTTGGTAAATAGATCAAAAATTTACAAGGTTATCAATGGTAATACAACTTAAGTGGGTAGGGCACTTCGACCATTGTATGGATGGGCCGTGAATCTGATTTGCTAGGCATAGGATATTTGGAGCCGCTTTAGAGTGTGTCCTACCGATCAGTGTATCCTACATTATCTAACGTAAGGGGGAAAAGCAAAAACGGAAGGAAGGATGCCATTTATTGTTGTATTATGAAATAAGAAATTTGACTAAAGAATCATAATTCAACTATTTACGCTATTTACATTAGTCTTCATCTTTGTTGTCATAGTTATCACAACGTTTCGGCCGTTGTACGTTCTGGCCTTCTTCAGGTGGTTGGAATGTCGAACTGAACCTTTTATTTCGTTCGGTGGGGTAGACAGTTCTAGTTCCATGTGCCATATCTAATGGATGTCAGTTATCTTCTGTTAATTCCTCTCTCCAAGTTCTCCACCGCCTTAACCAGGCTCACACTCTTTGGGTCCTATCTAACTAACGCCTTGTGGCCTTGAGGACATCTGTGTATGAATTTCTGGGTATTATAAACCTAATGTCTTCAACAACCATTTTTACCAGTGCTCATATTGCAATTTTTGCTGTTGTCATTACATGATTTTACCAGAGCTCATATTGCAACTTTCGTTATTTTCGCTTTTCTCTCGCACTCCTTATCACTGGTGCCGAAACGTTGTGATAAATATAGCAACAAAGATGAGGACAATAGTCCAAATAATGTAAATAGTATACATAACACCTCATCTCAGAAATATAGACAGATATTGAATCCTTTAAGTAAAAACATTCTGAATGTCTTAACGTATCTAGAAAAGTGTAGGGACAATGCCTTAATGTAGGATACAAATATGGTGGTAGGATAGACACTAAAGCAGAAACGCTAAAGTGGCACCGGCTATTGTTGACCACCCTCAATTCATTTTCCCCTTTACCGCAAATATTGTACTTGTACAATAATAAATAATAGTAATGCGACTTTTGGAACATCCTGAGCGATTAATTTAGTAAATTGAATCCCCACTGGATTCTGTTATTTTGGCCTTCTACCAAACTTTGCATGCAAATATTTAATGAGCGTCATTGACACTGAATCAAATGTTATGCGTCAATCTACCTAATGTCTACTTGGAATATCACCATTCGAAATTCGTGTTTTAACCCGAATTTGAACACTGATGGAAAATACACTCCCACCTCGGCAATTAAAAAAGCTATTCAGAGAAAACAATTTTCATGTTGACATGTGTGTGAGAGAGAGGAACGCTTGCAGAATCTGTTGCTCCTTGCCAAAGGTTTGCAAGAAAAAATGCATGTTTATATAATATCTATCTCGGCATGGTAGACATATGGTTTGAGATTTATGCCATAAACAAAGGAAGGAAGAATGTACCCAGTTCTTCATAATGAGGGTGAGTAGAGCTCTGAATTGATGTTAGTTTGATGTTCAAACGATAATCAGCCAGTTATTCCGTATAGGCCCCTCTCTTTTTTTTTTCTTTTTTTTTTCTTCGGGTTTACAATTATTTCCAGCAGTAGCTCTCCCAAAGGAAAGAACTAGGATTCATCCTTGGTGCCTGAGGTATCCCCCACCTAAAAGGAAATACCGCTAGAGCTCGGGCAGTTGTCGCCCCTAGTTACATGTACGCCTGGGAATTAAGTTTTTAAACGAGACCTTGTTATATTCTGTTTGTGTGGGCGTACAGATAAATACCAACCCATTTTGGCCTTTTATAAATGCCACCAGTTGCTTTTGTTTTAATTAGGGATCACAATACTTTGTCTTGAATTTAGGGAATAAACAATTTTTTTTATTTCACAATAACCATGTTCTCCATAAAATGTTATGTCGTTTCTATACGATCTTTATTAAAAGGACCGCTTTTTCATATTATTTGTCAATCAGTTTTTGTTTCTTTACGGGACCATGAAAACAGAAATTGCATTTAAGTTCAAAAAATTCGAAGGTTCAAAGCTGTTCCTCTGAAATCATTCTATTTCAACAATTTTCCTTTTTTAACTTAAAAAATTCCGTCAATTCTCTCACTTGGCGGTAAATATGACTTGATTTGGAAATTTTAACCCTAGAACACTAACCATGGGTATATAGTACCCAGCGCAAATTTTCCTATTTTTAATTACAGTTTTCAGTACTCGATTTTCTTACCTAAATAATGTTTTTCAGTTCCTATTAATGTTAACTCAAAGTACAAAGTTTGAAGTGCCTGCATGTAAAATATTTCAAATAAAGATTTATATATATATATATATATATATATATATATATATATATATTTTTTATATATATATTTTTTCAAAATCGGTTATGATATACCCATGGTTAGTAGTGGTGTAACTTTAATTGATATTTAGTGTTCTAGGGTTAATAATCAAGAAACGAATCCGTAAAAAAAAAAAAAGTAAGGTAATAACAATTCAAATATTCTTTCAAAAATCCTTGTATTTGAACAATCAGTTGTTCAACAATTTTTTATCTAAAAAAATAGTAATATTTATTCCTTTAAATATATTTCTAATTCGCTTTCTACACATGTATTTCATCTTGACAGTGAATTGTGAAATTCCTTTCTAAAAACTTCTTCATTCAAAAAAACAAAAAAAAACGATAAATTAAAGGCTTCTTCCATTTACTCGGACTTGTCATCCTATGCTTAACATAAATTCATAAGGGAGAGACAAGTCAGTTGATTGGCAGGGTTTAGCAAAATCTTCAAATCATTCAATTTTAGTAAAGTTTTTACAACACGGGAACAAATATTGTCAAGAAGTAGTATGATACCTTTTTCTCTTTAACAAGCTGAGTCCCCTTCCTTACAGTTTTAAATTTCTCTCTAACTACTTTACACATTGATGTGTCTTGTTTGGTTCCTTTGAAAGAAGCTAGAATTTATCACACCACTCTTGGTCTGCCAAACGTTCAGTATAACCTTCCAGAGAATAAAATATACAGGGTGGTTCGAAAGTCATGTCATCCCCCCCCCCCGCCATGAGAAAAATAGAAGACCGTTTTTGTAGTGACTTCTTGGGTGATTGTAGCACAGATGACCCCACCTTTACACATGTGTCCCTTCGCGTTGAGGGTCGTCCTCTCCTCGGTTTGGCCTTAATTGATACTGTGAAAAGCAGTTTATGTTCCCACCACGTATTGTCCTATTCGGAGGAAGTGGTTTGGCGAATCTTGCAGTGAAGTCATGTCGCACATCCTCGATGCTCTTGCCAGAATGCACACGATCATCTGGCCATACTCTTGTAGGCAGCCTCTCTTCCAAACCGTAGGAGGTAGTATCTGCCATCAGAATATATAAAATTATATTATATAGGGGAGATTTTCGGACTACCCACATTTAATCAATAGAACATAAAAATCAATTTCGTTGGGGTGAGAGTGTTCTTCTTAATCAGTCAGTTATGTGCCATGCGTGATACACGCTTCTTAGGCGATCATGTATCTTTCGATACACGACTGACGAGGCAGGTTTTTCCCGCAGTAGGTTGCCATTTCTTTTTGCGGTAGACTAGTTGCCATCCAAGGCTATAGAACCCGGTCTGTACTGCTATTTACCCATAGCTGGTGGGGGAAGAGAATTCATACCTTTCCCAAGGGTATTAGCACGTAAGTGTATGTAATGGATTCGACTGGAATTCGAACTCGGCTCTCCGGTTTCCCAATCCGAGCCCCCTATACATTACTCCTCCGTTCATTTTAATAAGTTTTAAATGGTTCTGTTTGAAAGTTTTTGATTAGCCTTCAAATCCTTCTTACTCCTAGTTTTAATTGATCTTTTTTTTCCTCTTCGAAACTGAAAGCGCATTTGCAGAACTTGAGATAAAATTAACAAATTAAATTAACATATATCCAATTCTGAATTATATTCCTTGCAATTTTTTTATCTCCATTACGGAGATAGAAAACTGAGTTCATGCAAAAAATTTAAAAAAAACAAAGTAGAAATGTAAACAGTTGCCTAAATATCATTGCATAAATTAATGAAACGTTTTACTGAATGAATAAGCAATTATTATTTCAAAATAAAAAATTAAATTGAAAAAAAAATTATCGTTTACGACAGACGTTAAATATGTCCAGCTTAAAACAGAAGAACAATATTGAGTGTCCGTGATCCTTAAAATAAAGAATTCCCCCTCCCCAAATGTGAGGACAGCATTTTCTTTAAGCTGATAAGCATTTAAGAATAACTTAATGAATCTCGTAAAAAAAATACACATAATAAATTCAATGTTTTACTATCTCGAATCGCGCGCGCGCACACACACACACACACACACACACACACAAGAAATACAAATAAACATTGTCGAAAGAAATTATTATGAGGTTGTAGCAATTTATTCCCAAGTGTGGCCTACAGTAGTTTTTATTTTATTTGTTTATTTTTAATCTTTTGGCGGACTTATCAGTTCGGTTTGTCTACATTGAATGTTTGCAAACAATTTGTTGTCTGTCAGCGGCCTTCATAAACCTGTGGTTAAGTGGCAACAGACGGTAATACGAAACCATCCAAAAGGACTGATCAAGCTTTGCCTGATCAACGTCACCACAGTAGAGTTTATTACAATAACATTGGAGCACTGAGCAGATCCTTGAGAAGATAAGGACTGAAGACTTATATATTTATTGTCTCTCATAAGAACTGGTCAAAATGACACCTCGTGCTTTCTCGTCGACTACTGTTCACTTCGTCCATATTGAGTTTTCTTTTTGCATTGAGACGTGTTAAGAGTTCATGGCTCTGATCGCAGGATATGACGTTGAACAAGCAATATTGCTTTTAATTAAGTTTATTTTACACTGTTAAAATCATTGAATCATAAGATCTGCTGCTAGTAACGTTTGTTCAATGTATCGTGCCATGCAATTTTTCTGTCGCCAAAATCTTTCTTTGAATGTTGCTACTGCATCTTCTCTGATGCTTCGACTAAATATCTCTAGATTCTGGACAAGATCCAAAAAAATAATAATATTAATAAACTGTAATATTATCTCTGCTGGCCCGACATCTCGGCTTAGATCACTTTCCTTGTGTCTTTTCTATAATAGCATTTTTTTTAGAATGAGTTTACTAAGTTGGCGACAAGGTCTTGTCATTTTACAGTTGAATTAACTCGATGTTAGCTCTATTCTAACAGTTTCTTCTCGCGCATTTCCTCGTCTATGGATCTCAAATTAGTCAGTACGTGATACACGCTTGGGCGATCATGTATCTTTCGATACATGACTGACGAGGCAGATTTTTCACGCAGTATGTTGCCATTTCTTTCTGCGTTGGACTTGTTTCCACCCAAGGCTAAGGAACCAGGTCTACCCTGCTATTTAACCCATAGCTGTGGGGAGAAGAGATGGATTCATACCTTTCTCAAGGGTATTTGTGCGTAAGTGAATCTTATGAACTCGATTGGAATTCTTATCGATTACGATATTCAAAAATTTAAATGCGGCCGCAATGGCCGTCTTCTTTCTTTCCGATACCCGTTTTTTTTTTTTTTTTTTGTCCTTTGTTTTCATTAACATTTTCTCCCTTTTAATGGTTGGTGAAATGATTTTTTTTTTTTTTTTTTTTTTTTTCTGTTTTCTTTGGTTTCGCTAAACCGGTTTTTTTTTTTTTTGGTTTTTTTTTTTATCCCGTTCTCGTTCTTACGGCTATTTTAAAATTTGTGTTTCATTACTTTTTCTCCCACTTAATGTAAAACTGGACTCTGATCAATTTAATGGGAACGATTTCTCTTACACCTGAAAGTTTCCATTCGATCAGTACTTCAATAATTAACAGTTCATTTTGTATTTAAAAAAAAATTGTCCTGTAAATTTTTTAAAAGATACAAAATTGACATTTGCACGCGTCTTCATCTAATTTAATTCTGATTATAGAAAAACTTTCTGATAAAGTTTTCAGAAAATGTTTCTAAAGTATCTGGATTTTGTAAACAAGTTATGATGCTTCAAACAACATATATATACATGTTTCTATGGATTCTAAAGTAATCTTGTTTGGAAAGATTAAATTTTCTTTTGTGCAAATAAATATAAAGTAAAATTCGAATTTTTCCTTAGGTTATTTGGTAAAATTAGCAACTCCGACAAATGGCCGAACAAAAGTTATCAAGGAATGAAACTCAATAGACAGTATCCATTGCATTATTCTTAAGAGAATTGCACGTGATCGTGCCGAAAAAACACTCGGTTTATTTAAAGCTGACAAAACCTGTCTCAGACTCACAAACGATTTGAAAACTGATCAACTGGCCTTCCATAATTTTAATGACTGTTAAAAGCTATGAATAAACCAAATACTCCAAAGTGATTTGTAGAAATTAAAATTTGGACCTCTTTGAAATCGTCTTAGTCTAACCAAAACATTTAACAGGGTGAAGCAGTTTCAGTAAATCTTTAAATGCCACTTGAAGTTTTTGTTCTTCCTCATGGATCATCAACTCTTGCATTTTTTTACTCCTGTTTCTGTTGATGTCCCTCGCGGATCATCAACTCTTGCATTTTACTCCTGTTTTCTCATTAGTTCATGTTCTTTTAAAACCTTCAAATACGTGTCTAAATTGAAAAAAAAAATGATGGAACCATCTCTTGAGTTTTCACAAAATTTGTTAATTCTAAACTAATTTTAGAAAGTTTCATAAAATTTTGGCATGAAGTTAAATCTTCATTGCGATCGGCGTTTTATTTGTTTCTCTTTATATTTATTAAACCCAACTGAAAAGAAAAACAATTCTGTCCCTTTTAAAAATCTCAAATATTGACAACAGGTCCGGGTGAAAAAAAAACAAACTAAATTTGTTGACCAAGAAACTACCAAAATTCTTCTCGTTCTCATTTTAATCCACTCTCTTGGAATTCCCTTTCGTTTGATTCTGAAAATTTTCTGCATCCATTGTAACAAGAAATAAAATGTCTATATTTGATTTTTATTAATATTTTCGTATTTTTTTTTTGTTTTGCAGATAAACCAACAGCCTTCAAGTTTTTTCCAAATCTCTCATGGAATTCCTGGAGTTCGACTTATAATTTACGACCACCTTCAACAAAAAATTTTGCAGAAAATAAATTTTTTTTGTTGGGGGAAAAAAACTATTCAAGTAAAAACTAAAACTTATGAGAAATTCTTGTCAAAGCAAAGATGGAAGCTTTATTTCCCAAAATGAGAAAATAATAAATCGGTGAATCTTGATGTATATGATCAAAACAAGAAATTTAAACTTTTAAAAATTACTCCAGTTTCTTTAATTTCTGAAACTTATCCCCTTTTATAAACGTGGAATTCTGGTGTGTTTATATGGAAGACAAGAAAGTTTTATTGTCCAATCAACGGGAGTTCTCTACGCCCTTCTGCAGTATCTCTCTTCACGAGTGTAAATGTCACGATTGCTCGACAAGGCTGAGTCCGTTTCGACTTCCAAGGCGTCTCGAGCTCAACATGAGATATACGGTTATCTTTATGACGGGGCTCGGCTTTTTCTTTGGCATCCTCGTTGGCCTTCTCATCCAATTACCCGGAATGTCGGTGCCTTCCAACTACGAGGAACTACAGCAAACAATCAATATTCATTATTCTGCAGTTAACCAAGGAGGGGCAGGTGCCGTCATCGATAAACGGATGGTCGCTCCCCTAAGTAACGAAGAGCTCGTTATTGGATCATACCGAACTGATAAAGGGCTGAGTCGACCACAAGAGACAGAATCAGCTGTAGTACAATATACTAACAATTCTTTAGCCCTAAAAGAAACCCCACATCCTGATGCTCCATATTTGGAACTTGAAAAGTCAAAGGTTTTAGAACCAGAGTCAGGAACAGCGTTGCCACTTGATACCGAAGTTCACTTGACCCTCACAATTCCTGTAAATCGAATAAACGGAAGATCTTCAGACAATGACCTTCAGAAAGTCAAATCTTCACCACCACCACCTTCTGTGTCACGGAAGAACCTTTCTTTGTCAGACATTGTAGACGGGGTTTATTGGCGATCATCGGTGGAAGATGCTTGCGTAATGGGGTTTTCCGAAGAGAAACGTGCCAGTTGGCGGCGGAAGGCAAGCAACTTACAGATTATCAAGATGGAGGAAGGCTGCGGTCGAATGCAAAACCGCCTTCTTACATTCAGGGATTCTAGTAAGGCGTGTGCCCGTTACCGCTTAAACACTGACCAAATCCAAGGGGATATCTTCTCTTACTATCTGAGTCGCTTGCTTAAGATTAAAAATCTAGCGCCATCCATTGCTATTGCTGTCCAGACAAAGCACAGTCGGTGGAGCGAGATCCACTTAGACATTGCCCAATCTCAGTGGATGGACGATCAAGTAGTTGTCCTCAGCCAATGGATAGCAGACCTGCAACCGACTTTCATTCCAAAAGAACTCCGCGGAGAAGGACTCGAACTCCATCCAGTAGCAGATTTGACGTCCAAAAGTGACAAAGAATTGTGTGAATTGGCTCAATGGTCAGATTTGATTATCTTTGATTATTTGGTGGCTAATTTAGACAGAGTGGTCAATAATATGTTCAATAAGCAATGGAACGCTAATATGATGAAAAATCCGACGCACAATTTGCTTAAAATTCCGTCCAACCAGCAACTCGTTTTCCTAGACAACGAGTCGGGCTTATTTCACGGCTATCGTCTTCTCGATAAATATCATGTTTATCATGAAACGATGCTAAAATCGCTTTGTATATTCCGCAAGTCGACTGTGGAAGCCTTGAAGAAACTCTTTTTTGCCGGCAATGTCGGAGATGTGCTTAGGGACACGTTCGTAGAAAATGAAAGTTATCATTATTTGATCCCCAGTATGCCAGAAAAAAATATTAAAATCCTCAAAGAACGATTAGCAGAAGTTTACCATCACATCAAGAAATGCGAACAACGTTATTCCTGATTTTCTTTTACCATTTTTAACCCCATTTTTCTGAAAAAGACTGTTATTCTACGTGTATCTTTTAAAAAATCACGAACACAAAAGAAACCCATGATTCTTGTTTAAATGTATATTTGACTGCATGTTTGAAGAAATTTATCCTAAAAAGGTTAAATTTCTTTTTTTTTTTTTTTTTTTTTTTTTTTTTTTTTTCAAAATGGGACTTGGGAGTTTTCATTCCTCCCTCACCAGAAACTCTCCACACCCAACACTTAGCCTGAGATAACCAAAATATAATGTACTGAACTTTTTTCAATGGAAGTTTTGAAATTTTGGTTAATGGCAAAATACCTACCCGTTGTAGGGTATTTATCTTCCCCCCCCCTCGCAACCCCAATTCATTAATCGCTACAGCTACATAGTTGTTTGTTTTTTCTAGATGATATTTAACATTAGAAAATGATAAAATCAGTGAACTTAAATTTCCAAAGCCTTTCATTCGCTGTCAGTAGTCATTAATTTCCTTCCTTCCGGGGACAATTCTCAGTTTTAGATACTGAGAAGCATAATTTTTCATTTTTTCCCTTCATCTGATGAATTTTATCGCCAAAGTAATGTTCCGAGCCCTCGTCATTTGCTTCCTTAATTACCCTAATCGTTAAACGATCGTTGCCATAAAATCTCAATGTTCACAGGTTTTTTTTTCTTGTTTTTTTACTGGTATAAAATTAGTTTTTTTTTTTTTTTTTTTTTTTTTTTTTTTTTTCAAATTTAAAAATGAACAATTCAAGGCGGGAATTCCGTGTCGATTTATTTTCTTTTTAATTTGTTTAAGTAGTTACGATTTTGATACACGAATTCGTTTCTCTAACGGAAAAAAAAAACAAGGTTCGTGTTGAAGTTGAGCCTAGCTTCTTTTTTTTTTCCTTTTAAATAAGGATCAAATTGTTTTGCATAAAGTTATTTCCTCAGCCTTAGGCAAGTCTTTCATAATTGTAATATTCTTCCAGATATAGCAGTAACTTTACATTACTTAACTTTAATGTGTCCTAAAAAAAATTAAACTTTTGAAAGAACTTTTTATCTGCTTAAATAGAAATTATAATTTTTCTGTGTAAAGAACTAAATGCTCCCTAAACGCTATAACTCAATCTTTGATCTGAAACTAAATCCACTAAAGAAAATATTTATTTAAAAAATTCCTTCAAGAAAAATCTTAAATTCGCCGATCTATTTTTATAGACATGGAAAAAATGAAAGCAAATTCATAAATTTTATCGGTTCAGTCAAATAATTCGTATTTTATAAACTCGATTTTTTTATACTAAACACTTTTAGTTTATTATATTAGTTCCACCAATAACTTTTCCTTTTGAGAAAATCAATCAAATCTCTTTAAAATTTTTACGAATAAATCATTCTCCAATTTCAGATCCGCTTCATTTTGACTTTCTTGGAATTTTGAAAACTGAAATTATATTTAAAATAAATCTTAGTTTTACAAGATAAAATTAATTTTAAATCTCAAAATATATTTTAAATTTATTTTAAATCTCAAATATATTTTAAATTTATATTTACATATTGCTATAATGTGGAAAGAAACTAGGCATAAACAAAAAAATACAATTGTCGTTAATAATCAGAAATGAAATTATTCCGTCCGATTTGAGCTCTTGCAATGAATGTAGAAAAACATAAATAAACTGTATTTCCAGTTTCTTTTTATTTTTGTGTAATAGTTTCGCAGTAATAGTTGCATAAAAATATAACGTGTGTAAATCTCCCTAATTGTGTCTGTTATAAAATAGGCGTTTTATTTGGATCCCTTTTCCTTTCTGTTCTTTCAAGGATGAAACGGTGCCGTTTGAAATTGTAAGATTAGTGGCGCCGAGTTCGGCAAAATAGCCATGGGGTGGCTGAATTCTTTTCTTTCTTTTTTTCTCGATTCCCCACCTTTCTTTCTTTCTTTCTTTCTTTCTTTCTTTCTTTCTTTCTACCTCCTCCTCCTCCTCTTTCTTTCTACCTCCTCCTCCTCCTCTTTCTTTCTACCTCCTCCTCCTCCTCTTTCTTTCTACCTCCTCCTCCTCCTCTTTCTTTCTACCTCCTCCTCCTCTCTCTCTCTCTTTCATTCATTCAAAATCATTGAATGTGAAAACTGGGGCTAAAACAATAGGATTTACACAATACAATGACAATTTAATTATAGTGTTTTTGTTTTTTATTTCTATTCCAATTTATCTTTTTTTCCGTTTTTAGAAGATGGTAGAAGAAAAGTTTTATTCAAAAAAACTGCGCCAATTTCCGTCCAAGACACTTTTTGAATTTACTTTGTAAAATTTCATATTCTTGTAAAAACATATTAATATCAGAAATCTCTTATAGTAGCAAATTTTAAACATGGAAAAATTTCATTAATATTACCAGGAGCCGCTCATCAAGACTGTTTCGTTTTGCCTGTTCACTATGAAAAAACTATTTTATCCAAATCCTGAAAAGGCGGCTTTAAAAATTAAATTTTAGAAAAAATGTTTTTCTTCAGACTAACATTTTTTTTTCTAATGTCAAACTGACAGTATATCATTATATTCCAGTTCTACATTATCTTTACAGTTTATGTAAATCAACTCTTTAAAAAATAAAAATTCGATAAGCGATATAAAATGGATAACTTGTGCTTATTGTTAAGTTCAGTTGGGTTGGTCTGAAAAAAAAAGATTGTATAGCAGCTCTACTACGAATGTAACTGTGGTTCAGTTCTTTCAAATCTTTGAAATGCTTATCTCCTCACCAGCTGAATTAGTGCTGGGAGTTAAGCTACACAAATCTGACATGCTGTATACTTTTAATGTTTTTTCCCTCATTAAAACCATAATACATTTTGAGGTACCTGCGGTGTTTGACAAGATTGTCTAGCATGTAATTGCTACTGTACTGAGCTCATCAATAGATTGATTGATTTTTACGACTTATCAAACCTTTGTGGGTTATTTAAAGCCGAAACATTTTTTGGGATCTTAATTTTTTGGCTAGTGACTATTGCATTCTCAATTGTTTATTTTAAATTTTTTAAGAATAAAATGTTCTACTAAGAAGTTCTACTATATAATTAATAACTGGTGGAAAGGAGGTAGTCATACCTTTGACTGGAATTCGAACTCGGCTCTGCAATTTCTAATTCAGAGCCTCTGTCTATTACACCACTTGCACACCCACGCACTTCAGTAGATCTCTCATCAGCCTGGGCACAAGTTCACATTAAACTCGCCTTTGTAAATATTTTACGGAAAAAAGATCCCTCTGACCATTTAGAAAATAATGATTTGACACGAACTGTTTTCCGTCTGGACTGGTTAAGTTTGGCATCTACTTGTAATATTTTCAAAGAAATAGACATTTATCTAAATATATATTTATATCTTCACCAATATTCCCACAACAAAGTGCCTCTTGAAATGTCCGTAGCGTTTTTATTGTTATTTTTAACCTCCATCCGATTATAACTGATTGAGGAAAGCTAAAATTCCAATTTCTCCTGAACAATGTATCCCTGAAAGATCTTTAGTTTAAAAAAAAATATAGTGTGTGGAGAAACTGGTGAGAAGGGAGATAACTTTTTTTTTCCTTTTTATATGTGTGTATAAAAGCCATGACAGCCATTTTTTTTCTTCTCCCTTGAGCACTTTGTTGTTGTTGTTGTCCAACCAGTTTTGCTTTCATTTTTTTTTTTTTTTTGTTATTGACTTTTCAGTCTTTCTTCCGTTATTGTTGTCTGTGGGGCCAGTCAATGTGGTCATGGCCACCATTTGTTGCTGTTGACAACCGTTACCATGCCAACTGGTTGATCTCTACTTAATCGTTATTTATTTCAAATTTATTAAAACAAAAAAAAACAACAAAAAACGTGCATTTCGATAATTTATTCATCACAGTTCTATAAGAAAAAATAAAATTCAAATATATTCCGTCTTCTTTTTTTATCTTTCTTTTTTTTTTTTAATTGTATTTTTTTTCTATTTTATGAGCAACTTTTAATCTGGTGCATTATAATTGCATCTGTCATAAGATTTTGTTTTGATAAGAAAAAGGCCCAAATAATTATCACTATCGTCTCTGGCCAGAAAGTGGCTAAGACCAAAACATAATGTGGCCTCAGAGTTGCACACCGGAAATACATGCAATGACATTTACCCATACGCAATATAATACTACAAATATCCTGATATTATGCAATTGTTTATCAGAGCAGCTCCTCTAAACGCCCCTAAGATTTCGGACTCGTTACTACCCCAAAAAAATCTAACCCAGTACCCTCATAATGAAAAGTTGCCGCCACTGATCACTCTGATCATCAAGACAATTAAGCTCTTAAGACAGTTAAATAATTAAGGCAATAGAAGAAATAAACAAGGGATAAGCATCTACTCCCGTTGACTAAACATGGAAACATTATAGACGAACCCATCTACTCTTATTAACCTGTTTACAGCACAGGAGGCTGGGTGCTTTTATAAAGACATCATCTTTAGGAAGATTGCCGAATAAAACTTTATAAACACATTAACGGAATAAAGAGTTCGATGTCAAATGGGCCACTTATTCTTACTATTATTATAATTTCTGTGTAAATGATGAATAACAGAAATAAATACGAAAAGACTTTGTGTGTGTGTATATATATATATATATATACTAGCAGCGTTGCCCGTGCTTGATTAAAAAATCGTACGACTCGTATAGCAATCGCTATTACTTGACTTAAAATATTTTCCCCTTCCTTGCCTTAAAGGAGTGCCCTTTGCCGTGTTGATATTGCTACATGCCTTACTTCACACTGCGAAGTTTTTCTAAGCTCTATACTAAACATTAAATCTGTTACGAAAAAAGAACTAAACAAAATGAACACAAAACGATCAGCTTTAAAAAAAAAAAAAGGACTCGTAACTGGAAAAACAGAATGAAAAAAGAATGTTAACAACAAATACTTTTTCACACCCAACCCAGTTCTGTGGAATCAGAATCAACGGTGAGTTTAAACAAGTGAATGAGCCAATTTGGGTAAAGTGCCATGCAGATTTAAATTTTTCCCACTTTTGACGAATGTAGCTATCGATTTTTTTTTTTTTTTCTTTTTTTTTTCTTTTTTTTTTGCATGATAGCATACTAGTTAACATTCGTGTCAGTCAGCTGTTGGCTCTCACGCTGGCCAATAAAATCTTCCTGCCTATTCATGGCAGCCAGCTATATGCTCTCACTCTGGCCAGTAGAAAATGGCCGCAACCGTAGAAGCATGAAAAAATCGATTATTTCCACTATCGATGGGAGTTGGGAAATGCAAAGTCGGTATTGGCCTTTCCACTAACTTGGAGCATGTGCATGTAAATTTTGGTGCAAATCCGTCGAAAATTGCGGTCGTGCATTGGTCACACACACACACATCTGCCTTTTTATATATATATATATATTTCTGACACGAACTCCGAGGTTGATGAGACAGACGACCAATATCTTCTTCTGCAAGTGATTTTAGATTTTGTTTTTTATTTATATATATATATATATGAGAGAGAGATAAAGATATATATTTTTATATAAGAACAATATTGGGAAAAAATGTATGATTTTCTTGTGATGCGTTTCTGAAAGAACAACCTGCTAAACTTGTTATGTGATGCACCAACAACAAATTTAGTCCGATGAAGTCACATAAACTTTTTCCACTTTGCCATATGCAAAATGATATAAGATCGTCAAATGTGTGTGTGTATATATATATATATATATATACCAATTTTATTATTGATCTTGTTAAAACTGCTTGAATAGTAAATAATAGGGAGAAAATCGTCTACACAAAAAACATTTGTCAAAAATAAACAAAACGGAATAAACGTTAGGATTTGAAACGCTTTTCTTACAAATACAAATTTTAAGTTACTAGGATTGCTTGTATGATTGTCATGGAATTTTACCTCCCCAGTACGACACCCACTTTTGGCAGTAGAACAACCTGAAGCAGACCACTAATAACAAGTGAAGGGTTTAGCGAAAATTCAATTCTTCTGTTGCTCAGTCTCTCGATCAAATAGTCTATTTCCCTACTCGTTCTAGTGATAAATCTGATCGATACTCTTCATTACTTGATTTTTTTCTTGACATCCTTCCCCTAACTCACAACTCCGTCCTCTGGGTAATTTGCATCACGCTGTAGTATCTAATATTTATTTTGGGTCGTTTATAAGACAGGAACATCATATTCACAAGACTGTTACCAGCGTACTGATTGGAATTAGTTTTGTAACTTTCTTCGAGACACACATTGGATTGATATTCTTAATCTTCCTATTGAGAATTGTGCGACAGGGCTTTCTTCTTGGGTTAGAACCAGCATCGACGCTTTTGTACTTTCTCGGCAATACCATGTAAAAATAGAATTGTCTCAAAACAGACCGGCCTGTTCAGCTGCTGTAGCCTCAACTTTTCCCGACTGTATCAGCATGATAGTTTCAAACGCAACTCTTAATAATTCTCAACGTGTCCTCAAGGAAGGTAAGTTTTTGTTTGTTGATAGAATGAAGCATCTTGTAGCCTCTAACAAGTTTGGTTCTCGTGAATATTGGTGTCTCCGTAATAGATTAATAAAAAAATAAAATAAGAATAACCCTTCTATTCCTCCTCTCTTCCATTCAATTTGAGGCGTTAACATCTGTTGATATAGCAGCATTTGCTCTTAAATCCTCTTCAAATTCTACCCTTGACTCATCTGGAGAATCTTTGCCTGACTTTCCACTTAAAACTGAGCTTATATTTAGTGATATACAAATAACCCTGTCCATGGTTTCTGCTATCATCTAAACTGGATTACCACAAAGCATGTGAACTTGAAGCTGTCCCTGCAATAGGCCCTAAGAAATGCACTTCTGAACTAGTTCCTGTTCTATCTAAATTCTACAATAAATGCCTTGCTGCTTCTTGGACATCTGCAGTTCAAGTGGAAGAACTCGGGTGAACCATCTGATCCTTCTAACTATTGGCCTATTAGCCTTTTACCTCTTTTTGGTAAAGTACTAGATGCTCTGAATATGCTCTGAATTGGTTAAGCATCTCACCTTGCAGGTTGTTCTTTCAGTTAAGCAATATGACTTTCACTTCGCTAAGTCAACTGTTGATATATTAATGATTATTGCTGAAAAAGACTAGGCAAGAATGGTGAAGTTCAAGCTAGTGCTATGGATTATCTCAAAGTCACTTGACAGGGTTTAGGATACTGGTCTTCATCACAAGTTGAAAGGTTATGGTAAGCTTTTGATAGATTTTTTATGAATTTTTGAACTGATTTAGTATTTCTTATCAAATTCCACTGATTCTCTATTGAGTGATATGCATTTAACCCTTTCCATGGTTTCTGCTATCATCTCTAAACTGGATCGTTGCAAATCATGTGCACTTGATTGTATTCCTGAATTAGTCCTTAAGAAATGTGCTTCTGAATTGGCTCCTGTTCTTTCTACACTCTACAATAAATATTTTCATATTTCTTGCTTTACTACTTGTTGGAAATCCTCTTCTGTAGATCCAGTCTTTAAGGACTCAGGCGGATCGTGTGATCCTCCTATCTACTGGCCTATTAGCTTGCTTTTTGGCAAAGTATTAGAGGCTCTTATCAACACTGAATTGGTTAAGCATCTCACCTCGTAAGGTCTTATTTCAGATTAGCATTATATGGCTTTCGTTTCTCTAAGCCAACTGATAATGTATTAACGATTATTGCTGTAAGGCTTTAATTAAGAATGGTGAAGCCCGGGATGTTGCTTTGGACACCTCGAAAGCGTTCGATAAGGTTTGGAACACTGATCTTCACAAGTTGAAAAGTTATGGTATTTCTGGACGAAGTTTCGAATTGATTCACTTTTTCTTATCAAATCGCAAAACGAAAGTTGTCTTGAACGGCCACCCTTCTAGATATTTTTGTACTAATACAGGTGTCCCCAAGGGCTCTACGGTTGGACCTATTTCTAACATTAATAAATGACAGTCCTGGTGTCATCAGTTCTCAACTCAGTATGTATTATGATGACAACTATTTACTCCTCTCTTCATAGTAAGTATGATAGTTTAGATACGGTTAAATTAGCAGCTGATCTAAAAAATGAACTACAATCTGTTGTTAACCGAGACAAAGAATGGCTTATTAACCTTAACCCCCACCAAATTGAAACTGTTCTCTTTCATCTAAAAGAACCCTTTTTGGCTCTCCATCAGTATGGTTGATGCTAAACTCCAGGAGAGTGGCACACTGTGCCTTCTGGGGCTGACATGAAGTGGAAAGATTATATTGAATCAATTTCTAGGTCTGCGGATAGAAAGGTCGGTTTACTGTGTCGTGCTAGGCAATATTTCTCGTCTGAATCTTATCTTACACATTTTACCATTCGTCATTGCTTTCAATATTGCTGTCATATCTAGTCTTGTTTCTGCTCTGTAATTAAAGATTCTTGATAAATTCCGAAGAAGAGTCAGCAATGTTATTAGTCCTAACCTGGTATCTCGGCTTCAGTAATTTTTCTATCGCCGTAACATAGTTTCTTTGTGTCTTTTCTATAAATACTTTAATGGTAATTATTCTGATGCACTTTCCTCTATGGTACCTAGACTTTATAAATTTAAGTAAATTCTCATCATACAGTTGAAATGGCTAGATGTAACCGTAAGTTCTATGCTAATAGTTTCTTCTCTCGCACTTTTTGCTTGTGAAACACTCTTCAGGTTTCTTGCTTCCTAGTCAACTTTGATTTTCAAAAATTTAAATGCAATGTCAGTCGTTATCGTCTGTCTTCTTAATTCCTGATCTTTTATTGGTCTTTTATTGATCTCACTTCTTAATAGTGTTTTTTCTAGTGTTCTTTCACACTCAGTAACGCCACATGCGTCTTAGTAGCTTTATTGCCTTGCTTTGGGTGAAATGATTAAAAAACAATATATATATATATATATATTGTGTGTATTTAGGCAGCATTTTTTCATTAATACATGTTTCATTAAATAATATAGATAAGTGTTGTCTATATATTTTATGTAAGTTTTTTTCATATAGTCTGATAAGCTTAATAACATTATCATTAAACAATGAAAGAAAATCACAATATTGATACATATTTTGATTTTTTAATTCAATCTAAGCTTTCGGCTTACATAAGCCATTATCAAAGATGACAATTACACAATATATTTAAGCAATACACGAACAAGAAATTGATGATAGTCTTATTTGTTTACATGGATGATTTCCAAAAAAAAAAAAATGTATATATATTATTTAATGAAACATGTATATATATTATTTAATGAAACATGTATTAATATATATATATATATAATATATATCAAATGCGTTCAGAAGTTACGCCAATCTTTATAATGCACAGAGCCGTTCCACCTTGAACAAAAATTCGAAATCCGGATGTTATTTCTTTACCTGGGCTTAAACATTGATCTGTGAAAGTATCCAACTACCCCAACCACAAAGCAGATGTGAGTTGCGAATTCTGACCTAAAAACTGGAAAAATAAGTTTTTCAATTTTTTTATCGGGTTCTCTTCTTCACAAGACACAAACGTGCCGAAAAGAAGAAACGAATTGTTCGTTGTTGGTTGTTTTAGTTTTAACACTATACTAAATAGAAGGTAGAGAATTACCATCCTCATAAGGGATCTTTCTACATAATCATTGTGATTTCTCATCTTCAGAATGACTTCTCGTTTTCGAGCATGCCTACTTCCTCAGGACCACTTGTGTCTCTTCAGCACCCACAGAACTAAATGTGATTTATAATGCAATAGCCGAATTGTTAGGACGTTTGCATTCTGACCTTGAGAGCCGGGTTCGAATCTCTCCATGGTCGATTAGTCAAGAAGACGACTTCCTAATGTTATCGAACTGGAGTAGTCTATCCTAGCGTGCGGCACTTTTAGAAAGTGCCTGAAAACCAAATCCATTGTGAGTGAAATTGGGTAGACGAAACACTTGGGGGCCGTCGATAGCTGTTCTAGCACGAAGTCACAAGTCATTGTGGTCGAGGGCTTGAGCGTGCTGGCTTTGTTCAAATTGTTGATCACGCTAGATAACACTCTCTTTCCCAGAAACTGTAACTAAGGTCTGCTCAGCATAGTTGCAGTATAAACTACAGGTGGGCTCTGTAGGTGTTGAGCAAACACAAATACGCCTGAGCAAATGTCTGCAATGGAGATTGCCAGCCGCCCTAGTAGACGGGTATCCTCGAATACAAGTGGCCTGCTATATTGTACTATTTTCAGTAAACCTCCATATGCCCAACAAGGTCACATACTGTTTTGTATTCTTCTACTACTAATTGTAGACAACAACGGCTCCCCTGCTATTTAACCCATAGCTGGTGGCAGTCTTAAAAACCAACCTATATGAACTTCAGTTAGATTCGGCAAAAGTCAGCAATTATCTTTAAAATGAACCATATGCATTTTTAACTTTCTTTTAAGTATCTTCGAAATGCTTCATACCTTTTGAAAAACCCTTCCGTTACAAATAAATTCAAAACAAATCCCCACGCCGTAGTACAAGTTGAATTTCTCAGCTAACAAAGCTGTTTGTCTCCATAACTTTGTAAATAGGAACACCTTTAATGCGAGTAAACAATTTTTAATAAATTTTGTCGAAACCATTGCTATGCTTCTGTTCAGTGACACCTCGACTAAAATTGTGCTCTCAAGGGCGAAACTAACGATCAATGGCTGACGAAATCACAGTTCATAAAAGGTAATTTGATGATCAATCAAATCTATTTATAATCAGTTTTGTGCCAGGTGACCGTTACAGTTTATAAATCTGATATCTACATATATTGGGGTCTTTTTAGTGCATAAGGTGGATCCCCAGTGCTTAGGTAACCCTAAATCGACTGAAAGCTTTAGCACTGAGATTGTTAAATACAAAAGTCTACAAAAATGTCTGCAGAAATACATCGTTGGTGGTGAAGCGTCTGGTACACCTGATGAAATCTTGGAGTGGTGATAGCAACCATAATTTCTAAAAACAAAAGTATCTTCTTCTGCTTGTTACCAGCATTAAAAATCAATCTTAATTTGGCTCGCATTTTATAAAAGTTGCGTTAGTGCGAGGAAATATTGATTTTTACTTGAGTGCGACTTACACAGACAGAATTTCACTGACATGACAGGCGATTTTGGTTATGTTTGTTCTTGTCAGAGTGGTTTGATGCGTAAAGCCATTTTTATAAGCGAAACACTCAGCGGTGAAAACAAGCGGGTTAGGCAAGGAATGTTTGAACAGAATCCATTTGAATATTTGTGTAAAGGGCACTTGATTGTCGTGATGACCGGAAAAGGTAGGAATACTACGGTTATTTATCGAGATAATCAAATGAACCAATAACAATAAAATCAGATCGGTTACAGGATTAGGAACACGTGATTTCTCCTCACGTTTTATTATTTCAGTCTCTATTTAAGTAAGTTTCTCCATATCTATCTATCTATCTATCTATCTATCTATTTTTTTACAAATTTACATACATATAGAATTATCTATGGTTTAATGCAAGAGAGATTTGCGTTTGGAAAAACGTCCTAACTCTCTCGTATTGCACAGAAACGATGCTGGCCATAACTTTGATTTTTTTAATACCACGCTAATTAAAATAGAACATAATTCTTTAAGGAGAAAATACTTTGAAAATACTTAGTAATAACATTATAACCAACTATAAACACACGCCTAAAACATTACATTACATCGCCATCTTTCTTTGAATCTATTCTTCAAGAATCAAACATATATCTAATACAAAGAATACGTAGATAAAAACAGTCCCAGATTAAAGTGGAATGCGACCCTACTTCGCCTTGCTGACTGCACAAAGATGAAAACATTTGTACTAGACAGACACACATACATAATTAGGAATACACATTACCATCGACTCCATATACATATCGAATTATCTATGGTTTTAATGCACGTGATATGTAACTGACCAATGAGAATCGACCTAAACAAAATTGAAAATACCAAAGTTCTGTCATTTTGTCTGTTTTCTCTCAATTTCTGATGAAGCTTTAATAAAAGTGAAACATGTTAGATTCATAAACGTTTCCTGTTTGCTCGTTATCTTATCATCCTGTCGGATTTCTATCCAATTCTGATCTGCAATTGATCTTTAACACTATCTATCTATCTATCTATCTATCTATCTATCTATCTGTATCATACTCTTCATATCTATGAAACATTATTTTTCTCTTCACATAGACTCTGTTTTATATCTTTTTCAGTGTTTCGATATTGTTAACCCCTCATATATATATATATATATATATATATATATATATATATATATATATATATATATATTCTACTAAATAGAAAGAACAAAGTATGTGTCTGTAAAACCTTTTAGTGAGTTTCGACCAATGTCGTTCCGTTCTATTTAACAGCACGTGTTTAAATGAAGGGTTGCAGTTTAAATATACAACGGTCTGATGATCACTTACGGTGTGAAACTGATAGTCATCATGAAGTGTACATTTTCACACACACACACACTCACACACACACACACACTCACATATATATATATATATATATATATATATATATATATATATATATAAGTGAACATAGAAGTCAGCACTTAGAGGCGACAGTCTGTTTCATGCTAGTGCAATCGTCAGTCAGGAGTTGCCTGGCGATTGCACTAGCATGAAACAGACTGTCGCCTCTAAGTGCTGACTTCTATGTTTACTTTTATATTTACACACGCTCTATCTCTGATATTGAGCACTTTATCTCATAAATATAGCACACTTTAAGACTATATTTCTTCATATATATATATATATATATATATATATATATATATATATATATATATATACAACGTGTGTAACAACAAAATTGTCCAAATCATGTTACAGCATAATTGCCCATCCCACAAAATGTTTAATATCTAAAAAACACTAAAATCAGTTTCTTTCTTCCAGGTTTTCAGATAATACGTTTAGCCATCTTGATACCATTTGCCGTAAGAATCACGGAAAAATTCTTTGAGTTATTTGCCTAGAAAGAGAACAGATTTAAATCGTTTTGTGTGAGCTTCACTATCTTCTCAGCTGAGCAATGGTCAGAGGAAAAACATTCAGGCCTGCCTTAATGGTACCAACATTCATAGTCCATTCAAGAACCATCAAGAAAATGGTGAATAAGTTTAAAAATGACAGTAGTGAAGGAAACTAGATCAGGAGGTCTTAACAGCCAGAGGGATCATCATTTCAACTTAAAGCCGAAGAGATAAATTAGAAAAGATCCAACTAAATCCATTGGGACATGAGAGAGGAGTTTCAACTATGACAATGCAAAGAGCAGTTAAAAAAGACTTGAAAATGAAATCGTACGTGAAAACTGTAAGGCACCTTGTTACTCTAGGATAGAAAGTTAGAACGTTAGAGGGGGTGAAGATCAGATTGAATAAGTTGGAAAATGATCCTGGAATTATATATATATATATATATATATATATATATATATATATATATATGAACTTTATTTCAATCCTTCATGAGCTTCCGATCTTTAGCTATGATTAATTAATAATGAACATGTAATATTCGTTCATGATCGATTTCATCACGATTCTTCTGTTAATCTTGGAGATTCTTATTACTCAGTCCTTATACCGAAAAATTCAACTTATTTATTGAATGACCCTCGTATATATAGAGAGAGATAAAAAAATACATATATATATACATACACACGCACACACACACATATATATATATATACATACACATATATATACGTGTAAATAAAATTCTTTTAACAATCAAAAAACGAGAAGAAGGATAAATATACATATACAGTACACCAATAAAAAGTGAAGACCCATCAGCTAATACGAATATAAAGGAAGGACCGAACATCCAAACCTACACCAAATAAACTACGTACACATACAGAAAACAAAACCCAGCATATATAGAGAATCAACATACACGTACGTGTACACACATCTACATATACAGTGCTGTTCGATAAAAGTGACTCACCTGATTTATTTTACTTAAACATTTTTTCGCCTATTGTTTTTTGGGGTCAAACTAATTTTTAATCTTACTAATATAAAGACCCCTTCCCGACCACCTAGTAAAAAAGTTTACTCACCCTAAGGTATTCTATTGATAATTATAATTTTGGATATAAATGAGTGACTCACTTATTTCCTGCAACTATTAATCAATAGAAACATAACCTAACAGCTTTAAATAAAGAATAATAGAGGTATAATTTATTTATAATAGGTAATATAGTTCGAAATATTTAATAATCTATGGATCCTCCTTTATTTTGAATAACCTTTTCAACCCTTTTTGGCATTGACTTGATCAGGTTCTGGCAAATTTCATCTCCAAGCATTGAATTCCATTCGGATATGAAATTCACAATCAAATCCTCTTTGTTGCTCAACTGCTTTCTCGAGAGCCTGTACTTTATAATGCTCCATAAGTTTTCTATTGGGTTGAGGTCAGGAGATTGGGGCGGCCATGTCATAACACTCACCTGCTTCTCATCAAATTATTCCTTCATCAATTTTGATTTGTGACAGGGAGCATTATCCTGCATAAAAATGACCTTGGTGGAGTCGATTTGCACCCTTTCAGCAGAAGGGAGCAAGCAAGACTCTAAAATTATCTTGTACTGCTCGCTCCTGAGGGTCTTCTCAATAGGTTTTAAGAAAGCAGTTCCATGAAAAGAAAAGCATCCCCAGAACATTATACTGAACGGATGCTTGACAGTACTTACTGCTAACTTCAAAGAGCTTCCAAAGCTTCTTCTTCGGATTTTAGATCGCTTATCCTTTGTATTTAGTTCAACTTTCGTTTCATCGGAGAAGAGAACATTTAGTAAAAAAAAATCAGGTGAGTCACTTTTATCGAACAGCACTGTATATTTATATAAATGCGAACGTCAGTGTGTCTGTGTGTCGCACTTTTTCAACTTTACTTCTAGAGGCCGTAGTCCAACATATCATACTATTTTGGAATCAGGCCGATCACTCCGTGAGCAAATTAAAAACATTCTAGGTCGGATCCAGACTGCAACCCCGAAATTTTTGATTCCCATTACTGCGATTATATTCGGTGATTTTCTTTTTATTTTTTTTTTTTGTTTTGCGACGAATTTTTTTGTACGATAACAATGTTTATAACTTGGGAATAAATTTGGGAATAATTGAAATTAATTGCGAAATCTAGCGAAAGACACCCATGAAATAAAAATAATTGTTTGTACGGAAAGTAAGGATCTACGTACATGAAATTGTGTTTAAATTAAATGACGGGAGAAGAATTATCGTTGAACTTTTAAAAAAGGAGCTTAAATATTAATGCAATATTAAATGCAGCGATCAATTTTGAGTTCTTCTGTAGTTTATTGTTGCCTATCCTATATGACATCAGTATACCTCGCAAAAAGAAACCTCCACCATCAGAGGACCAGATTGCAATCAGAAGAGCTAAGGCTGCAGCTAGGAAAAGAAAGTCCCATGCAAATGAAAACCCAGATCAAACGGCAGCCAGGAGAGCTTCTAATGCTGAGAATATTGAACCTTTCTTGGGCCTTGTATTGAGTAAACATTAGTATAGGGAATTGATCCAATAAATCCTGTCACAATCACCTCTTTTGCATGTTTCATATGCTTCAAAACCGTTAAAAATATCTGTTAGGCTAAACAGTTACCTTAACGCTTATAATCATTTATGAGTTGACAAGTAATTCAGACATGTACAATTAATGAGACGGCAATCATATGTAAAGATGTTGCAAACACACACACACACACACACACACACACACACACACATATATATATATATATATATATATATGTGTGTGTGTGTGTGTGTGTGTGTGTGTGTGTGTGTGTGTGTCAAAGAAAGACATTTGAATCACTACCACGCAAAAAATTCATTTTTATAATATGTGGAAATATCTAATCTTTACTTGAAAAGATTGCGAAACCAGAAACACATGTAGCAGAATTATGGAAAATAGACTATAATATATATTTTAAAATTAAAAATTAACCCGGTTTCAACCCCACAAAATCTTCTTTTTAAAATGTACACTTTTCTCTCGTTGGAGCAACTCTCTCTCTCTCTCTCTCTCTCTCTCTCTCTCTCTCTCTCTCTCTCTCTCTGTGTCTATATATATATATATATATATATATATATATATATATATATATATATAGTGCCGGATTTACATATGGGCCAAAAAATTACACCATTTACATCCTTTCATTTAGTAATCATTAAATTACGACACTTAGCACCCTCCATAATTTACTGAGACTTTTCAGTTAACCTGATGAATATTTATGAGCGTTTCTTAAATTTACAAATTTAGAAAAACTAACAAAATTTTTACTTTTGTTTCTAAATATTTGTTGCAAAATAAAATCCTTATATTTTCCTTCATAAAGTTCATCAGAGGATGAAATTCATCGGCTAAGTTTTCCTTTTGTCTTCATTCATATATATATGAACGGTGGCTAAAAATGGCGCTGAAGTCAGTTTTTTTTTAAATACAGCAAAGTCACTTTAAATTAGTTTTGAAATGCAGCAAAATATTTTGCTTAATGGAAATATTAAACTGAATCTATTAGCTTGAAATTAAAAGTAAAATAAAAGTTTCAATTTTAAAAAATTAATTTTAAAATTTAGGTATCGCTTTTTGGGGGATGCCCTTAATATTATAAATATTTTTTATTATTATTACTTCAAACATTATATTTAGCGTGTTTGAGTAGACATCCTTGTTTTTTAAACACTGTAAATTGAAGTGTGCATTCGAGAGTGCTAATAAACATATTGGGCCTTCCGAAAAAAAGTTCGAACCTGCGCCTTGCTTATAAACGAAAACGCTTGGATGAGATTGAATGCACTTTTGAAAATAAAAGAAATGAAAACAACTACGGCTTCTTCCTTAATCAGTTTAATAACAACATTAAGAAATTGATCCGTGAATTTGAAAAAATAAAAATAAAAATAAATGGACATTATATGTTCAGATTATTCAACGAAACATATATACAATGCATGTATATATATATATATATATGTGTGTGTGTGTGTGTGTGTGTGTGTGTGTGCGTGTGTGTGCGTGTGTGTGTGTGTGTGCGCACGCGCATGGTCAAAAAACAACGTTGGCCTGTAGTTAATAGCGAAAAGCAAGATATTCACTTCACTTGCCAGAAAGGTGACTTTCCTCAACATATGTTTTCCGGGGGAAAACATTCCACATCGATCGTCATTCCTTCCTTTCTTGACCCCATTGCCCCCCTCTGTCAATCAATCTCCTTTTCCTCTCTCCTAAACAATGCACCTGTTTCCCTCAAAATCTATGGATCCCTTGAAAGCCCCCGCCTCTTTTTTGCCTTCTCTGCAATTTTTACACTTTTTTTTGTCTGTTCAACTCAATTTTGTCAATGTTTAAAAGATTCGTTTTTATTTTCCTTATCCGAAACTGAACGAATTGTGAGCTGAAGCGAAAGTTTTGAGGCTACAACCGGAAGGGAAAAAGCAACGGCTTTTTTTTTTCGTTGGAGATACAAAACAACCTGCAGACGACAGAAAAAAATTCTTGTAGAGACGTCTAGATTAGTATTGGATTCAAAAGAATATATTTAGCTATCTCTAGGATTTAGAAAGTTTGTTTTGCGTCAATGTTCCCAGTAAAGGGGGCCTGCCTGATTGGAAAATGAGCATTTCTATTTTCAGCTTTAAACCGGTTCTTATTACCGATCATGTGACATTCTAGAATATATGCTTGTCAGAATCAGTTGATTTTAATGCTAATATTTCATAATGCATTTGGATCGCCTATTTTGCCAAGGGGAGTCTACATTGATCGTCCATTTTTTCGTAACTCTTCATATTTCATAATGAATTTGGATCACCTATTTTGCCAAGGAGAGTCTACATTGATCGCTCATTTTTTCGTAACTCTTCATATTTGATAATGAATTTGGATCGCCTATTTTGACAAGGAGAGTCTACATTGATCGCTCATTTTTTCGTAACTCTTCATATTTCATAATGAATTTGGATCGCCTATTTTGACAAGGAGAGTCTACATTGATCGCTCATTTTTTCGTAACTCTTCATATTTCATAATGAATTTGGATCGCCTATTTTGCCAAGGGGAGTCTACATTGATCGTCCATTTCTTCTTAACTCTTCATATTTCTGACATCAGTTAATCGATCTGTCCATTGATTAATTGGTGCAATAAATATGAAAAATCTACCCGCAATCTAGCACTATTCAAAGCAAGGACGAATGGTAGATTTGTAAATATGTAAGATAGATTCTGGCGAGAAAAAAACTGTCTTGCAGATCATAGGAAATCCACTTTCCTAGCAGCAGGCCTAGAAATTGATTCAATATTATCTTACCATTTCATGTCAGTAGGAAATATTAGTCCGAGAAATTGCAATGAGTCACTTTCTTGGAGGTTAGCATCAGCCATGCAGTTTGAAGGAAAAAAGGGTTCTCTCAGATGATTCAAAGAAAGCAGTTTCGTTTTGGAGGCGTTAACATTAACAATCCATTCCTTGCATCATTTAACAACAGATTGTAGGTCATTTTTTAGGTCAGTTGCCAATTTGACCTCATCGAACCGATCACACTTACTATTAAGGCAAAAGTAAATAGTTGTGACATAAGAAAAGATACCGAGTTGAGAACGGCTATTTAATAATATTAGAAACAATGTGGGTCCAAGTATAGAGCTCTGATAAATACCTGCATCTATGCAAAATGATCTAGAAGAGTGGCCATTCAAGACAACTTTCATTTCACGATTTGATAAAAAAGACCGATTCAGTTCACAAATCTTCCATAAATGCCATAACCTTTCAACCTGTGAAGAAGACATGTCAAATGCCTTCGAGATATCCAAAGCAACAGCCCGAGTTTCACCATTCATAACTAAAGCTTGATAGGCTCTTTCAGCAATAATCGTTAGCACATCAGTAGTTGACCTAGAGAAACGAAAGCCACGTTGCTTATCTGAAGGAAGACCCTGCTATGGGAAATGCCTAACCAATTTAGAGTTAATTTAAAATGTCTCTACTACTTTGCCCGGTGGAGTAATGGATAGCAGCTCGGATTGAGGAATCGGAGAACAGAGTTCGAATTCTATCCGAATCCATTACATTCACTTACGTGTTAAAACCCTCTTCTTCTCCCCCCCCCCCCCCAGCTATGAGTAAATAGCAGGACAGACCGGTTTCTGCAGCCGTGGGTGGCAACTGATCTACCGCAGAAAGAAATGGCAACCTACAGCGGGAAAAATATGCCTCGTCAGTCATGTATCGAAAGATACATGATCACCTAAGCGTGTATCATGCTGACTGACTACTTTGCCAAAAAGAGGTAGAAGGCTAATAAGCCGATAGTTAAAAGGATTAGATGGTTCGCTTGAATTCTTAGAGTTTGGAACGACAGAAGATAATTTCCAATAAGCAGGAAAAGAAGAAGCAGCAAGGCATTCATTATAAAGTTTAGAGACAACAGGAGACAGTTCAGGACATATCTTAAGGAATATTGCAGTTTACATACTTTCCGATGATCCAGTTTAGAGATGATAGCAAAACCCATCTCACTCAAGAGAGACTATAAGTGGAAGCCAGGCAAAAGTTGAATTTAAAGATAATTTACAAGCAAAACATTCTGATTTATCAGATGAAGATGTTAACACCTGAAAATGAGTGAAGAAAGGTAGGGATAAAAGACTTACTCTTATTTAACACACTATTACGTTATTTAGACGCATATATATCGCTATATTTATAGGAAAAAGTGCTCAATATCGCAGATATACCGTTTATAAATATGGACTGTCTGACTGATTATATCTATAAAGATTTGAATGGTGACTGTCTGTTTCTCGCCTGAAAGCAATCTTCAAATCAAGTGTCACTAGTTTTTTGTTAGAGCAATTTTATATGAAAAAGTTAGCTATTTGGCGAAAGCCTTTTCCTTTATCTGTCACAAGAAAGAAAATGAACTATTATGTATTTAGATTACGTACACTCGAAATATTATCCTCATTTTTCTTTCATCGGGTGCGTGTCGATCCGTTTCACCGGCTGAAAATTCCGAACGGAACCTTTTACATAATTTACGGATTAGATTCTTATTCCGCTGTCCGTATCTAAGATTAGCAAGAAAGATTAGGTTAATAGTCCGTGTGTAAATTAGGGAAATAATGATAATCCTCATACCAGAATTTTAGGCTGAAATGACATAGGAAGGAAATGAAGAGAAATGAGTTGCGAAGGAAATAAAGAGAAGTGATGAAGGAAGAGAATGTAATAAAATATCATACAAACGAAATGAAGTTAAATAATTAAGGGAGAAAATAAAAGAAAAATAACATATGAAAGAATTTATGTTAAATGACTAAGGAAGGAAATTAAAATAACCTATGATAGAAAGGAAGTAAAATTGTTAAATAAACAAATGGAATAATCTAATGTACGAAGGAAATGAAGTGAAATGTTGAACAACGGAAATGACGCATGAAGGAATGAAGAGAAGTGATAAAGAAGAAAATGAAAGGAAATAAAGTATATAGGAAATCAAGTGAAATGATTACGGACGGAAATGATATATGAAAGAAACGAAGTTAAATGGTTAAGAAAGGAAATGAAAGGAAATATCGTATGAAGGCGATAATGAGAAACGTTAAAATAGGAAATGGTAGGAAATAACATTTGTAGGAATAATGTGAAATGATGAAAGAATGAAATAAAAGGAAATAACATATCAAGGAAATGAAATGAAATGATGAAGTAATTAAATGAAATAAAAAATAACGTACGAATGAAATTAAGTGAAATGATGAAGAAAGCAAATGAAAGGAAATATCGTATGAAGGAAATAAAACAAAACGGAAACGAAGGAAATGAAAGCAAACAATATATGTAGGAATTGAAATGAAATGATAAAGAAGGAAATGAAAGGAAATAACGTATGAAATAAATTAAGTGAAATGATAAAGAAGGAAATGAAAGGAATTAACTTACGAAAGGAATGCAGTGAAATGATTAAGGATGGAAATGAAAAGAAACTACGCACGAAGGTAATGATAAACAAAGAAATGAAAGAAATAACTTAGGAAGGAAATGAAGTGAAATGATGAAGGAAGTAAACGAAATGAAATAACGTATGAAGGAAATGATGTTAAATGGTTAAGGAAGCAAATGAAATGGAATGACGTACGAAGGAAATTAAGTGAAATGATGAACTAAGGAAATAAAAGGAAATATCGTATGAAGGAAATGAAATGAAATGATGAAGGAAGAGAATGTAATAAAATAGCATACGAAGGAAATGATTTTAAATGATTGAAGGAGAAAAAAAGAAAATAACATATGAAAGAATTTATGTTAAATGACTAAGGAAGAAAATTAAACAAAATAATATATGATAGAAATGAAGGAAAAGGGTTAAACAAATGAAATGAAATAACGTACGAAAGAAATGATATGAAATGTTGAACGAAGGAAATAATGCATGAATGGAATGAATTAATGGGGTAAATGAAAGGAAATGACGCATTAATGAAACAAATTTAAATGATGAAAGAAGGAAATGAAATACAATAGCATATTATAGAAATAATGTTAAATATTTAAGGAAAGAAATGGAAGAAAATAATCTATGAATGAAATTAAGTGAAATGATTCAGGAAGGATATGAAAGGAAATAACGCATGAACTAAATGAAGTGAAATGATGAAAGAAAGAAATGATTTAAATAACATATGAAAGAAAATAAGTGAAATGTTGACAGGAGCAAATGAAAGGGAAAGACGTATGAAGGAAATGATGTGAAATGGTAAATCGGGAAATGAAAAGAAATAACGTATGTAGGAAATGATGAAGGAAGGAAATGAAAGGAAAATAACTTATGAAGGAAATGAACTGAAATAGTGAAGGATGCAAATGAACACAGTATTTTTACGTTGAAGCCATAAAAAACAATGGTGTCTGACAAAGGGCAGTGTAAAAATGAACTCAATTCAATCTAATAAAATAAAACCCAAGTTCGTGATAGATTAATTTGGAGTGGTTCTTAATATCATTCAGAGATTCGACTCTATAAATTAATTCAGTTCTTCTACTTCCTTGAGATGGTAATACTGTTTGCATGTAATGCCATTAGCACATTAGTGGAGGGTATAGAAAAGAAAGAACTCATTTGCAATGTACTACGAGGTTAGCGCAGTGACAATTGTGCTGGAACCCCTATTGGTCTGTGTCAAATGTTTACAGATTTATTATGCTCTAGTGCGGCGATTCTCAACCGGTGCCCCAGGCGCACTAATTCGCCCTGAAAGGTAACCAGGTGCGCCACAAGTTAACAGAAGAGTTTATTTATTTTTAAAAATGCTAAAGACCAAGAAAAATATAAAATTATTTTACTATTTCCAAAGTTCATGAATAATTTTTCTTTATTAAAATTTAAAGTGCAACCCATAGCTTTTGTTATTCTGCATGTGCACTGGGAAGTAAAAAGAAAGAAAGAAAGAAAATGTTTGAGACACACTGCTCTAGAGTGTTGCAATGCGATGGCAATTACCAAATGTTTTCAGCATACTTTCCGTATTTTCACCCAGTTTTTATAACGGTCAATAAAATGTCTAAATTACAAGAAATGACAGCTGAAAAAGAACAAGAAACTAAATATGTAGCACAAGAAAACATCCCACCCTCATACACCTACGCATAGATAGATAGATAGATAGATAGATAGATAGATAGATAGATAGTGAGTCAGTTATGTACCATGCGTGATACACGCTTAGGCGATCATGTATCTTTCGATACATAACTGACGAGGCAGATTTTTTTTTCCTGCAGTAGGTTTCCAATTCTTTCTGCGGTAGACCAGTTGCCATCCAAGGCTACAGAACCCGGTCTGTCCTGCAATTTACCCATAACTGGGGGGAGAAGTCGAGGATTCATACCTCTTCGAAGGGTATTAGCACGTAAGTGAAGGATTCGACTGGAATTCGAACTCGGCTCTCCGACTCCTCAATCCAAGCCGCTATCCATTACTTCACCGCGCCTCTTCAGATAGATAAATTAAGCTAGCTAGCTAGATAGATAGGCAGATTATCAAGAGACTAAGACAGATTATAAAGAGACTAAGTTAGCAAGCCTGAGAGATAGATAGATATGAAAAATGATTTTTAAAAAAAAGGAAATGGGTGAAGGGCAAATCGTTTTCACTTATACGCGACTCTAATTCAGTTCATAATGCAAATTAATTTTTTTATGCTGACCTTTGTTTCACTATACACAAAGGCGCCTTTACTCTGGCCTAACTACCGCCTTATTCGTTGTTAAGTTTTGTTTTTCAACTCTGATAAAGCTAGGGCGTTCAAGTCCAGTATGGAGACCTTCCACCTCGAACAGCATCAAAGGCTTATCAAACAGGATTTAAACATCTCCCTTGTCAACGGCTGTCTATTGAACTGTCCTTGTTGTCATGTACAAAGATAGGATTGATTTCAAAGCGACCTGTTATTGGGTGGCTCATGTATAAAGTTTGAAATCCTGAAGCGGAGTGAACAGAATCAAAATTCGTCTGAAAAATTATCGTGACAAAAAGTTCTGAGGGTTGGGGAGAGCTTTTCTATGCCATTAGGTTTTTTTTTTTAATTCGGAATCATATTTTCTGTATATTTCTTCTTGTTTTTAAGTGATTTAAAATCAATGTTGGTGCTAAGGTGGTTTTACTCTTCTACGGATCGCCAGAAAAATGAGTTTCTTTAAAAATGTTAATTACAAAATAATTATATATTATGGGAGAGGTTTCATAGACACACACACACACACATATATACATATATATGTATTATGAATTGGACAAAGTCCGACAATTATTTTAAGACATTTATATGTTTATACATTCTTTTATAGATACAAATATTTAAGTAAATTCTCTGTTTATAATAAACAGCATTAAACAACATTCACCGAATGTCCGAGAAATTTTCATAGAAAATATTCGTCCTCCGACAGGAATCGAACCTGTATCCTATACGGAACCGTCATATAGCCTGATGTGCCTTAACCGATTGAGCCACAGAAGATCGTTAGATTAGCAAAAAGCAAGGTCAATTTTACTACTTTTTGCTAATCGAACGATCCACGTTTCGTCGGCAATTATTACAGTTTTCCTATTGTCATTTATATATATATATATATATATAACATTTCGGTTATAATTTATTTCGTGAATATGACTATATATTCATCTTGTCGAACCGAAATTCTTTTAGTAAAAGTTTTATTAAAAGAATTTCGCTCTGAAGAGTGAAATATATAGATATTCACGAAATAAATTATAATCGAAATGAATCTTTAAGGTTTTCTTCTTGATTATTATTATTATTATTATTATTATTATTATTATTATTATTATTATTATTATTATGCTCTGTAGTTTACATTAAATTCTCCCTGGATTAATATCCTCCTTGGAATTGACCATATCAGTCACCAGTCACAAATTGCATGTATATATATACATATATATATATATATATATATATATATATATATATATATATATATATATATATATATATATATTCAGTTATATAGATAAGAGTTTGTGATCCTGGGTTTCACGCTTTTGCGATCATCAGACAAGCTGGTTTATTTTTTTAAATTGGAACTAGGCCGTAGATCTGAAAATCATCAAGAACACCCCTACCGGATCCTTGTTGAAAGGAACACCGCTACATATAATAAAAGCTACCGTCTCAACACCGCAATAGAATTACAACTGCGTATGCATGTATGTCCGAACGCATGGATGTGTATTTGCACTTAGTCTCGGATTGTTTATATGCATGTTTGTGTGAACTAAAATGCGTACACCTATATGTGTGTGTGTGTGTGTGTGTGTGTGTGTCTATGTGTATGACAGTATCACCTCAAACAAACTCCCCCTCCATAGACAAACAAGGATAAATAGTTCCAATTTTAAAAAATAAACCAGATTGTCCAATGATCGCAAAAGCGTGAAACCCAGGGTCACAAACTCATACACATACAATTGGATATGTTAGCTCTGTCACTGGTATTGAGCGCTTTCCAAGTACTGCGCATATAAAATAATATATATATATATATATATATATATATATATATATATATATATATATATATATATTAATTTAAAAAACAGTTTGGTAGTGACTGGCCACTACTACAAGTATTGCGTGCAAGCACATGATACTTATAGTAGTAGCCGGTATTGTGCGCAAGCACATGGAGCTTATAGTAGTGTCCAGTCACTGCCAACCTGATTTTTAAATTAATTCCTTTTGGCCGGTAGGCTACTTTTGGGCAGACTCTTTCAGAGCTGCTCCTTTTTTTCGTGGATTCATATATATATATATATATATATATATATATGTGTGTGTGTGTGTGTGTGTGTGTGTGTGTGTGTGTGTGTGTGTGTGTGTGTGTGTGTGTGTGTGTGTGTAAACATGTTTTATTAACTAGGACAGACATAATGTGCGGGTTGAGTTTTTGGCAAGTTTCCCCTTGTAAGGAATAAGTTGCTTGATATCAGGTGGAAATTTGTAAGGGTAGTTGCTTAAATTGTGTGCAATATTACAAGTACTTTCAACCATCTTTGTTCATTTGCAGGGGAAAAATCTTAGAAGTTGAGATCAACAAAAAGCTGAACCGACACTCCTTTCCCATATTCATTCTATTTAGTAAAACATGTTTAAACAAAGGATTGTTGTCTAAATATACTATGTATACATATATATTATACTATTTTTATAAATAGGCTGGCTATTCATCTTCCAAGCACACCTGTCTGCTAGGGTGGCTAGCAAATCCGTCGTAGATGCCTGCTCAGACATATTTGTCCCTGATTAATACCCACAAAGCCCACCTGTAGTATATACTGTAACTATGCTGAGTAGACCTTAGTTACAGTTTCTGGGAGAGAGAGATAGAGAGAGAGCATTATCTGGTGTGATCGACAAGGCCAGTACGCTCAAACCCTCGGCCACGGTGACTTGTGACTTTGTGCTTCCACGACCATCGATGAACAGTTCCATCGATCCAATTTCTCTCACAAAGTTTGGGTCAATTCGTGGGTGTGGTTTGCAGGTAGTTTGCAAAAGTTGGTTGGTTGGTTGTTTTGTTTTATGGTATATCAACCTGAGTAGGTTATTTAATGCCAACAAAATTTTGAAATAGATTGATAGCGATAGTTTGGTAAAAAAAAAGGTGTGTATGTATACATATATATTTGTTTGGTTTAGTTTTCTTTGTTCTACGGCATATCAACCTCAATGAGTTATTTAATGCCGACAACTTTTTTCCTGGTAATATTTTGTTTTGTCAAAAATCTATTTCTGGTAATATTTTTTCCTCAAAAATGTATAGCTGGTAATATTATTTCCAAAAACGTATTGCTGGTAATATTTTTTTTTTCAAAAACGTATTGGTGGTAATATTTTTTTTTTCAAAAACGTATTGGTGGTAAATTTTTTTTTTCCAAAATATATTGATGGTAATAGTTTTCTTTTTCTTCAAAAATTTATTTCTGGTAATAATTTTTTACAAAGTATTTCTAGTATTAAAACCTATTTTTACACTTTTATAATGCTTTTTACCTCAGTTTCGGAGTTAAATATTTGCCCATAGCTGGGACCCAAATAGGTGCTACCTCCCCAGGTCAGGGTGGACCGGGGAACACCAGCAATTAAGAGATAGTTCCACGCTCCTCAAAACCTCCTGACCAGAGGCCTTGCTGTTGGATGTAGTTTATCGTCTTATCCTGGACGCGGATGTAGTTTATCGTCATACCCAGGACGAACTTTGCAAAAGTGTTGCATACTGGGATCACCTTCCCATATATATTACACACACACACATACTCATGCATATACACAGACACACAGATATATCAACAAGTATGTAAGCTAATAATAAAAAAAAAGCATTTATTTTACACAAAAAATATTTTTCAACTGTTATAACCTAGAAAGGGTTACTAAATGAGAAATAACCTAAATGGAGGTTGTAAATGAAATGGTAATCAACAAAATACAATACTCGCCAGCGGCGTGAAATAGGTAAACCACTGCTAGTGGCGGACTTCTTAGACGGCATATTATCCCCACTTACAATATGAGGTTTGGGACATACCTATTAGTGTTCGTAGGTATGGTATATAACATTCAACATAATATTTTTCATTGTCAATACACTTGATTCAGTGGACATTATACAGTGAGCATTTTAGTTCATAATTCAACTGATAACTACATTAAGCTGCAGATTTATTGATCCACCTTAGTCTCTTGTGTTTATCCAACATAATCATTTCAACATAACCTGAACCGAAAATAGAGAATCAATAGAAGCCAGAAATGGAAATTGGCGGGCGAGGGTGGTGGTATAATGTAGATGGTTTCTTTCTTTCTTTCTTTCTTTCTTTTTTCTCTTTCTTTTCTCATCAGATAAACCAACGAATATAAGGGATGTATAACTGAGACACCAGAGACGTTTTATCTTTTATTTTGGAGTTTCTATGAATTAAATTTATTTTGGTGAACACACTCACTCATATCGGAACATATGCTTTCTATTCGTTTATCTATAAATGGGGGAGGTGCTGAAATATTCACAGCCTAATACCATTTCATAAAATCTGACCAAATGAACAGATTTGGAAGGGCTTCTTGTTTGGGATTGAAACTTTTAAAGAATGGCTAACGAATACATTTACAGTAAAGAAATTATTAGTTTCTTATTTTGTCAAAGAGAAATTATTTAATTGAGTCATTAGTCTTTCAAATTTAAAGAAATTGATCAATCATTTTGGTGTTTTCACACTCATTCACCAGGAAATGAAACTTTGAATTATAAGAAATTTTAATATTACATTACACCATGCAAGCAATAGAGTTTTTTCAATGTTATCTATTCCTGGCTATGATGATAAACTACATCCGGCAGCAAGGCTTCCGATCGAGAGATTCAAGGCTTTGAAGATCTTAATTGCTGTTTGGTTGTTTTGGTTGTTTTGTTTTATGGCATATCAACATCAGTGGGTCATTTAATGCCAACAAAATTTTGAAATAGATTCATAGTGATAGTTTGGTAAAAAAAAGGTGTGTATGTATAGATATATATTTGAACTATTTTTCAATTACTCATATTTTTTAGTACAATCAAACTTCTTTTAGGAAATTTATAATCTTGGATGGTTTTACTTTCGTAAAAAGTTGTTTTTCTTAAGTAATCACTTGGTTTGGATTGGTTTGGTTTGGTTTGGTTTGGTTTGTTGTGTTTTACAGCATATCAACCTCAATGCCGACAACTTTTTTTCCTGGTAATATTTTGTTTTGTCAAAAATCTATTTCTGGTAATATCTTTTTTCTCAGAAATGTATAGCTGGTAATATTATTTTAAAACATGTATTGCTTGTAATGATTTTTTTCAACAACATATTGCTGGTAATATTTTTTTTTCTTCAAAAATTTATTTCTGGTAATAATATTTTTACAAAGTCAGGGTCAGGATGGACCTGGGAACACCAGCAATTAAGAGGTGGTTCCACGCTCCTCAAAACCTCCTGATCAGAGGCCTTGCAGTTGGACGTTATTTATCGTCTTACCCTGGACGCGGATGTAGTTTATCGTCATACCCAGGACGTCTTAATTGCTATTATTCTCATGTCCACCCTGACTCATGGTGGTAGCACCAGTTAGGCTCCCCGCTATAGGCAAATAGTAAACAAACAAACAAAAACAAAAACCCTAAGAAAATACATACACTACATATTTATAGTAAAATTACCAACAATACAATTTTAAAGCAAAATGACCCACAATATTTGTAGTTGAAGGCATACGATGGTCTCTCCCGTCGATTTCGACGTATGAGTATCTTTCAGTTCAGTTTTTATGTTTATGTTTCGTATGAGACCGCAATCCTGCACGGGATTTTCAAACAAGTCCACCCGAGGGACATGCCGAAGGGTTGACCGTCATATGGGCTGATGTATTAGCCCAAGATTTAGTGTTGGTTCTTAATTCTCTCAGACGGCTTAGACGATTCTTTTCAAAGTTAGTTATACCTTGGTAGCAGGTGTTTCTCCAGTTTGATCGGTTTTCAACAGCAAGTTCAAACTCCTCTATAGGGATGTTTGCAGCATTTAAATTGTATTTGATTTTGTCCTTGAAGCCTACATTACGCTTACCATGAAAAAGTTGTCTATACATGAGGATTTTCGGCATCCGATCATCACTCATTCTTACGACAAGACCAGCCGATCTGAAACGTGATTGCATCAGGAAGGATTCTATGCCACCGACACCACATTTGATGAAAAGATCAGGGTTAGAGATTTTGTCCTTCAGTGTATAACCGCATATTGAACGAAGAATGAAAAGCATAAAGTTGATTGATGTGTGTCATGTCCATAGAGATTGATATGCCGCTAAACAAAATCAGCCAAGCAACCAACTCATTGTTATCCCAACCCATGCATTACCAAATAATATTTATTGCAACCTTAACATGAAGGCGGCCATTAAAAATTTAGATGCAATGCGTTCATTGCCGTATTAATGTCACTGTACCCATTATAGCATCAACTCTTTTAAAAGCACTGCGGTATTAAATTCAAAATAATAGTTGCATCTTTATATTTAAAGCAGACATTGAAGCATTAAATAAAAATCAATGCCCCACCTTGAAGCATTAAAGCCAGTGTGGTCATTACTAATCCAAGGTCTCCTGACATCTTAAATTCAATGCAGTCATTGACATGTTAAAGTTAATGCTGTCTTTATCGCATTAAAATTATTCATACGTTAAACACTTTCAAGTGTTTTTGTGATAACGTAAAATATTGTTTGTACTAATGATCTGCGTCTATCTGTCACATTGTTATGAAATCTGAGAATTCTGTTTCAATCAAGCAATTTTTCACTATAATAAAAGATGGATTTTAAAACATAATTATATAAGAAAAACTTTCGTTTCTTTTCTCTTTCGCTGCTAAAACATACATATTTTTCGATCGTTAAGAATGTTCAGATATTATATTTAATTTTCTAATTGATACTTGCATATTCCCCATGTGTTAGTTGATTCTACAAAAGCCATTAAAATGGAGTCCCTGACTCGGACTGAACTCATCAGCAAGATACACCTCAGTGTTTAGTGTTGATCGTATACTTTTCCTGGCTAGAACGTGCCTTTCAAATTGGCATTATTGGCCATTGTTTGAACCCGGGTACATCCAGTATTCTAATATTCATATTCAATACAGAGTTTATCCTTTTTTTTTTAAATGGTGCAATACTGTCTTCCTTCTTCGATTTAGATTTTTGTAACGCACTACGTTAAACTTAATAAATGTTTGTTGCTAAGAAGATTGTTCCACTATATCGTTCCAGATAATTTTTCACACCAGAATCCATCTTGCACATTTATAAATCTACAAATCATCCGTGCATTGAATATTCCTGCCATATCTGGTCTAGTTCTCCGGCTATCAATCTCGTGATTCTCATCAAAGTGTCTGTAATGTTATCGGACCTGACCTGTCATCTCGACTTCATGAGGTGGCTTCCTACTGTCTTTTCTATAAATATTTTCATGGCAGTTTTTCTAAGGAGCTCTCTTTCTTGGAATATCGAACGCGTGAATTGAAGTGTACTGATAAATTGACTACTAGGTTTCATCGTTTTACTGTTGAAATAGATGTAACCGTAAGTTATATTCTAATAGTTTATTTTCTCGCAATCCTCATATATGGAGTTCCGGTTTCTTACTTCACTGCCACCTACAATTTTCAAAATTTAAACACAACGTCAATCGTCATTTTTGACTTCTGTTCTTTTATTTTCCTCTCTCCTCACTAAAGTCCTCTCATTCTTTTCCACTCTCAGTAACCACATGTATCTTAGTGGCATTATCGCCTTGTTTCGGGGTAAAATAATTTAAAGGAAAGCTGTATTTCGAATTGTAATAATAAAAGTATTTTTCCCACAGTGGCATAATAGTTAAAATACTCATTTTCAGATGTGAAAAGATGATTTTTAGATGATTGAATTTATACGATTTAAGTTCTAACTACGTCATCGAAAATTGTCTGAATTTGTGGCTACGAAAAGTTTGTTTGCGTTTGTTACTTTTTCAAGTTTTTTTTTATGTCAGGGAAGAAAAACATAATCGTATTTATTGACGGTTTGATAGTTGTGACGAAAAAACACTAAAAATTATGATGGAAAAAATTTTTAGTTAAAAATGGTTGCTAATACTTCATGTAAATAAAATAAAAAATTAACATTGTTGTAAACTAGGGAAGGTTACTGAATAGAATAATTACACGAAGGTTGGTAATGAATGATAATACTTAGGACAAGAACAACACATATAAGATTTGCCAGCGGCGCGTAGAAGTAGTTAACTGCTAGAAGTGAGTCAAGTGAGTTCCACAATGAATCACCAACTGCAGGATATCTACCAACCGCCCTACGCGGTCAGATGTGGCACAAGGCCGAATTTAATGTGGAGTATGCGAGCCCGTAGGCTCGGCCAAAAATTCCCCGTAGACCCCGTATAAAACGAGATCGGGTAGCTGTTTCGCGAGACGAGATTCTGCTTTTCGACATTGCCTCGTCTGGGGATCCTCTCTGCTCGGAAGCAGAGAGTTTCACCAGAAACGAATCTCCAACTGCAGACTAACATACAGCATTTACTACTGTATTTATGTGAATGTGGACATATCTATTATCGTCCGTATGTATGCTACTAGAAAAAAAATTATGATATTACTATTAAATTAATTATTATATAAATAACTGCAAGAAGCCCTTTTGTAGATTAACCCCAGCGGTCTGGTCAAGCAGTATACTTTTCACAATTATTTTCCACATAGCCAAGACTTTGAAAATGGCTTCGTTTCAAAATATTAATCATTCAGTTCATTTTGGGAATTCCAAGTCTGTTCAGACCAATTAATTTAAAATGTAAAAATTTGCAATCATATCTTAGAAGTTTTAGAATTCGCCCAATTTCTAAATCTATAAGAACTTTACAAGATGTTAGATTTTGTTCTATAAGTCAATGTTTCCACATTAAAAGTTGTATTAACTAAATGATATCTGTCTGTCCTTATCTTTGTTGCCATATTCACGATGTTTCAGCCGTTGTACGTTCCGGCCTTCTTCAGGCGACTGGAATTTCGAACTGAACGCTTTATTTCATCCACCGGGGTAAATTGTTCTAGTGTCATGCCTTTCCCAGATGTCTCCCTTTAACTCAACTCTCCAAGTTTTTTGTTTATCTCAGCTGTAACCAGGTATTGAACTCATAACTCTTTGGGTCATATCACTGCATTCAACCAACGCTTTTTAAAAAATAGGCTTGCGGGCTTTATCGTGATTAACCAATCGAATGTGACCTACATTCAAATTCACCGGAAAAAATTTTAATATAGTCATGACACAAAGTTGTCTGCATACAAATCCTAGAGAATTTCCTTATGGACAGATTCAAGTTGTTACATTATATCATAAGTTAGTTATGACAAAGCTCACAAGCCTATTTAGTCCTAAAATAAATAACATACGGTGGAGGCATGGTGGAGTAGCGGGTAACGGCTTCAGTCGTAATGCATTACATTCACTTACGTGCTAATACCCTTGGGAAAGGTATGAATCCTCTTCTTCTCTCTCCAGCTATGGACAGACTGGATTCTGTACCCTTGGATGGCAACTGGTTTAGGAGGACAACTCTGAATTCAAAAGGTTGTTTGGGGACTTTGTGGCACGTTGTTTGGGGACTTGACACTTCAAAAAGTGTGGTTCTGCACAAAGCCTTCGCCACTATAATTAAATCATATTTGGTGGTGTTTGGCTGTCGGTTCCTAGGAACTGAGCTGCTTGACCCTGATACGTTGAATACGACGGGAGAGTCCAACATATATATATATATATATATATATATATATATATATATATATGTATATGTGTGTGTGTGTGTGTGTGTGTGTGTGTGTGTGTGTGTGTGTACAGTGCTGTTCGATAAAAGTGACTCACCTTATCCTTTGAATTTAGCTCAACTTTCGTTTCATCGGAGAAGAGAACATTCTTCCAGTCTTCTACGGTGAAATGTCTGTAGCAGTCAGCCCATTCAAGTCTCTTGGCTTTGTTGGCTTTGCTTATTAGCGGCTTAAACCTTCGTGTACAAGATTTGTAGCCTTTTTCTAACAGCCACCGACGAACTGTTGAAGAGGCAAGACTAACACCTTGCTCTTTGCTTAGACTGGCTGTAATTTCTTGGCTAGTTATAGTCCTATTCTTCGCAACTTCTCTCTTGATTACCCTGCCAGTTCTATCATCAATCTTTTTCTTTCGTCCCCTCTTTTCCTTCCTTGGAGCAGGAGTGGCATCATTATGTGCCCTAAGCACTCGAGAGACAGTTGATTGCGAGGTTATATGCAATTTCTCTCGTAGACTTGCCTGCTTTTGAGAGGGAAATAATAGATGCCTTAAGTGGTTCTGATGCGTGTTTGTACCCTTTCATGTGGTTAGTGACTTGAGTGGCTATTTCAAGCTGTTTTTTATACTGTATGAGGCTCTCTGGAATATTCTGGAATACTCTAGATCTAATTTAAGCTATTGTAGAATTCTCTAGAATATTGTTCTGAGTGTATTGTAAAATAGTTTTCAATATTTTGTCAAAAGCTCTTTAAATTTACCAGTTTAATCATTAGAATTCTATATCTGAGTCATTTTTTTTGCACAGATTTTTTTCCTGAATCTCATTTATATCCAAATTTATAATTATCAATAGAATACTTTAGGGTGAATAACCTTTTTTCCTAGGTGGTCGGGAAGATGGTCTTTATATTAGTAAGATTAAAAATTATTTTAACCCAAAAAACAATTGACAAAAAATATTTTTAGTAAAAAAAATCAGGTGAGTCACTTTTATCGAACAGCACTGTATATACAATATTCTGAACAACATTCATCTAATAGCAATTCATTAATTAAAAAAATCATTTATTAATTCATTCATTAATAAATCTTAATTATTGAAATGTATCAGAGATTTTTCAATCACATTTCTACATCTAACTGAATAAATTTATAAATGAATAACATTAATATAACCGAATGCGATATTCATTTGAGAAAGGTCGAAGAACCTACCAGCTGAAATTAAATCACCGAAACAATGAAAGTGAGAATATTAATCCTATAAATTTACCAAATAATGAAACACTTCAACTCGACGAAAAAAGATTTCCGTAGCTGTTTTGATGTTATTCAAAAATGTAAGCATATAAAGCAGTTTTATTTATCGTGTTTTTCTTCAATAAAAATAATGTCGTTGCCTTCGTTTTCAAAGAAAAGGAGAGAATATTCTGACCCTAACTTTTTACCGCCATTTGTTTTTCCCCTGACCAGCAAATGCATGTACGAAAATATGACACCAAGCAAAATGAAAGAAGATTGTGTTGCATCAATTTGTAAATATTGAGGGCTCTTGCTTTGCTTTTGCACCCAGCATTCTAACCCTGGTTTTTGTCTGGAGCCCAACACCGACTTCTGACAAACAGGCAAGTACCTTAATCCACATTGGTGGGCTCTACTGAAGGTTACAATAATGAGGATGGGGCGGCGCAAGTTGAACTCGCGATATTATCGGATTTATCTGATGCAATCTTGCTATCTTTTTTGCCACAATTAACGCTCCCTCGTTTCTGTCATCTTTAATTTGTGGCAATTTTTTTCAAAATCTCTTTACAGATTTTAATATCTGTAAAGAGATTTTGGAGAAATAACTGAGGCGATATTTTATAGTCACTGTGCTTAAAATGGCCACCAATGCGACATGGAAAGAGTTAAAAAGAGATTCTCCACATTTATGGTTTCAGGCCACTTGTTATATCACTGAACTTTGCACGGAAGTAAACCCAAGGGGATGAGGTGGGTAAGTTTTAACGTGGCGCTTGCTGCTCTAACATTCCTATCTTCTCGATGCAATTGTATTTTAAGGCTTTCTTTTTGCATCAAGTTTGTCACGAGACAATAAGACTAAATGTTTTAATGGAGGAAGTTTCAGCTGCATTTAGGGCATAATAGAAACAGTTGTACACTGGCACGAATGTAGTTTCCGTTATTGCTGACAGGAGGCTTTGACCTAACTTAAAACGGAAGTGGTAAATTTTAGTGTGGAAAAGAATATGAATTTTAAACTAAAAGACTTAGTAGTAAAAAAAGGAGAGGAAGACCCATATTCTAGTGGGGTAAGGTCACTGGGTACTTGAAGCCTCTCTTTCATGGTTTTCTAATAAATTAGATTGACTCTCAGCCGAAATAGCGTTCATAAAAGAGAGGCAAATGTGGATCTTGATTAAAGATATTTTCACTTTCTTGGGCGGCGAGGGAAGTGAATAAGCTGTAACATTCTCGTCACGACTCACTTCACATAATCTGACCAAGTATTAGTATATATGCAGGGTGCGATGGACGAATTGCCGTTTAAATTAAGCAAAAATGAAAATAACGCTAACATCTCATTTTAACAGATATGTTTACCAAAATTACACAAAAATATCTTGAAATACGAAAGAGTAAATTTATTCAATAAAATCACCATTGGCTTCTACCACGACCTCCAGAAGATTTGCAAGAGATTCTGAATCTCTTGCAAATCTTCGGGACGGTCTCTTCGTTTAAGTTGGTGAATGCTGCCATAATCCTTGCCTTCAGTTCATCTTTGGTGTTACAAGGAGTTTTGTCAGTCTCTCGCTCAACTACGCCTCATACATAATAATCAAGGGGTTTTCAGTTTAGCGAGTTAAGTGTCCAGATGCAAGGGGTGATGTGGTCACAGAAATTATCTGATACCAATGACTCTGTTCTTCCGCTTGTGTGGTATGGTGCAGCGTTATTTTAACATATTTTATTGTTATACGTTATTTATATGGAAACAAATATTTAAGTTATCAATAAACAGTATTAACAACATTTACCGGACTGAATGTCCGAGAAATTTCATAGAAAATATGCGTCCTTCGACAGGAATCGGACCTGTAAAACAATAAAATATATTAAAATAAATGTTCGTTTCATAATCTATGGCCTCATCTGTTTACGTTAATATACGCTTCGAGCAGATATGAACGTTCGAGGGAAATTATTTGTAGTTTAAAAGCAGTAAATCGACCTTGCTGACCAGACGCTTCTTTCGTGACTAAACTGGTCTAGCACTTCAGTCTATATGACGGTTCCTTGTAGGTTACAGGTTCGATTCTTGTCGGAAGGTTATACACGTTTATATATAACAGATATGTATATAATGTCTCTGTGTATTGATGTGTGTGTGTACTACTAACTTCAAGAGAATCAAGTGCAACAGTTCTGCATTTTTACCTATTTGTAAAGAAACATACGACATTTTTCTTCGCTTTGATAATTTTTCAAAAATATTTTTATTTGCATTATTTACATTTATTCGGACTATTGTCCTCATCTTTGTCGCCATATTCATTACAACGTTTTGGACGTTGTACGCTCCGGCCTTCTTCAGGTGGTTGGAATGTCGAACTGAACCCTTTATTTCGCTCACTGGGGTAGACTGTTCTAGTTTCACATGCCATGTTTAATGGATGTCAGATATCAGTTATCTCCTGTTAATTCCCCTCTGCAAGTTCTCCACTGCCTTAATCGGGTATTGAACTCACCTTTTTGGGTCCTGTCACTGGATCTAACCAACGCCTTTACCTACTGTGCCATGTGTGAACTTGGAGAGGGGGATTAACAGGAGATAACTGATAACTGACATCCATTAAACATGGCACGCGAAACTAGAACAGTCTACCCCAGTGAGCGAAATAAAGGGTTCAGTTCGACATTCCAACCAGCTGAAGACGGCCGGAGCGTACAACGGCCGAAATGTTGTAATACATATGGCGACAAAGATGAGGACAATAGTTCGAATAATGTAAATAGTGTACATAATACCTCATCTCAGAAATATAGACAGATACTAAGAGGCCGAAATGTTGTAATAAATATGGCGACAAAGATGAGGACAATAGTTCGAATAATGTAAATAGTGTACATAATACCTCATCTCAGAAATATAGACAGATATTTTTATTTGATGTCGTCACACTGCATTCAAGCCAACTTTATTCAGGTGCAACGAAACAAGAAGCAAGCTGAATGCCAATCCTTTAATATTACAATTTTTAAATTGTTTTAAAATAAAATAAAAAAACATTATTGTTTTTAAAACTCAGCTCGTGTTTGTGTTTTACAACGAATGGACGTTCAGCTATGTCGGAAAAAGATGACGTATAAAAATTTATCTGAAAAAAAAAATGCGATTCTCTACTCCTTTCCACTAACTATAGCAAAGCCATTTCCATTCAATGCTATATTTGGATGGGGCGTTTTTGACAAGCCTTGTTTATGAGCTAGTTTTTGGCAACACTATATCTTGTTCAGGGTAATAAAAAGGAGCGTACAAGAAAAAAAAACGACTTGAGATAAGAAATCCTCATGATTATTTTAGACCTATCAGAAGATCAGAATAGGAACTCGAAAACGTAGCTTAGTGATAAGGGGTCTCCCCTTTTCACACAGATGGACTCGCCCGAGGTATACATATACTACTACCAGTGAATACCCGGAGTCTGTATGAGAGTAGTATCAGAGTAGTATTAGAGGAGGGTAGCACAAGAGTCACCGTCACGAGCACGTAGACTCAGTAAGGAGTCATACCGCGATACTTTAATACCAAGACTGTATATATATTATTGCTACTAACCCACATTCCTGGATCTACTAACCCGTATTACCAGTTTACGTTAATACATTTATTTTCCTTATCTATTCCTGGCGTTTGTTATTTATTGATATCGGATTTCATCCCGGAATCCACAACACTTAATGTACCGGGCGGCACGAATATGAGGGAAGTCGTCGGTCGGTTTAATCACTATTCATCACGACATGATTCAATGTGAGTAGTCAGGAGAGATGAAGTCAGGATTTAACTTCTCAGCAGTGACTTCATAAAGAGGACTTTGGGTTCCGATGATATCACCGGACCCAGACATACTAAAATTTTTAACATGCTTGTCTCAAACTAGTATGTAACTGGACAAGGTTTCTCTCTATAATACGATGCCAACTCGCTTGCTTTAATAATAATTCTGCAAGGCAATACCAATTTTTGCAAATTTTTCACAAACGACAATTACGTAGCAACCCCTTCCATTCAACAACGGACGCCCCCCACTACTACGTTGTCCTATCAATCTCCGAACGGTCCAACACAATTTGACAAAACTGTCACCGGATTTTACTGATACATTAGACTCTTTATCAAAGATTTTTACTACAGTATATCCTCACTTTCGTATGAACATTCTTTTTGCCTAGCTTAATTTTTTATGACACCAAAAATATTTTAGGAAAACCTACCTATTTTCTTTTTCATATAATATTGTAAATAAACAATTTTTATTCTTTCAATTTCATACTGAGTAAGAATCTTTTCTTACTGTGCGTGTAAAGAGGCGTTAATCGATACCTTTCGCTATATTGGAAATAGATTAACATAAAGGATGTTCCAATAACTTGGACCGAAGCGTCTAATGATTTTTTCTTTTTCTTTCAGATTTGGCGGACATTTGGGCGATATTATTTTTCACAAATAATTGCAATGACTTAAAAAACATGATCCAATATAGAAATAAATAATTTTTTACCAATAACACTGACTTATTTACTGCTGACTGTGATCCGTCTTAATGAAACACCCTTATATATAATCCGTCTTAATGAAACACACTTTAGATGTTATATCTTTGAAATTCTAAATAAATTCAACTTCATTTTTTGACGAAAGGAAGGCCGTGGAAATCTTGAATACTAACGCTACATTCTGAATATTTGGAGTTCATGCTTAAAAAATACTAATACTAATAGTTGACACCTGTAATTAATGGAAACTCGCAGGCCTCGTATCCACTAGAAGTTGTACATTCAGCTTATACAATGTATATTTCTCTTTGTACACCGAGTAAATTATTAATATAATTTAAGGAATAAAATCTCCCACCAATATGTGAAGAGTATTTTATTTCAAACGAATTTTTTTTTTTTTTTTTTTTTTTGCGGAGTGGGAAGTTGATCTTAGATTGGAACTTCGCATATTCTGACATCAGATCCATCGTTTTGACCTCGAATTTGTGTCTCTTATTCTGGAATGATGACTATCTGAACATTTTCTCGTAACTTGTTCACTGGTTTTAAAACTGGTGAATGTTAACAGCATTTTTGCTGTCTGTAATGTACAAGGAAATTGCTGAAGTAAACAGAAAAGCAACCATTTCAACGATGGCTGTTTAATGATCCGATAAAAGTATATGTCAGTTAGAAAACAGAGAGAGAGAGAGAGAGAGAGGGAGAAAGAGAGACAGAAGGAATTGCGAAAAGATATGTTTAACGCCGATGCAAATGAAATATAAAACCACTTTTATTCTCTTTCAGCCTCCTGAAACGGCTCAAGTCATTAGGAAATAACTTTAGGGTACCTCGAAAAATAAGAAATTAAAGATGGCTATCTGATAAGGATATCCCGCCAAAGTACCATTTGTGTGGGATGGGAGAGACTTGTCATCTCCTATGGATGAGCATCTTCCATTGAAAATGCCTCTTTAATGACAAATAGAGACATTTAAAGAAAGCAGCAATTTGACGTTTACACATTTTTTTAGGTCTTGAAATTCGTGGAATATTAAATTATAAGAAACTTACAAATTTATTTTCCGTTTTAAAACATTTACCCCAAAAAGTTGCTTTTATTTTTCTTGCTTAAAAATTCTGTATAATTTCCCTAAATGAAATGAAAATGCTCATTAAGAAAATGTATTTTCGACATTATCAATCCCTTTTTAATTAAGCACATAAGAATAAAGATATTGAAATGATTTTAACATGAGGTATGGATTCTCAAGGCATGCGTAAGGTAAGATTCTTTTAAACAAAGAAATCATTGAATCAAAAATCATCGCGTTTTAAAATCGTCTAAAATTATTAGAAAAGATTTGGCCATCAGAGATGAAAACATTTAGAAATCTTGAAAAAATATCTTACCGTAATCATTTCGTTGACATGCCTTTGCTTAGTAGGATTTTTCACCCCTCTACATTTTAAGACTAATTTCAGAAATTCATTGAATGTTCACCGTGACTTCCAGATCACTCTCAGCAAACAACACAAAACATTTCAAAGTTAAGTGAGGAAAAACAACAGAAGCCAACGCATTGAATGCTGTTATTAGTAGAGCATCTTTATACGCACTTTTAAATTTAACATCAGATGAACTTTAACAGTATTTAGATTTTAGCTTTTTAGCCTTAACGTCAAGCAGGGATGAAAAGACTTGAAGATTTCGCTATGTTGCTAGTCTTAAAAAAGCTTATAAACTGCTACCTTGAACAAAGAAATTCAATTTGATCATCTTTCGAATCTGGACGGTTCGTTCTTTATACTTTTTGCAAATAATAATAAAATTTGAATTCTTTTGTTCAGGATAGCAGTTCATAACTATTTTCAAAACGCGCAAAATTTCGAAATCTTTAAATTCATAAAATACAACATTCTGATTATAAAATTAGGTTCAGAGCCACCAGAAGACTGTTCACTATCTCTCTACCACCAACACCCTATATATATATATATATATATATATATATATATATATATATATATATATATATATATATATATATATATATATATATATGTATATATATATCTCTACCACCAACCCCCCCTATATATATATATATATATATATATATATATATATAAAAGTAAACATAGAAGTCAACACTTAGAGGCGACAGTCTGTTTCATGCTAATGCAATCGTCGGTTGCCTGACGATTACACTAGCATGAAACAGACTGTCGCCTCTAAGTGTTGACTTGTATGTTCACTTTTATATTTACACACGCTCTATCTCTGATATTGAGCACTTTATCCCATAAATATAGCACACTTTAAGACTATATTTCTTCATATGTGTGTATATATATATATATATATATATATATATATATATATATATATATATATATATATATATATATATATGGGGGGTTGGTGGTAGAGAGATAGTGAACAGTCTTCTGGTGGCTCTGAACCTAATTTTATAATCAGAATGTTGTATTTTATGAATTTAAAGATTTCGAAATTTTGCGTGTTTTGAAAATGGTTATGGTTATATATATATATATATATATATATATATATATATCGATAGAGAGGGAGAGAGAGATAGGAGAGTAAAGTGATATAAATATTGTTAGGCCTATATTATGTGACAAAAATTGAAATAAAATAAACAGATCAAGTATAGATTTATCTGAAAAGGATCGAAGACAGATATACAGAAATAAGTATAATTACTTTTTTATTCTAACAGAAATCGAAGGCCTAAATGATTAAACCCGTGCGTTCTGGTTTAAAAGATTCCCGCCCATACATGAAAGACTAGTCCAACCTTTATGTAACTGTCTGAGGGAAGCAAGTCTGCCTAGATGATTACGAAAAGCATGAAAATGTTTAGCTAAAGATAGTTCCGAAAAGAACAACTACATAACCATAACATGCTTGCTTATATCGTAAACGTTTATGGAATAATTTGCAGAGAAAATATAAGGAGCGGAAAGATTGCCTATTAGTGTGCCTATATAAGTGACATATTATTCATAAATCTTTTTTTTTTAATTTTAAAAGAAGTATAAGTAAACAGAGAAGGAACTACATCATAATCTCACAATCTTGGATATTGGAATGTGTGAATATTACTGAATTTTCCGTATATAAAATTCATAACACATGCAAATGTATTAGAGACCAAAAAGAACTGCAGGAAGATTATTGTTTTTTATCGAAATTCACTTTCAGAAATATGTTTTCCAAGAAGTCTTCCTATCTTCACTACTTTGAGAACCTACAATGAAAACTTACAAATACAATAAAAAATCATTCACTAATTCATATGAATTGCATTAAAAATATATTCAAAATGAAGTCGTAGTAATTAAACAGACAGAATTTTTTCTCAAAATATTTGGCTGGAATAGAATATCGAAACATGAAATAATGGTGAGGCACTAAAGTAAACCAAAAACTAATAGAACGGATTTAACTGCACAGAATTAAAAGCGTTAGAATTCTGTGCGAATAATACTGGTAATCTAGCGGAACATTGAAATCGAATTTAACTTAAGATATTAAAATATGTTATGATCCAGAATAATGATATTTCATCATTCTAAAAATAACATTGCCATCAGTGATGATAGAAAATAAGGATATTTCATCGTCCCTGAAATAAAGATAAAAAATTTCATCATCCTAAAAACAACCTTACCACGAATGATGAAAGATGAGAAAGATATTTCATCATTCTAAAATCTGGTTATAAAAACGACCCTTCCACCACAAGCGATGACAGTCAATAGAGTAGAGTAGCAAATCTTAGTAGCAGTAGTAAAAGTTCCAACACTCACGTATCCTCTTCCCCCCGGAAAATCGAAAACTGACGATCTCAAACGTTATCCTCACCAACGAAATTCTCAGAACAAACAAAACAAGTAAGCATAAACTTTTAAAGAAAACAAAAGCGTCAGTGTCACTGAGAACATTTTTAACACACACCATACTAATATCTGTAATTCACAACACGAAAAAGAAAAAGAAAAATATAAATTTTTGTTATTAATGTCAACACGTGTCTCAAGTCTTATTGTTGTTATATTGTACGTTTTAATTCATTTCGTTTTCAGTATAAAAAAAAAACGTAAAAAAGAATCCTCTATCAACTACTACTACAAATACACATATTACAACGGGATAATTACTTTAACTACCTCAACAAATAATATCACGTCAGGAGTACTACTACATCAACACCAACTTGCCAACCCCGTTACATATGAAAAAAAGTTTTGCAGGCAAAACTCAAATGCAGAGACCTTATACAGAGCTTAAATACTGGGGCAGTATTCCTAAAGTAGAGAAAACATTTTGGATACAAAACACAGGAACGGATGACATGCATAAAGGCTTACAAGCATCAATACGATTTTGGCCCACTTCATAGGAAAATAAAAGTAGAGAAAAAGCACGTTATTATCAATATGTGTTTCGATTTGTCTACAGGGCAAAATAATAACATTTCTGAATGGGAATGAATAAATCCGTAGACGAACAAGCAAGATAACAAACGTTGGATTAAAAGAAAAACGAGAACCTAAAACTGTATACAAGATATTCATGGAGACTTTAAGAGACAAAGAAAATGGAACGGTAGATGATCATGGTTGTACAGAGAGCACTTAGTAAAAGTGATTAAGACGAAAACATGACAAGGTAGATTATGCGGAAATAAATTAAATCATCAATCATGAAATAAACAAAACTGTTCAAAAGGAGTAAAAGAAATTGGCATGACGATGTAGGAACGGCGCGTCATTGCGAATTATAAATGTGTGTGGAATATTGCCAGGCAAACCAATATCATATGTACAAGCAAGTAGCTGTTCTATAGAATAAAAATGTAAAAAAAAACATGGGATTTACAAATTTAAACTGATCCGGAAACCAGATTTAGTCCGCATGACAAAAGATCGGGTTTGTCAGAATAGATCATCCAGCAGATGAGCAAGTGAAATCGAAAAAGCTGGAAAAATATCAAACTGTCTCCAAAGAACGGAAGATATTTACTGAATCTAAAGGTCTATCCATCATAAGTGGAACACTAGGAATAGTTCCGAAATCTATTGCAATGAGGTTGGAAGAATTTGAAATCCAAGAAAGAATTGAAACTATTCCAACTGGAGTATTGAGGAGACTTGTTGTCGCTTAATCCTTAGTGAAAGCCAACTGATATAGCTGATGTGAAAAGTCACCAAGACCATTATTATTATTATTATTATTATTATTATTATTATTATTATTATTATTATTATTAAAGAGAGAAGACAAATTGAAACAATTGTATAAAAAAATCATTAAGCCTTTCAATATTTGATGCTTTTACAAATGGAAGGTTGGCCAGCAACTCGAACGATGTTTCCATCACTGGCTTTTAGGAACCAGGTAATAATAAAGTCTATTGGGAATATGGTAAACTTATTAGAATGACCAGCAAATTCTTTCCGCGGGGAAATCTATCGTGCCGAACGATATTCGTAGCAATAAATCTCATTTTATTTCTCTTTTGCGAGATTTTAATGGCCACCCCCGTTTCTCTTAGGAATTTCTGGTGGAACGGTTATATCCAGGCAGTTTACAGCTCCGTGGTTCCGTTCAAGATATCGACTTGATGATACTCATTTGCAAACATTAAAACTAATATTTGTTTTCAAATATTAAGTTTTGCATAAAATGTCTAAATGACGCAGTTCTTTTAAAGATTGAGTTCTATCAACAATCGGGTGCTCTACTAATACAGCCTTTTGTCAGACGAAACAGAGCTTAATGGACATTTATCTATCTATTTATATCAATTACTATTATATATATATATATATATATATATATATATATATATATATATATATATATATATATATATATATATAATATTTGATACCTCCTGACGAGTAGACGAGGTGATTTCTGGAGATGTCCGTCTACGAAACTCTGGAGTCGGGATGCTGAAGGTAACATTAATCATGCGTATATTTTGGCAACATGTTTTCATTAAGAAATACCTCATTAAATAATTTAGACAAGTTTTGTCTACTTATTTTTAATAGGATCCACTCATATGTACGGACAAATTTCTTAGTAATAAGAATAATAAACACGCTAAGAAAATTGTCCGTAAATATGTGAGGATCCTATTAAAACTAAGTAGAAAAAATAAATTATTTAAAGGGGACATATCTTGATACATACATACATATATATATATATATATATATATATATATATATATATATATATATATATATATATATATATATATATATATATATATATATATATTAAAAACGAAGACATTAAGCAAGAAGATCGTAACTGTATTACGACCAAGGACAATATGAATTCGTTTGTCCAAAGCAAATTTGAATCGTTTGCGTCTTCTCTTTAGAAAGGTTTCCTCTTTATACTATTAAATATTCGAGAAGCAGGTTACCTGGAATATTTTAAGGTCTTGTAGCCAAAGAAGAATTCCAAAAGCTCAGCAGAGTACTAAGAAATAGGAAAGTTTTGCTAGAAACAAGGAAAAGAGAACTAAACTGCTACATTATATATGTCCATCTCTACGGCAGTGAGTGCTCGACAATCTCCTCAAAGATGAAGAGGAGACTTGAAGCAACAGACATTAGGTTCTATGGAAGGATGCTGATGAGACCGTGAACCGAATATGTGAGAAACATCGGAGTTTTGAAGAAAATAGAAACAAAGAGGAAACTAATGCTTAACATCAGGAAGGGACAGTTGAGGTTTCTGGGGCATATAATAAGGAAGGAAGGCTTGGAAAATCTGATACTCACGGGACAGACAGAGGACAAAAGGGACAGAGGAAAACAACGCGTAATATATTTAGTGAGTTTGAGTAAATGGATGACGGAACAGGGCTTAGGGGAAATAACAGAAAGACAAAATTTATTAAAAACTACAAAAGACCGGAAGTAGTTGAAAGCCACAATCGGCTACGGCTTGAAGAAGCAAAGAAGCAAAAAATTTTTTCTTAAAAAAAGGAAGAGACTAAAGATTAGAGAAAAAACCCGAAGGAAATGGCACTGCATTGTTAACAATTTCTTCAAAGACCGGCTTCCATGAAGATTAAGTGTTCAAGAAGAGTAGATTTTAAAAAGTCTCTCGACCGATAGGAAAATTAAGAACACATTTGTCACTTATGTGAGTTTGTGAAAACAAATGGCACCAAACAGGCAGGAGGAATAAAGTTAGAATTAATCTAATAATCGTATCTTTCACATCTTAGGAGGTGAAGGAAGTCACATTTGAAAATAGGAATGAAATAAGTCTTCTTTTTTTCCTTCATCCTCCTCCTCTTCATCATCTTCATCATCCCCATCAACATCAATATTTTCTCTCCTTTTCCCTTCTTTTTTCTTTGTCGTTCATTTTGTATTATATTTACTCTCTTCACTTTTTTTATTCTGTTTTTTACCAGTCGTTTCAATTTACCTTCTTCTTCTTCTTCTTCTTCTTCTTCTTCTTTTTCTTCTTCTTCTTCTTCTTCTTCTTCTTCTTCTTCTTTATAATGATTATCACCATCATCATCACCATCATCATCACCGTCTTCACAATATGTTCTCTTCCTTTCTTTTCCCTTCTTTTTAATTTGTCGTTCATTTTGTATTATATTTACTCCTTCCACTTCTTTTTCTGATTCCCTTTTCCCAGTCGTTTTTATTACCTTATTCTTCTTCCTCTTCTTCTTTTTCTTCTTCTTTGGGTTTTAATTTTTCATCTTTTTTCTATTTCTCCGCTTCATTCTTTCTTCTTTTCTTCTACCTTCTTTTCACTCCCCTTTTTCCTTCTCTCTATTTTCATCACTCTCTTTTCCCTTCTCCTCATCTTTCTTTCTCTATCTTTTTCCTTTTATTTCCTTTATTTCTTTTTTCTTTGCTTCTTAGCCAATTTGTTAGTGGCGTCACCTGTCAAGGTTTAATTTTAAAAAAACACTCACTTGTTGATTACAATGGACACCGACGTGCAGTTTTTACTTACTCCACCACAGGTGCAAATCGACCTCCTTCCCACCCGCATGACACCCAGACTAGATCCGAGTAGACCCCGATGACAAGCAGGAAAAGGGGCGTTACACCCCCAACCAACCATCTGCTCACAATTTACTAGATTTCAGCTTTGGCCTAATTATTGACACTTGCATTTTTAGCTTTAGTGTTAGAGAAGAGAGTGGAATGTCGAAAGGTGTGAGATATGATCCCAACTGACGAGGAATCCTTATAGGTAAAAGGTCATTAGGCCAGACCCGTCGCCACTGGGTATGGCCTGCCCACATTTGAACTAAATGTAATGTGCAAATTATTACATGCAACCTCCCCAATTTAAGTGGTCTCCGTTTCACTGAAAACACTCTAGCTGCGGACCTGCATGAGACTTTAGATTCGCAAGAAAATATCGGTTTGTCTATAATGGGTAAAATAATTTTACACAATCTCCTCCGAAAACTTAGTCGTCTGTATATATATATATATATATATATATATATATATATATATATATATTACAGCAAAAAAAGTACCCCATGTTAAGAAAGGAATAATCTTGGGGAACCTATAAAAGTCATTATCCGAAGAAAAACAATGAAATCAAACATAGCAGAGCATGTGTGATTAGAAAGGAGAACATTTTAATTTATCAAGAAGAATATTAGGATGAAAGCGAACAACAGTAGGAATTTCGTAAAATAAAAGCTGTATATATGAGTTTGTCAAGTAGACAATGAAAAGAGAGTAGATTGTTATCACCACACGTGTAAGCCAATGTTCAGAATGATTAACTTTCACAAACTTCACGGTATCAAGGAGCCAGTTCAATGTGATTGCAATTTCACATGAATTGTTTTGAACTTTGGTTATTATAAACCCACTAATGCTTCTTACAGATTGCGATCCTGCTCATTGTCTCTCTAACGTGAGACATTAATATCCCATTAGCGAGTTCTATTGTACGCGTATATTTTACTTGAAGAGATTACAAAGGAGGGGAAAAAAACTAAGTGAATTTGGTAAATAGTAGATGTAATCTGCGCCTGAAGAAGTTTGAGGAACGTATCGTCCACAAACTGTGTTAAAAATAACAAAGAAAAACACAATACTGCGGACGTGTGAAAAATAATGAAAACAATTCACTTCAAAACTTAAGAATACAGTAAAAAGGTGAACAAAGCAAAACATAATCGTAAAATGAATTTGGTTTGGTTTGGTTTCTTTTACGGCATATCAACACCTCAATGGGTTATTTAATGCCGACAAGATTGTTATTGCTGATAATATTTTGTTTTGTCAAAAAATGTTATATCTAGTAATAAATTTTACTTCTAATATGTATTGCTGGCAATAATAATTTCAATAATTTTTTACAAAGTATTTCTGGTACTAAAACCTATTTTTACACTTTCATAGTGTTTTAACCCCAGTGTGGGGGTTAACTATTTACCTACAGCTGGGACCCTAGCAGGTGCTACCACCCCGGGCCAGGGTGAACATGGGAACAACAGCAACTAAGAGGTGGTTCCACGCTCCTCAAAACCTCCTGATCAGAGGCCTTGCTGTTGGACGTAGTTTATCGTCTTACCCAGGACGCGGATGTAGTTTATCGTCATACCCAGGATGGTTAAAATGAATTGTAGACATTGCAAACACAACTGGCTCGCGTTATTATTTGATCGGCCGGTTTCAAATGGACAGTTGGAATTGATCTTTGGCCATGAACTCCTCTCTATCTTTTCCACTTTAATTTCTCCGGACTATTGTTCTCCCTTTTCCTCTTTTGTGCACTTTTGAGTTAATTCGCTTCTTTTATACTTAAAAATGAAATTTGTCTCTGTGACGTAAGTTTAAAAGATCAAGTAGTTTTTGATGCTGATGATTATGTCGTTATTATCAGATTTTAGTTGACGAATAAGCAATGAATAATATGTAAATGATTTTTCTCTCACGTCTGAAATTCTAGTCGTTATCACTTCATTCATCCCATATCTATACAATCTGCATAAATCCATTTTTTTACTGCAAAGAGCTGCAAACATTATCCGTATGAAACGTTCAAAATAGTGCGGCACCTTTGGAAAGTGCATGCAAACAATACCCCACGGGTTGACCCAGGCATTATCAGTGAAATTGGGTAGACGTTACTATTCAGGAGCGGTCGATGGATGATGGCATGAAATAACAAGTCATCATTATGGATGGTTTGAACGTAATGCTCTTGTTCAAACTGTTGATCACGCCAGATTATGCACTCTCCCCAGAAACTTTGCTTAGCAAAGTTGATGTATAAACCATATGAGGGTTGCATGGGTGATGAACAAACCCAAATATGCTTGAGTAGGCGTCAGCTATGAGGATTGTATGAAGCCTTAGCAGATTGGTCTGTTCGAGTAACTGGTCATTATATACATGTGTATATATGCATTCATATATATATATATATATATATATATATATATATATATGAATGCACACACACACACACACACACACACACACACATATATATATATATATATATATATATATATACATATATACTACACCTTTCTGACCATAGCTCAATTATGTCTACCGGACCCTATTCGTAACATACATGTTGGCAACACAAATATAAGAGCATATATATATATATATATATAATAGCATCAACTACATGCAAAAATGTAAGCCTTATTAATAAAAACAAAAAAAACAACACTCAATAATATCAACTATGAACATAGACACAATATCTTGCCCGTGTTTTGAAAATGAAAACATTATATAAATACATATACACGACAAACTATTTCTTATCAACAGTTAATATATTTCAACCTTGAAAATGGCTAAATGTATAGCCGAAAACGCTCAGATACAACGAAAAATTGGACAGTTTTTATATAATTTATCATCCAAAATGAAAAAAAATACATGGCAACTAAATCAATGCAACTTGTCTGTCGTATTCAATGAAATGTGCATATATATATATATATATATATATATATATATATATATATATATATATATATATATATATATATATATATATATATATATATATATATGTAACATATTTATATTTGATCATAAATAAAATAGTTTAGTTTATGAATACATAATTAGATCCTAATATATTCATTTTAACATTACCATATATGTACTCAATTAGTAAATAAATTAAATATAATATCTTAAGTCGGTACGAATAAAAATATAAATATTAAAAATCTAACTAAATAATATTTGAATGCCCCTTTTGAAAAAATCATAATTGAAATTTATATAAAAATAAAAATTCAGTAAAAAATAAAAATGCCAAATGTATTGCGATTGAAACCCAGACGATGTCTTGGAACAGAGACACTACCACAAATTTCTACTTGAAAAAAAGGAAGCTTGCATCAATAGACATCCCCCACCTTGACTTGAGCGACTTGATAGCTACAATACATTAGATACATGAGTTTTCAAAATAAGTTAAATCTTAACTCCCCAAAATAAAAATGACTGAATTCTCCTTAACACCAACATCTCAAAATATCAAATTTTTCTGGCCTTATAAATTAAGTAAATCAGTTTGTAAAAAGTTATTCTTAGCATCGCTTGATAATGGAACGGAACTTTTTTAAGTTTAATTTTTTGAAACATGGGAATTTCGGTGTTGCGATGATAATATTCTTTTTAAAAAACAATTATAATACACACACACTCACACACACACACACACACACACACACACACATATATATATATATATATATATATATATATATATATATATATATATATATATATATATTAAGCAAGGTTGGAAGCCCCTAGCACGCAAGGGGTTACAGAGAGTTGGAGCGAGAGCAAATAGGAGTGATAGAGGAAAGGATGAAGAGAAGTATAGGGGATAGATCAATGCATCTGGAGACGTCGATTGACATTACATTTGAATAGTTGGAGATTATAGCTATCAGGGAAACAGGAAAAGGGGAGGAAGTTCCACAGGCGAGAAGTGCGAGACATGAAGCTATTGGAGTAGAAGAGACAGCTACATTTAACAGTTTCGACAGTGAAAGGTTGAGAGCGAGATGCCAGCCTAGTTGAACTCTTAAATTCATTAAGTCTGGAAACCAACGAAAGCAGCTCATCGGAGCAGTTACCGTGAAAGTATTTGTAAAAAAAGATAGAGGGAGGCGACGGCACGTCTTTGAGAGAGCAACTGCTGACGAGATGCCAGATCAGAGCTAATTACATTGCATCTCTGTCTCTGGATTTTATCAAGGACCTTGAGACAAACAGAAGGAGCTCAAGACCATATATGGCAGCAATACACCATGCAAAGGCTATATATATATATATATATATATATATATATATATATATATATATATATATATATATATATATATATATTGGGAAAATGTATGGCAAATTGGAAACAGTTTTATTGTGACACGTTTCGTCCTTTAGGACTTCATCGAACTAAATTTCTTATCTTGGTGCGACTACACATCCGCACGAACAAAGACGCTGGGAATTTTAAATTTAAATATATATTTTTTTTAAACTAACCGATTTCATTTAGATTCTTTTTCTTTTTCTTTCCATCAAAAAAGAAAACAATTCACTCTGACCAAACGTCTATAGATTGTCATCACCGTGAGGTCATCTATAGTAAATTTGTGCCCAGATTCTTACAACATTTCACCATTCCTCGAAGAATTTCTATTATCACAGTGTGGGATATCTACAAAAGAAAAAGTGATAGAAAGCAAAATAAAAACATTTTTTTTCATTTTGTCACACATTTTTCCACAATATTGTTCTTGATATATAAAATATATACATCATTATCTTAAATATATATATATATATATATATATATATATATATATATATATATATATATATATATATATATATATATATATGAAGAAATATAGTTTGAAGGTGTGCTATATTTATGGAATAAAGTGCTCAATATCAGAGAGACCGTATGTAAATATAAATATAAGAGTGAACATTGAAGTCAACACTCAGAGGCGACAGGCTGTTTCATGCTGGACGCAATCCTTGATTATTGATGTGTGGGGTGCAGTTGAGCGAGAGACCAACAAAACTCCTAACGAAAGATGAACTGAAGGCAAAGATTATGGCAGCATTCACCAACGTAAACAAGGAGACCGCCCAGAAGTGTTGCAGGAGATTAAGAAGTCATGTTGAGGCTGTGATTTTATTGAATAAATTTATTCTATAGTATTTCAAGATATTTTTGTGTAATTTTGGTAAATATATGTTAAAACGAGATGTCAATGTTGTTTTCATTTTTGCGTAATTTAGACGAGTAGAATTTTCTTCATGTTCTTCAGAATATATATTGTCGAATATCACTATCGCTTTCGGTTTGCCAAAATTAGCTGCAAGGCGGCACCACTCTTTTACAAAAGGTAGCACTCATGGCAGACATTTTGTTTTTCAAATTAACATTTTGGGAAATGTTAAAAACATTGGCTGTGTTAATTAGAGCAAATGAATTTTTTCAAAAAAGGTCATTAAGTTATTAAGAAATATAAAATTCAATTAACTACCCCTCCTCCTCCTCCTCCTCCTCCTCCAGGACTAGTGCTGGGTGAGTCATCGGTTCTGGGAAAGTTTGTGCGAAACGATACCAGACAAGAATTTAATGGACATTTAAATTAATTCTAATGATTTACAGAATTATTTAAAAATTAACACACACACACTCTCTCTCTCTTTATCTCTCTCTCTCTCTCTCTCTCTCTCTTCATTTTCTCTATCTATTATCTCTCTTCACTTTCTCTCTAATCTCGTGTAATTATTTTCACGTAAATTGGTGTACAGGTCATCTTTAACGATTTATTTTACTTAGGCTGATTTATAATTTGAAGTGGCCAATGATCGTGTTATTGATGCACTGAGAATACGCAGTCTATTCACTTTTGATCTGCCGTTTATTGCCCAGCGTACAAAATTTTTAGCTGTGACTGTTATTCATTATAAAGGCCCGCATTCACTGACGGAAGAGCAGGGAGTAAATGATTAGAGTTCTCTTGGAGAAAAACCTCATATCATATGACTTGGTGACCTCTCATTTGTAAAAGAACTTCGTGTAAAACTGTTGTTTTTGCGTAATCAATCTTTTCAAAATTAAAATTCAAGCAAGCAAAACCATTTATTAATCCATTGTTATTGTGACTAATAACAATTAGAGATTTAAAATAGGATTAGGTTCCTGTCACTGGACGAGGGAGTTAAAGAGTTGTCCAATAACTTTAAACCAAGAAATTTTTAAAAGATGCCACAGGCATGTGTTAGAAACGAACTTTGATCTGTTTGACTTTAAGGAAAAGCACAAGAAATAGTGTGTTATTGGTGATAGGAGTAAAAGCTACAAACATTTCTGAATTTTCTCTCTACTCTGGAATATGCAGCAGATAGGTAACGAAAGACGAAAAATTCGCCTGAAGCCAAACCCAGATGCAACCCCAATAAATACATCACTTAACTAAGATAAAACATTACGGTAATATTTTAATGTCAGAATTTTTGTAAATCTAAAATTTTAATGTTAGCTGTTTGAATTAGTATCCATAGCTGATTTTATCCCATTTCCAAATTTGTCAATTGCTCTAAGCAGAGAGTATCTTACGGAATGAGGTTTTTAAAGGAATGGTTTAAAACGTCGCCTTTTCTCAAACATTCATATATGGTTTATTTGGTCCTGTTTTATTCGTAAGAGACAATGCTTTTTTTTTTAAATAGTTTGTTTTTCGCGTTTTGGGAACCTGTTTCCTGAATTCCCTTAACTTTTTTGCGAATTCAATAGCACGCTTAATTATTAGGCTTTTTTTTTCAAAATTTCTATGTTATACTTGTAATAAAAATAAAATAGATATTCTAGTCAAACTTGAATTAAACACATTGAATATCGTACACAATACTTGAGCACCAAATATGCAGCCAAATCTGGTTCTGATTGAAGTGGGAAAAAGTGGACGGAAAAAAAAACATTCCTGAAATAAAAGTTCGAAAAAAATCCCATTCTAAAAATCTGGTGAATCGACAACCATATGTCATTATTTTGACAGGCAATTTTGACCCTCAAATTAGGAAGTAGGAAGATAAGCAAATTTGATAGGATCTTTTTTTTCTTCCTTATCAGATGGAACTAAGCAAGATTTATCGGTCATCTTCCAAAGTAGCAGTGGCAACAAATGAACGGGCATGAGGTGCACTGAAAAAGACGGATGTACTTTTAAAAAATAAACCGGGAAAAGAAATCCGCGGTTTTTATTTGTTTTACTCTTTCCAAAATTGTCTTTTCAAAAATATAGATATGAATATGAATTTACAAAAAAATTAAAATAAACGTCCGAAAAGTCTCGATTTTTTATCGGTTCATGAAGGAAATTAAAAATTGAAGAAAATCGCAATTTAGAAAGAAAGAAATTATTATATATTTCTTTCCAACGGGTCTTTTTTTTCCATCTTTTTATTTGATAATATAGCTTTTGGAATATTTACTGTTATTTACTGTACTTAGCGGCTTGGATTGCGGAATCACAGAGCTGAGGTCGAATTCCAGTCGCAACCGTTACATTCACTTACGTGCTAATACCCTTGGGAAAGATATGAATCCTCTTCTTCGCCCCCTCCCAGCTATGGGTTAATAGCAGGACAGACCGGGTTCTATAGCCTTGGATGGCAACTGGTCTACCGCAGAAAGAAAACCTACTGCAGGAAAAAATCTGCCTCGTCAGTCATGTATCGAAAAGATGATCGCCTAATCGTGTATCAGACATGGCATATAACTGACTGATTATTATTCTATATCTAAGTAGGCAAAAAATACATTTTCAGATAGAGTGCAACTTCGGTTCTCGAACGTCTCACGTGTCGAACAAATCGGTTTTCGAACCGAATATTCGAGATGAAAATGCCTCGGTTATCGAACAAAATTTCGGTTCTCGAACAACATTGCCGAACCGAGCCGAACCAAGTTAATTCGAACGGAATCATTTCTTAGTCGACCGCCATGTTGTATACATTCGTGTTTTGTGCTGTGCTTTTCCTTTCCAATTTTATTGTGTTGTGCCTTTTTTTTCTCTTCATTAGTCCTTAGTCATGGCTCCAAAGAAAGCTAGCAGTGATACTGGTAATGTAAAAAAGAAAAGTTGAGAAAAATAATTATGATGATAATACTGTCTCTTCCTACTCAGTTTCATATGGCAAAATCAACTTATCTATACTATTCTTATAAATAAAGAGACAATCATGTCTTTCCTCCCCCTTTCCAAACAATAACATCTCTTTCCTTCCCCTTACACTTGCGCCATCAATTCTCTTACTTACAGGTATGGTAAAATTGAAGTGTTCGTCTATATTTTATCTGTTTAGTATTGTTTTTTTTTTCTTAGATTTAATTATTTTCATTAGTTTTATGCATTATATGATTTTCAGTAGTGTTGTGTATAAACTTGTGCACAAAGTACTGTTGTTAAAGTTTAAATAAGCAATCATCTTGGAACCAGGAACGGATTAATCCATTTTACGTTGATTCCTATTGGAAAAATAGTTTCGGTTTACGAACATTTCGGTTTACGAACATTTCGGTTTACGAACATTTCGGGTTACGAACGGGCTTCAGGAACGAATTAAATTTTTTATTGTTATTAATAGAAAATTAATATTTATCATTTTTATTAAGTGCGTGCACAAAATTTCAGCATAATTTAATTTTAAAAAGAACAGATATATTCATGCCGTTCCCAAAGGCATCCGTGCGATGAAAACACAACAGACAAGACCGGTATTTGAACCCGGCTCGCCGGTCCTAGAATTCGTTTCAATAACCATTGCGCTTCACAGAGCTCTACTTTTCTAATTAGCTGAAATAAAACAAGATTAATGTTCAAGCGTAACGTTTTGGATAAAATAAAAATGAAAGATGAAGAAGTGGAAAACTTATTCTTAGGAGAAGTGACAATCTTATAAAACAACAACAAAATGAAATAAAATGATGAATGGTGAAAGGCATTCCCCAAATTGAAAACATTTTGTCAATATACGCGTAAAATGTTTATAATGAATGTCTAATGATAACTACGACTTATGCGTACGAAAGAGAAATTTAAAAAAATCGGGTGAAAACAAAGTCAAAAGTACATTGGAAATAAAAATCTAAAAGTGAGAGAAAGAGATCGAACTTGAATTAGAGAGGAGACCAAGAAAGGTGACAAAAATGGATGTCGGCGAGTAAGTAAAATGTAGCGTGATTAGGACTTAATGGATAACAAATGTAGCACAGAAAAAAAAAAAACAGATAAAATATGGAGAGACGAAATAGAGAAGATTGCTGAGAATAAACCCGGTCGCAAGAGTCATGGAAGGATTTTGGAAAGCTCATTTCCCTGTAGTAGACAAGTAACGGCTGAATATTATTATAACTATCATTTTTTATTTTATTTTCTTTATTCCTTAATATGTATGTCAATTATTAACCGAGAGAAATTTCGCACAAATAAGCGTCCTCCGACAGGAATCGAACCTGTATCCCATGTGGAAATCGCCATTTAGCCTGACCTTCTGTTAACCGATGCAGCTATAGAGGACTTCCGGTTTAGCAAAGCTCAAATTAACATGCCTGTAAATGTAATTAATACTGTTTAATTAAAAACAGAGCAATTACTCGAATAAGTTGCATCCATAAAAATAATGTATAAACAGAAAATATAATAAAATATTTGTCGGATTTAATCCATTATATATATATATATATATATATATATATATATATATATATATATATATATATATATATATATATATATATATATATATATATATATATATATATATATATATACGAGAGTCATTCAATAAATAAGGTGAATTCTTCTAATACAGATGGAAGCTTACTCTTTTTTATTTTATTTTTTTGTTTTACTTCCTTTTCACATGGATTTAATTTCTTTTGCAGATTAAAAAAAAAAACTTTGAGAGTTTTGGCGATTAACAAAGATGTCCAACCAAGAAACATGCTCCAGGATTGAACAGCGGTCAGTTATCAAGTTTTTGGTTGCTGAAGGGTGCAAACCAGTTGAAATTCATAGGAGAATGTCAACTGTGTATGGTGCCACATGTTTCAGCCAAAAAATGTCTACAAGTGTGCTAAATTGTTTAAAGAAGGACGGAGCAGTGTTGAAGATGAAGACAGGCCTGGGAGGCCCACAGAAGTGAGGTCTCCTGAGGTGATCGAATCAGTCAATGACCTCATTCAGTCTGACAGAAGGATGACAGTGGATGACATTGCAAGGACTTTGAGCTTATCTGTTGGACAAACGCAGGTGTCATCAATCAGATGGAGTCATCTTGCATCATGGCAACGCAAAGCCACACAGCAGCAGCAAACGGTGCAGACCATCAACGAGCTGGGCTGGGAACTGCTCTCTCATCCCCCTTACAGCCCAGACCTCGCCCCTTCAGACTTTCACCTGTTTGATCTCTTGAAAGCGTTCATGAGAGGCACGAAGTTTAAAAGTGACGATGAAGTCAAAAGTGTTGTGAGCGACTGGCTGAGACATCAGTCCAAAGATTTTTACGCTGAGGGAATACGGAAGCTTGTGCACAGATGGGAAAAGTGTATGACAGTGCTGGGAGACTACGTTGAAAAATTTTAAAAAGTAAGCTTCTATCTGTATTAGAAGTCATTATACCGAAAAATTCACCTTATTTATTGAATGACCCTCATATATATAACCACAGATACCTTACGTCCCTACCAATCGCTAACACAAACCCAGCAGGACTGACATTGAAAATAAATTTAAAACAGTGCTCCGAGATAGACACTTAGGGGCTGATGATAGCCGTGTAGAGAACGGCTTGAAATCTCTTGAGGTAAATTTTGTTTTTTGGTGTAAAATATACATATCCTCTGTTAAAATAAAAACATCAAACAATCTGTGGATCAGTTTTAATAATTAATATTATTAGTATCCACCCGGATTATATACCAACGGATCGATTATACTGTACTATATATATATATATATATATATATATATATATATATATATATATATATATATATATATATATATATATATATATATATATATATATTATGAAATGGATTAAGTCTGACAATTATTTCAATATATTTTCCTTTTTTACGTTATTTTTATAGATATAATTTATTTAAGAATTTCTTCTTTTTTTTTTTTTATAATTAAACATTATTAACTGAATTTACCGACCTGAATGTTCGAGAAATTTCTTAAAAAATATATTTTTCTCCGAAGGGAATCGAACCTGTAACACCAAAGGGAACCATCCTTTGATCTGATGTGCTGTTAACCATTCAGATCGTCGAAGACGTGTTGTTTATAAACAGTAATTTGTATTTTGCTAACTAAACGCTTCTTTGTAGCTGGATGGTTAACAGCACATCAGATCAAAGGATGATTCCCATTGGGGTTACAGGTTCGATTCCTGTCAGTGAAGCACATATTTTCTATGAAATTAATGCTGTTTAATTAAAAACAAATCATAAATTATATCTATAAAAATAACGTATAAACGGAATATATATATATATATATATATATATATATATATATGTGTGTGTGTGTGTGTGTGTGTGTGTGTTTTTAACTGAATGTATGGGTAAAGTGTATGTACCTAGAGTTATAGGGGTGTTTTGTTTTCGAAACACGGTCAGCATATTGTGGCCTTGTTCGTAGTTAATGATATTGAATGTTGGCTTTTTCTTTCTTTCTTATTAAGGCTTCCATTATTTTAAACCTCTTCCACATGTAAAAAAAAGATTAAATAAAATGGGAGCCCTAATAATAAATAAAGAAAAAGCCAACACTTAATAGCATTAACTACGAACACGGCCACAATGTGATGTCCATGTTTGGAAAATAAAACATCCCTATAACTCTTGATAAATACACAACCCTTATATATATATATATATATATATATATATATATATATATATATATATATATATATATATATATAAAGGATTAGTGTTCCTGGGGGCAGTTTTTAACACCTTCATATGATGGATGTTTGCGTTATCTTGCTGGAAGAAATCATCACCATCAAAAGGATGACAAGTTTGAAGACGTGCAAACACCATTTACATTATTCGGACTATTGTCCTTATCGTTTTTCACCAGTAATAAGGAGTGCCACAGAAAAGCAATAATAACAACGAAAATTGCAATATGAACTCTGGTAAAAATTATGCAATGATAACAGCAAAAATTGAAATATGACCACTGGTAAAAAATGATTGCTGAAGACATTAAGTTAATAAGTCGCAGGAATTCATGCACAGATGTACTTAAGGACACATGGCACAGTGGATAAAGGTGTTGGTTAGATCCATTGGCAGTGTGAGTTCAATACATGGTTAAGGCAGTGGAGAACTTGGAGAAGTGAATTAACAGGAGATAACTGATAACTGACATCCATTAGATATGGCACATGGAACTAAAACAAACTACTCCAGCGAGCGAAATAAAGAGTTCGACACTCCAACCGCCTCAAGAAGGCCGAAGCGTACAAGGTGTGATAAACATGGCAACGACGATGAGGACAATAGTCCGAATAATGTAAGTAGTGTACATAATACCTCATCTCAGAAATATAGACAGACGTACAGTCTGCGAAAAAAAAATCTATGCATGACAAAATAGGCTACAGTTTGAATAGTGTTGCTTTTCAAGACCAACAAAATATTCTATATTATTAGGGAGCATTCACAGCCCTCTGCGCCCAGGCAGGATCCATAGGCTCGTGCGAGTTCGTCTCTTCAAAAGAGCTGAAAACACGACCCTTCTGATCACCACCAATTTTCTACAGTTCAATTGTTATATTCTTCAGACTGGTTAATGATGCTACTAATCGTATCCTTGTTGGTTGGAATGCAGTAGAATGTATAGTTCATTGACTAATGTGATCAGAAACACTAGCATTAACTTGGAATGTGACTTGATACAATATTACCATCATTGCCTCAATTTCCAGTGATTCTTGCATCAGCTGTGAGCGTTTCGCTATTTTCACATGTCACCGATGCCAGTCCAGATTTCCGCCATTCCTATTATAATGTTGCTATTGTTGGCATGAAAATCCTATAGCACTAGGGCGGAATCAGCCCAGACCCCACTTTTCAGTCTCGATAGAGTTCAAAAGCGTCTCCAAGTCCTTGTTGGAGAAGAATTATTTTCTATCCTCCAAACTCTCTTTCACAGGCGGGATGTGGCGAGTCTCTCACTGCTCTATCGCCACTTCACTGGAAAGTGCTCGGATAAACTGCCTTTCCTGGTACCACCTTTCACGGCTAGGACCCGCCATGCCTTTTATATAGTAGCACATTCCCCCTCATGAACCTTTGTTTTCCATCGGTGAGAAGTAGGTTCCACTCTAACACCTTCTTCCCGCGAACCACTGCCCTGTGGAACAGACTCCCAAGAGGATGTTTCCCCGATCACTACAATCTTAGCCTGTTCAAGTCTAGAGTCAAGCGTTATCTTCCCCTCCTATCCATATAAACTACCCCTTAACGTAACCCTCTACCTCGAGTGGCCCCCGAGCCTTGTACAGGGAGAACCATAATATAAATAAATATACCTTACTGTCTTTCCTTTCTAAAGAGGAAGGACATTTTGTCTTTTTATAGACTTAAACAGCGCCACCTAACGAATATTTGATAAAGCCAAGTGGGATAACCCACACTCATACTGTTATGTATACATTCATGCTTTTTCATTTTCTTTTCTTTTTTTCCCTGCTTCTATTCTTTTTTTTTCATTCCTTTGTTCTTTGTTCGTTTTCTTCTATTTTTCTTTTACATTTTCTTTTTATTCTTTTCTTTTTTCTCTTCTCTTTCTTTTTTCTCTTCTCTTTCTTTTTTCTCTTCTCTTTCTTTTTTCTCTTCTTCTTGCTACCTGAAAATGACATTTACTGACGCAACAAAGTATTATCATTATTTAACAATAACCAATATTTGTCAGCAAACATTCGCTGCTTCGATTCGAATTTTTCCAACTTGAGTCCATATTTACCGAACGTCCAGATATCATCTTTCCCTTAAAACAATTTCACGGGTTTTACACGAACATTTTCCTCGTTTGCTTGTCAGTCCCTATATTTGTCCGTGAGAGACGAATGCCACAATCCCTCCTCCAAGAGTCATGACCCTCGTTCGAGAAAAGCCAGTCAGTGGAAATTAGGGAAAAAAAAAACATAAAGAAAAACATTGGCGATAATGCGTCACTGCTCTTTCCAAAGAAATCCTGTTTATTATGGCGTAGAATTCCTTCAACAAGTTCGGTACGAATCATATTGCGAGTGTGTGCACACGCACGGACGCACACGTACACAAACACACACACACACACACAAAGATGTTGCGGGAATTACCACTTTTGTTACGGGCTTCTCCACTTATGTTCCAAGTAGTGGACGTTTATTAGAAAATATTTAACGGCTCCTGGTACATTCGTCCCGCAAAAAAATATTGGCGGACTCATGTGAGACCGGGCAA
>OZ038493.1:52588458-52593458 GCA_964036315.1 Acanthosepion esculentum
CGCAAAATTTCACGTAAAACAATGAAAACTTGGGAAATCCAAAATTTTAGGATTACGGGTCCGGGTCCGGATCCGGCCCGGAATGTTTTTAATTTGTTCACGGATTCGGCCTGATTGCAAAATAGTGATATTTTGGGATACAGCTGAATGTTAGAAATTTCTTAAACATTCAGTCCGGTAAATGTAATTAATAATGTTTAATTAAAGAAATAAGTGTACCCATAAAAAATAACGTATAAACAGAAAATATATAAAATGTATGTATGTATGTATGTATGTATGTATGTATGTATGTATGTATGTATGTATGTATGTATGTATGTATGTATGTATGTATGTATTTCAGATGTGGCCGAGTGGTTAAAACGTTCGTTTTCTAACCATGAAACCCGGGTTCGAATCTTATTTATCAAGAAGGTGATTTCTTAATGTTATCGGTCTGGAGAAGCAATCCCGGCGTGCGTCACTTTTGGAAGGTGCCTGAAAACCACACCGTGGATTGACTCAAGCCTTGTGAGTGAAACTGGCTAAATGGAACGGCACGAAGAGCGAGGGTTTGCGCGTTCTGGCATTTTTCAAACTGGAACTAAGGTCCGCTCAGCCTAGTGGCAGTATAAACTGTGTGTTAAACAAACACAAATGTGGCTGAACAGATGTCTACGACAGGGATTGGCAAGTCGCCCAAGCAAACGGATTTGCTCGAGAGTAGCCGGCTATTATTTGAGTGATGAAAAATTTGACGGGAAATGTAAGGATAAGCTAGTCATAGTAAATTTGGATTCTTATGGGATAGCCCACAAACATGACCTTTTGCCACGCTTGACTCATCAAAAGTTTTTACAACTGCTAAAACAATTTTTTGACAGGCGCTGTTTTAAGTGTTTTCCCTTTATTTTCTATTGAACTAAATTCATTTCATCTTTATCTTCATTTAATTCACACGCACACGCGAACACACACACAAACACATGCACACACATATATATATATGTAAAAAATAGGAATTAGTATTACTTCATAATACAGACGATGATAATTTCACCTTATAAATTAAAACTAATTTACAAGGATTTTCAAATCCATCAGATTAACTAACACGAAAAATCAAAATGGAACCGGCTTAAAATTTTTAAAGCCAGACAGAAGTAAATAAAGGAAAAACTAGAAAAAGAAATAAAGAAAGAGTAAAAGGAATAGTGAGGAGACAAATACGAGAGAGGTGGAGGTGGGAAAGGAGAGTATATACGGAGTAGTAAGTCAATATATATATATATATATATATATATATATTACAAACAGGATGAATGCCGAATGAATAACATTATAAAAAAATACATAGCACCAGTTGATAATAGCAAAAAAATTAGATTAATTATTTATTATAAAAAATTTAAAACTTCTAACCTTATAGTTAAAAATAATAATTCACCTCCTACAACAAAATTAAATAGAGCAAATATTATTTACGAATTCAAATGTCCATTAAGGAATTGTATTCCTCAAGAATCAACTTTCGTAAATAATTATATAGGCCACACTACAAATCGTTTAACACGCAGATTAACCCTACACCTTTCTGACAATAGCTCAATTAGATCTCATTTAAATATTCATGGAGACCTACCGGACACTATTCGGAATATACTTGTCGACAACACTAATATAATAGCATCACCCACTTGCAAAAAAAGGCTAAAAATAATGGAAGCCTTACTTATAAAATTAAACAAACCAACCCTTAATAATATTAACTTTGAACATGGACATAATATCTTGACCGTGTTTTGAAACAAAAAAAAATGAATCACTTTATAAAACACACACAAACTATTTCTAATTCTAACAGTTGAAATATAATCCTTGATAATGGCTAAATGTATAGCCGAAAGCGCTCGGAAAAGAACATTCGGACAATTTTTATATAATTTATCCTCTGAAAAGAAAAACTTCATTAGATCGCACGAGAAATTATATAAAAAACTAAATAAAAGCACCTTGTCAGTCGTTTTTAATGAAATGTGCTTGAAAGAAGGATTACTGCCTAAATACACAAATATATATATATATATATATATATATATATATATATATATATATATATATATATATATATATATATATATATATATATGTATGTATGTATGTATATATATATATATATATATATATATATATATATATATATATATATATATATATATATATATATATATATATATATATATTAGGAAATGGATTAAATCCGACATATTTTTAATTTATTTGTTTAAACGTTATATTAAATTGTTACTCATATTTGAGTAGATGTTCTGTTTTTATTTATTTATTAAACAGTATATTTATTTATTTACATCTGCCGGGGTGGCCGGCATACTTTCTAACAAGATTCTTTGAATATTCAGGCCGTTAGATGTAAATAAATAAATATACTGCTTAATAAATTAATTAAAACAGACCATCTACTCAAATATTATTATTATCCATTTAAAATAATGTTTAAACAAATAAATTAAAAAAATATATGTCTGTGTGTGTTTGTGTCTATGTGTGTGTGTGTGTGTGTGTGTGTGTGTGTGTGTGTGTTCGCGCGCGCTTTTTCAAAAATTCTTTCTGATTTCTTTTTTTGGGATGTTCTCAGGAAATCTTTGAGTTTTATGAGTGAATTTTCTGCTACGCTAAAAATAATGCTTTTTCGGGATTTCTTTAATGTCTTCTTTCTTTATCCAACCTTGTCCTTTTCTCCCCCTCCAACTCTCTTCAAAATCTCCTTCTTCTTTGTTTTTCTCCCTGCTTTTTCCATACTACCTTCTCTCCTTTTCTTTTGCGTCTGTTCTCTCTCTCTCTCTCATTACTATATCTCCTCCCCTCCTCCTTCAATTCTTTTCTCGTTTCTTACCTTCTTTTCATAAACCTCATTTGTTTACTCTCTATCTCTCCATCCCGTCGCCTCTTATCACCTCCTCCCTTTACTTATTTATTCTTCTTCTTACTCATTCTTATTTCTTACGCATATATTTTCTTTTCGCTTCTCTTTTTCCCCAATATTTCGTTTCTTTACCTTTCCTCACCCACGTCTTTCTCCCACTCTCTCTCTCTTATTCTGAGCGATATGCATAAAAAATATAGTACATAAAGAAGACATTTTGTTTTCTGTTTTCGGTCGAAAAGTTGTTAATACAAACATAAACCAACATCGCCCCCTCCAATTACTCCAGTCGGAGTTCCCTAACCAACGGCCAGATATTTGTAATGTTTTTTTTTTCAGTCGGCTTATTTAGGTCGACCCTCTAAATCACAGAATGTTGGCTAGGAAGAAAGAAGGTGAGAGTGAATATTGTAATAAAGCAACATTTTAAAAAATCCATTTGCAGTTATATATATATATATATATATATATATATATATATATATATATATATATATATGTATGTATGTATATAGGTACCTCAAAAGAAAGCATTACCGAAAGTTTAAAATGCATTTTTAAAATGAAATATCATTCTTGAAGCACTTATTTTAGTTTTAATTCCTATGCTAATATATTAAATTTAATATTTCCAATAAGCAAATTACTTTGCTGTATTTTAAATTGATTGGAATCGTTTTTCTGATCATCATTAATTGACAAAATCGTCCATATTGACAAATCTGTCAACACAACATAATTAGCATTATTAAAAATCTTTCAAAAATAAAATATACTTTTTCTGAAACGTTATTTGAAAAAATAGCTAATTTGAAGATTAATTATTCTGGTTTGGAGTAAATTTTATGCACCTTTAAGGCATCGCAGAACTGCATCTTTAACATGACAGTGGGTGTTTTATACGTGTTGAATGATATATTGACAATCTGACGTTTGGAAAATTTAAGTAAGGAGGAGATAGTGGAAATAAAATTACATGGCGAATGTCAAGTAAACGCATTTTTTGTATAATTTTTTAACTACACAGTAATGTTAAAAACTTAAAAATATTTTAAGCATTCTAATATTTTATCGAATTTTATGTTCTTTGGCTTTATATGTCTTATTTACAAAGACACTTGTTGAGAAAATGTTAAAAAATAACCAATAAGTTTTAAATTTACTATAGTTACCGCTCTTATTTTTCTGATAATGTCGTGTATACGCATCCGTATTTACAAAAATCGATACGTTTATACACACACAACATGAATTCAAAATTCTTTTTTAAATATTGGGGTCGTTGAATTGTAGCACGCTTTTTTATTTAATTAGTAAATATATTTTTGATTTAATACCTATAACACATGTTCGCTAAAAATGAATCCAAAATTTTAAAAGATTTAAAATTTACAAATTATTCCAATTAACATTTTTAGAAAATGAAAACAATTCTTGCAAAAACATTTCTTAAGCCAGTAGTGTCTATAGTAAGGTTTATTCATAAAAGCAATCAAAAGCGTTTGTAATTATATAATGTCTTAGTTTTATTGCATTTTTATTTTACTATTTGATTCAGAGCAGATATTTTGTAACTGAGGTTCCAGTTTGACCAAAAGAATTTGATGATTGAAATTCTCCTAGGACTTGTCCTTATAGCTAATAAAAAAATTAAGCGATACAAAAAAAGAATTTATTGAAATTTCATAAAATTAAATAACGTGAGTTAACAAATATAAGAAAATATTTTTACCAAGATTTTCTAAAAAATAAAGTTTAAAAAATAATTTAATTTATTTGTAAATGAGTCCTGAACGTTTCATTAACGTTTCACTATGGCCAAATAGATAGCTATTTCCAGCAATACTTTTTGAAAGGAGTTATTACCAGCAATTTTGAAGGAAATATATTACCAGAAACAGATTTTTGACAACAAAATATTGGCAGCAATAAAAAATTTTCTCGGTATTAAATAACCCAGTGAGGTTGATATGCCGTAAAAAAATCCCAAAAACAATCTAAACCAAAGAATACATATTCTATTCATACGAATCTTTCCTAAAAATCTTATCGGCATTAAATAAACCATTGAGGT
>OZ038493.1:52595958-52620958 GCA_964036315.1 Acanthosepion esculentum
AGATAGATAGATAGATAGATAGATAGATAGATAGATAGATAGATAGATAGATAGATAGATAGATAATGAATGAACAGACGCAGATAGATAGACAGATAGACAATGAATGAACAGACGCAGATAGATAGATAGATAGATAGATAGATAGATAGATAGATAGATAGATAGATATCACTGGGCAACAAAAACATTTGTTTAAGTTGTCTATATTTTCTTCAAATCTTTTAGGACAATTTTTCACCGCTGAATCTGAAAATGACATCCGTTTCTCTCGATCGGGTCATGTTTTTGTGCTATGTTGAGTTTTTAAAAATCCAATCTTCTGACTAAATTGATTATATTTTTGTGACATTATTGATTGAATGTTGCTTATATTTCTCATACAAAATAAGTTTTTAAGAGAGAAAATTCTTTTCTAACACAATTTATCAATTAAATGTTACAAACATCGATTACAATAAATTGAATAGCATACATTGATAAATGTAAGTACATGTAAATTTCATGTTATCTCATCATTGTTCAAAATTCAGGGCTTGAAATTCCATTTATTCAAACCCTTAGAATGATCAGCGGCAGGGGTGCCTCTCTTCAAATCCAGCAGTAAGCAGCCATCATAACTGCATCCCAACATCCCTGGTACCGGGGTTCCGTCTCTTTCATGTCCTGGTGGAATCTCTCCCCCTGTTCGTCTTCATTGATCCCAAATCCTCAGGAAACCGATCCATATGTGAAAATAAATAATGCATTTTGATGCTCATGTTGCATTTGAGTTTTCTGACAGCAGTCAGCATATTGATGACAAGTTCTGCGGAGTTCCTCGCCTTGTTGTTGCCAAGAAAGTTGTTCACGATCAGAACAAAAGCCTTCCATGTTTTCAGTTCCACTACGTACATTAAGTTTTCAAACTCTGGATCTCTGATGAGCTGACGGATTTAAGGACCATCAATGATGGCAGCTTTCAACTTCTCCATCGTCATTCCTGGAAAAGCCTGGCACAAGTAAGTGAAGCAGCCATCATCCTTGTCCTGAGCTTTGGTGAACTGCTTGATCAAGCTGAGCTTGATGTGCAGCGGTGGGAAACGTATCCTGTCTCTGTCCACCAGACGTTTGTTGCATGCAAGGCATCAATTCCTGCCCAACAGGCCAGTCCTTTTTCGTGTAATGCTTAGCTGTGTCCCTACTGTCCCACATGCACTGAAAGCATGGATACTTGAACCTTGACTGCTGTCCCAACAAAAAGTTCAACATCTTCAGGTCAATGTGAATAAACTACTCATGCTGATCATAAAGAATTTTCTCCAGTACATACTTTACTGCATCATATTTCTCCTTCAGTGTAGTCGAGTGGGCGTGGGATACAGAGGAAAACTGGTTGCCCTTGTGCAGCTGAACACTTCCAGTGATCGTTTGCCGCTATCAATGAACAATCTCCACTCTTTGGGTACGTACTGTAGCAATATCTGTACAGTACACCAAGTCCTTCTCTTCAGAGAAGAAATGGAGTTACTCTTCATGCCTGTTGCGGTAGAAGGTGATGTACGCACTGTCACTGAGAGGAGGTTTCTTTTTCCTTCAGTCTCGATGCCAACAGTTTGGCAGAGGACTTTGAGAAGCTGAGATTGTGAATGAGATCATCATTTTGTTCCTTTTGGGAAAAAGGATGTGGAGCATCATTGTCCAAAAACATTTCTTATTCTTATTCTTCTAGAACACTTGAGAAATCTTTCTCACTAATGTCAGGAAGTTCTCCAAAGACGGATATTGGAATTTCATCACAGTGAGCTACAGGATGACGTAATAATTGAAGATCAGGATACTTGAGATGGCCCCGGTTCTTTCTATTGATCCCAATCTCATCAATAGCACAGAAGTAGCAGCCAGTGCTATGGTTTGCTATGGTTTTCTATGGTTTGCTATGGTTTGCTGCCTCCCCACAAACCATGGGAATTACAAATTTCAGATAACTCTTCTTCCCTTAGTCCACCAAATGCAGATACATGTCTTATATGCCACGTGTGGCACCCAAAGTTGATCCTGGTCACCAAACTGCCGAGTCATTTCTTGATAGTGTCTGTGTAGAAGTGAATGTCTTGAATATCAACAGTTAAACGACATGGACCTTAGTGGAATATGAGAGACTCTGTCATTGAGGCCAAACATCGTGATTTTTATACTGTTATTCCTGAGAAATTGGCCCCTGAATTATATAACTTTAGTTATTCCTAATTTGCCCTAAAATGTGACATGATATGCTTACTACTATGTCCGCGCGATATTTTAGTGGTAGACCTAATTTATAATGACTAATAAAACAGTATTTCTGATTTATATTCTATGGTTTTGTATTGTACAGTATAATTGGTGTTTTGAGATGTAAACACTTTCTTGCTTGTTACTGGATTCTAAATATTTTGGGGGTGTTTTTTTACAAATAATTATGAAGCTATATTTGGCTGAAAATACTTCTGATGGTTTAAAATTAATAAGTTTAAAATTAATATAATAATTATTTTTATTCTGTGAAATATGTTGCATATTTAGATATTTTAAGAACAGAAACAAAAACATAAAAAAACAGCATTTAGCCACAGCTCAAAAAGTTGACTTGATTGAGCAAAACCAATGTGAGTTTTGGGTTCAGTAGTTCAAAATTGTCCTAAATCAGCTAAAAATATTTAGACAATAAATTCGCTGTTGACCAGTGTAATGAATGAACAGACCGCGATAGATAGATAGATAGATAGATAATGAATGAACAGACCGAGATAGATAGATAGATAGATAGATAGATAGATAGATAGATAGATAGATAGATAGATAGATAGATAGATAATGAATGAACAGCCCGAGATAGATAGATAGATAGATAGATAGATAGATAGATAGATAGATAGATAGATAGATAGATAGATATGTCAGTATGCAATGTTATTGTTGCCTGAAACTTATATTTCAGCATCTGCATAAATATTCCATTTGCAACTGCGCTGTTAATGTAGGCTTTATTTCGCCTTCACCGATCAAATTTTCTGATGGACAGCAAGTATTTTTTTATCAAACTACAGTGTAACCCTGATATAAGAGACTTGTCGGGACCGGAGAAGAAGTCTCTTATATCCGGGTTTCTCTTATATCCGGGTTTGGTCTATTTTGTTTAGGTTAACACAGGCTCTAATTTGGGACCAGAGAAAATCTCTTATATCCGGGTTTCTCTTATATTCGGGTCTCTTATATCCGGGTTACACTGTACCTAATCTTGATCTTTGTACGGCACAGTTAAATGAAGTAAATAGTGGGTAGGAAGATTGTGATGTGCCATTTTTTGTTTTCAATTGAGAAACCTTGCCTACTCTGAAAACTTGTATTCTAAAGTCCGAACAATGGCACCGATGAGAAACACCCAACTATGTCAACCACAAGGTAAGCTAGCGGTGACTGATAATGATGAGCGAATTCTTTTAATCAAGGTAATAATCTAATCATGTTTGCTTTCGAAAGTAGACAGGCTACAGTTCGGTTAGTTTTCGACGCATGCCTTTGTGAGGCTCTGTCTCTTATTGTATTCGGCCGATTATGAATATCAGTCCCTACAAAATTATATCAGGAAAGAAGAAAAAGGAAAGAAAAATAAAGTGGAGAAGAGAAAGAAAGATACAGAGAAAGAGAAAGAGCTGATGTGGCACACGTCATGATTACAATTTGTTTTATGAAAGAGCGAAAAGAAAAACATCCTCGACAACAAAGTAAAAGCGACAGGTAAACGCAAATGCCGACCACCTGGCTGCACGTTGACGTGTTCGAATGTCACGTGGATATATGTCAAAAGGTAGCTCTCTGTTGAATTTTAATTAATATCCCATGATGCCTCGCTGACAGGTAACATCATGAGTGACAAGTTGACTTAAGACATTTTTGTAGATGGTTGATCTCTCTTTAGTGACTGAAGATTTCAAATCTTTTGGTCGTCTACAGTAGGGTTTATCGTGAATGATATAGCTGGGACGACTGATCGAAGAATCCCTTATTAATTGGTCCTTATGTCATACTTGCTTACATCTAGCTGATCTGTTCAGACACACGGCAAATATGGTATATTCTGTTTCGGAACTGTTTTTATTTAAAAGAATAAATGCTTTCAGTAAGTTCAAATCTATTTCAGCGTTTTATGACCTTGTGAATGATTCATGACCTTGATAATGATTCATGACCTTGATAATGATTCATGGCCTTGATAATGCTTTATGACCTTGAGACGGATTTATGACCTTGAGAATGATTTTGCGCTTCTAAATGACATCTGATGTCGAGCGACGATCATTTGTAATGCCGTCTCTTAACATCGGGCTTTTTCATCTTATTTTTTTCTCGCAGAAATTAACCTAAAGAACTTTTGAAAATCGAATAAAAGTCTAAGTCGAACGAATTATAATAAAAAGTAAATAAAATCTATGAACACATGCATAGAAAGACACACACACACACACACATACATACGTAATCGCACACGTACAGATACCTACACATGTAATCGCACACACACACATCTACGTAATCGTACACACATACACACTCATTTAATCGCACGCACACACACGTAATCGCAGACACACCTACACACACATAATCGCACACAAAGACATGCATAAACACGCATACGCAATCGCACACACACACATACTATTTCACATATGCATCTACATACACTTAATCGCACACAAACACATACATATGCACGCACACATAATCGCACACAGGCATACACACAGACACACTTAATCCCACACGCACGCATACGCACACACGTAATCGGATACAAACACATACATAAAAACACACACACGTATTTGCTCATACATACACACTTAATCGCACACTCGCATACACACATAATCAAACACAAAACATACATAAATAGACACACGTAATCGCACACAAACATATACATAAACACACACATGTAATCGCACACACACACAGAGAGAGGTAATCACAGACTCATACACTTATTTAGGCACGGTGGTGTAACGGATAGCGACTTTGACTGAGTGAATCCATTATACAGTGTAACCCGGATATAAGAGAGTTGGCGGGACCGGAGATGAAGTCTCTTATATCCGGGTTTGGTCTATTATATATACATTAACACAGGCTCTAATTTGGGACCAGAGAAAATCACTCTTATATCCGGGTTTCTCTTATATCCGGGTCTCTCATATCCGGGTTACACTGTATTCACTTACGCGCTAATACCCTTGGGAAAGGTATGAATCCTCTTCCTCTCCCTCCAGTTAATAGCTGGACAGACGTGTTCTATAGCCTTGGACGGCAACTGGTCTATCGCAGAAAGACATTGCAACCTACTGCGGGAAAAAATTTGCCTCATCAGTCATGTATCCAAAAATACATGATGGTCTATGCGGGAATCACACATGGTACATAACTGTCACTTATGTTTTTTATTAAAAAGTATGAAAATAAAACCTAAACATGATTCTAAAAATATCTATTATTCATTAGTATTAATCAATAATGCTAATATTAATAATATTAATCAGAATATCGTTCTCATTTAGTGACTGTGAAAGATGCAAATTTCTTATTGTTGCCAGCAGTCGGTTTTCGTGTCTAGGTAAAAGTCACAATTTTGAATGCTAATTTCCAATTTAAGTTGACTTATCACGGCTAAAAGATGAGCACAGAACAATTTTCCTACCTCCATTGACCTCATAGGTCTTTGAGATGCACAACGTCTGACAAATAGGTTTTGTATGAGCTTGATTAAATCTTATTTAAAGGAATTTCATGGACGTTTGTTACAGGCTCGTTGTTAGTTGATGAAATCGGACAGGGAACAGGAAGGTTCTACCATAGAGGCCACCGTAAATGAATATCTGGCAACTGAATTTTGTGTTTTTATGGCGCTACATGATTTTTTTCAAACCTGGTTCTGTGGTTTTCTTTAGAAAGGAATGTCACTGGGAAGACTTCAAGTCGCCATGTCTTCCTGTCAGTAGCAGTTGTTTCCTGCTTGTGATTAACGATGTCACGGAATAAGAGTCTGGTGGAAAACATCTTTGTTTCTCTTCCGTGTCGTTCCTCTATATGCCCTGCGTAGATTAACCTTTTTCAGCATAACCACAGCCACTGACAGTCTTGAGGACTTTAAAACTATACAGAAGCAACGCTGTATTTTATTCTAATAGGTGACCTTGATTTCCATATCAAGATAGTATAACAACTTTATGGATTTTTACTTTACTGAGAAACGGAAAAGTGTCATTAGAAACCACTTATACGGCAGTGAATGCTGGACGAATGAGGAGAAAACTGAATGCAGAAGAAATGTGATTCTACAGAAGGATACTGTAAAATCAATGGACGGAGCGAGTAACAAACAATTTAGTCTTAAAGAAAATGGCGACAGAATGAATACGTTTACTCAGAATCGCGAAAATACCTCTGAAATTACTTGGACATATAGTGACGAAGGAGAACTTGGAAAACTTAACTCTCACAAGACATATTGTGCGTAAGAGAGATATGGAAAAGGACATCGAAAACTTAACCCTCACATAAATAAATTTAAGGTAAGAGAGATAAGGAAAAGCACTTGGAAAACTTAACTCTCACAAGACACATTGTGGGTAAGAGAAATAGGGAAAAGGACTTGGAAAACTTAACCCTCACAAGACATATTGTGGCTAAGAGAGATAGGGAATGGGACTTGAAAATCTTAACTCTCACAAGACACATTGAGGGTAAGAGAGATTGGGAAAAGCATCTGGAAAACTTAACCCTCAAAAGACATATTGAGGGTAGAGAGATAAGGAAAAGGTCTTGGAAAAGTTAACTCTCACAAGACATATTGAGGGTAAGATAGATAGGGAAACGGACTTGGAAAAATTAACCCTCTCAAGACATATTGAGGGTAAGATAGATAGGGAAATGGACTTGGAAAAATTAACCCTCTCAAGACATATTGAGGGTAAGAGAGGTAGGGAAAAACATCTGGAAAACTTAACCCTCACAAGACATATTGAGGGTAAGAGAGGTAGGGAAAAACATCTGCAAAACTTAACCCTCACAAGACATATTGAGGGTAAGAGAGATACGGAAAAGCATCTGGAAAACCTAACGCTCACAAGGCATATTGAGGCTAAGATAGATAGGGAAAAGGGCTTGGAAAACTTAACCCTCACAAGACATATTGTTGCTAAGAGAGGTAGGGAAAAGGACTTGAAAATCTTAACTCTCACAAGACATATTGAGGGTAAGAGAGATAGGGAAAAACATCTGGAAAACTTAACTCTCACAAGACATATTGACGGTAAGAGAGATAGGGAAAAGGACGTCGAAAACTTAACCCTCACAAGATATATTGAGGGTAAGAGAGGTAGGGAAACGGACATGGAAAACTTAACCCTCACAAAACATATTGTGGGTAAGATAGATAGGGAAAAGGACTTGGAAAGCTTAACCCTCACAAGACATATTGAGTGTAAGAGAGATACGGAAAAGCATCTGGAAAACTTAACTCCCACAAGACATATTGAGGGTAAGAGAGATAGCGAAAAGCAGCGATCCGCTTATCTGACGGACCTATGTGAATTGATTGTCGAACGAAGTGCGGGAGCCTTAACAAAGGGATTACAACTTCTAAGGGCCCAGACACAGAGAGTAAGTTGTGGAGAGCCATTATCCTCTATGTCCTGAAGGGATGCGGCATATAGAAGAAGAAGTATTGGCATAGATCATTTTGTTAGCCGTTGTCAATTTCTTTTTTCTGTCTAAGTTACTAGCAGATAATAGGAAAAAGAATGTAACATCCTTTTTGACACAACCGAACAACGGGCGATGGAAGGCAAATGATACTCTTTGTTGTGGTACAGCTTGTTATCGGATTTCATTTTTTTCAACTGACTTCCAAAAGTAGGTTTTCTTTGATCTTTGCAATGCGAGATGTGGTGCCGGGCTGACCCTGTGTGAGCTATTTGCGTGAATGTTTTCTGACTAGCTCAACTGCAGTCACTGTGTTAACATAAATTCGTTTTAGACTAAGTTGCTCTTTTTACGTCTGCAATGGTAGATGTCGTTTTCACCATCAATCTCATCTGTAGTCTGTTTCGATATCATGCTAAAAATATTGAAAATAAAAACGCAACTTTATCAATGCAATTAGGTAAGAATTTGAGAAGTCTCTGTCATGCCTGACTTCACTGAGATGTGCGTCATCAAGTTGGATAATCATGGGAAAAGATTTTGGCGTGCGACCAAGCTTGTCCCAGAGATTTTTTTTCAATACCCTAGTATTCTACTTTGTTACAGATAATCAAGTGCCATGCGTGATACATGCTTAGGCGATCATGTATCTTTCGATACATGACTGACGAGGCAGATTTTTCCCGCTGTAGGTTGCCATTTCTTTCTGCGGTAGACCAGTTGCCATCCAAGGCTATAAAACCCGGTGTGTCCTGCTATTGACTTATATCTTGCGGGAGGGGGAAAAAGAGGATTCATACCTTTCCTAAGGGTATTAGCACTTCAGTCAGTTATGTGCCATGCGTGATACATGCTTAGGCGATCATGTATCTTTCGATACATAACTGACGAGGCAGATTCTTTTCCCGATTTGGTTACCATTTCTTTCTGCGTTAAACCAGTTGGTATCCAAGGCTATAGAACCCGGTCTGTTCTGCTATTTACCCAGAGCTAGGGTGGGGAGAAAAGATGATTCATACCTTTCCCACCGGTATTAGCACATAAGGGAATGTAATGGATCTGACTGGGATTCGAACTCGGCTCTCCGATTCCTCGTTTTCGTTGATTAGACATCAACAAAAGTGACGTACCGTTTGTTTTGTTTTTAACACTTTTCCTGTACCTATCAATTGTGGTTTGATTTGTACTAAATTCACACTGTCCCTCTGGGAGGTGATCTATCGTTGGTATCACTTTGTTTATTTTCAATTCTCGCAAGGATTTTTGTCTGTAATTGAAAGCTGGAAAACTCCCATCAGTGTAGTTCGGCTTTTCTGTTTTTGCAAAGGGTTATCATGATTGCATCTTTTGACTTCTGAAATATTTTAACCAACTTCCAGAAGCGGACAAGGGATTCATAGCGACTTTGTAGACAGAACACCGACGCCATCTTCTCTCAGGAATGACACCATTGGCTGGTCAATTACTTTAGAAATTTATTGGGATTTGGATGATGACAGATTCGCACAGTACACGGCTACAAGTTAATAGCATAAAGTAAAGTTATTTACAAATTTTTGTTTAGTCTGGCACAAGGTCAGTATATTGATGCGTGTCCGCAAATATGCGAACTATAATAGTTTATTGATGAAAGCATAATTTGTGTGTCTTTAAATGCATATAAGAATTATGTGCCTATATGTTTTCATACACGAAACGTAAAGTAATTTAAGCAATTCATTTTTCTTTCAATCCGGCAATAGACATCTCTATTTGTTTACAAATAGTAAAATTAACGCCTACCGGCATATACCATCGAAACCTTATTTTTAAAAAAATTACCTCTTGGCATGAATCAATAAATTTCTTTTTTGGAGGAAAACATCTGAGATAGACATACCATATCCTTTTCAGACACGAAAGTCCTTGCAGCAAGACAAGGCTCAAATACACTTCTCAAAGAAATGCCCATGTCTGGTTGGAATTTTCCGTGTCGATATCTCATAAGCATTAAAGGCATACATAGTCAAGAAGTGGTTTCCCACGAAAAGTGATCTCAGATTCGGGATTCTTGTCAAGAGTTACATTTTCTTTAATATGACTTTCAATGATCTAGGCTGATAGACACTAATTTCACACTTTATAAATGAACAGCGATGTCAACTCAAACAATAAAATAACGCTTGACATAATATGAAATAATGTGGAGATATACACATATATATTTATTTATAAAGATAAATAACGAAAGCGTTAACTTTTCCACTTCATCAATTGCTTCTCCGCCCAAAAGTTTTACGACTTTCAAAAACACACAAACTACCATCGTTATAAAGTACGATAGAAGATGTCACGTGACTTCAGTCTGAATGACGATTGGCTAATCGGTTATTTTTCATGTAGCCTCGTTTAAATGAGATTTGAATTTGGACAAGATTTAATCGGGCGTGAATTTCTTTTTGGTGGGACGACGATAAAATTTTTCTGCTGTGTGATTACAGAAAATCGTCTGCTTCACCCTGGGAGTTTTAGATAAGCTCATCACCACAAAACAGACACGCCCATATCAACCTAAACAAAAGACAACAATTTGAAACTATTATTTTCGTCAAACAAGCTGAGATGTGATTGCGTTTTCCTTTTCAAATCAGTTTATGAACAGTAATCAAATAGATAAGATTGACGAATATAAAAAGCAGAAAAATGTTTTATAGATTCTTGTTGATGACGGCATTTGCGTAACTTCACAGTGTATGAACGGAAAATAGCACCACGGGCTGACGCCAGTCAACTTGGTGTTTTGTTATTTGAAATAAAATAATGATCCACACAATAATACTCTAAACATTAATAAGTTTACTTGCGACAATTTAAACACAAATGGAAAAACAAACTGATAGATAGATTGATATGAACAGACTGGGATAGATAGATAGATAGATAGATAGATAGATAGATAGATAGATAGATAGATAGATAGATAACAATAGACATAGATAGATAGATAGATAGATAGATAGATAGATAGATAGATAGATAGATAAGAATGAACTAAGATAGATAGATAGATAGATAGATAGATAGATAGATAGATAGATAACAATAGACATAGATAGATAGATAAGAATGAACTAAGATAGATAGATAGATAGATAACAATAGACATAGATAGATAGATAGATAGATAGATAGATAGATAACAATAGACATAGATAGATAGATAACAATAGACATAGATAGATAGATAGATAGATAGATAGATAGATAGATAACAATAGACATAGATAGATAGATAGATAAGAATGAACTAAGATAGATAGATAGATAGATAGATAGATAGATAACAATAGACATAGATAGATAGATAAGAATGAACTAAGATAGATAGATAGATAGATAGATAGATAGATATATAACAATAGACACAGATAGATAGATAGATAGATAGATAGATAACAATCGACATAGATAGATAGATAGATAACAATAGACACAGATAGATAGATAGATAGATAAGAATAGACATAGATAACAATAGACATAGATAGATAGATAGATAGATAGATAGATAGATAGATAACAATAGACATAGATAGATAACAATAGACATAGATAGATAGATAGATAGATAGATAGATAACAATAGACATAGATAGATAGATAGATAGATAGATAGATAACAATAGACATAGATAGATAGATAGATAGATAGATAACAATAGACATAGATAGATAGATAGATAGATAGATAGATAGATAGATAACAATAGACATAGATAGATAGATAGATAGATAGATAGATAGATAACAATAGACATAGATAGATAGATAGATAGATAGATAGATAGATAACAATAGACATAGATAGATAGATAGATAGATAGATAGATAGATAGATAGATAGATAACAATAGACATAGATAGATAGATAACAATAGACATAGATAGATAGATAGATAGATAGATAGATAGATAGATAGATAGATAGATAGATAACAATAGACATAGATAGATAGATAGATAAGAATGAACTAAGATAGATAGATAGATAGATAGATAGATAGATAGATAGATAACAATAGACATAGATAGATAGATAAGAATGAACTAAGATAGATAGATAGATAGATAGATAGATATATAACAATAGACACAGATAGATAGATAGATAGATAGATAGATAACAATCGACATAGATAGATAGATAGATAGATAGATAACAATAGACATAGATAGATAGATAAGAATGAACTAAGATAGATAGATAGATAGATAACAATAGACATAGATAGATAGATAGATAGATAGATAGATAGATAGATAACAATAGACATAGATAGATAGATAACAATAGACATAGATAGATAGATAGATAGATAGATAGATAGATAGATAACAATAGACATAGATAGATAGATAGATAAGAATGAACTAAGATAGATAGATAGATAGATAGATAGATAACAATAGACATAGATAGATAGATAAGAATGAACTAAGATAGATAGATAGATAGATAGATAGATATATAACAATAGACACAGATAGATAGATAGATAGATAGATAGATAGATAACAATCGACATAGATAGATAGATAGATAACAATAGACACAGATAGATAGATAGATAGATAAGAATAGACATAGATAACAATAGACATAGATAGATAGATAGATAGATAGATAGATAGATAACAATAGACATAGATAGATAACAATAGACATAGATAGATAGATAGATAGATAGATAGATAGATAACAATAGACATAGATAGATAGATAGATAGATAGATAGATAGATAACAATAGACATAGATAGATAGATAGATAGATAGATAGATAGATAGATAGATAGATAGATAGATAGATAGATAGATAACAATAGACATAGATAGATAGATAGATAGATAGATAGATAGATAGATAACAATAGACATAGATAGATAGATAGATAGATAGATAGATAACAATAGACATAGATAGATAGATAACAATAGACATAGATAGATAGATAGATAGATAGATAGATAGATAGATAGATAGATAGATAACAATAGACATAGATAGATAGATAGATAAGAATGAACTAAGATAGATAGATAGATAGATAGATAGATAGATAGATAGATAGATAGATAGATAGATAGATAACAATAGACATAGATAGATAGATAAGAATGAACTAAGATAGATAGATAGATAGATAGATAGATATATAACAATAGACACAGATAGATAGATAGATAGATAGATAGATAACAATCGACATAGATAGATAGATAGATAGATAGATAGATAGATAACAATAGACACAGATAGATAGATAGATAGATAAGAATAGACATAGATAACAATAGACATAGATAGATAGATAGATAGATAGATAGATAACAATAGACATAGATAGTTAACAATAGACATAGATAGATAGATAGATAGATAGATAGATAGATAGATAGATAACAATAGACATAGATAGATAGATAGATAGATAGATAGATAGATAGATAACAATAGACATAGATAGATAGATAGATAGATAGATAGATAGATAGATAGATAGATAGATAGATAGATATGCACAAAACTAAGAAAGCAATATGAAGACAAACAAACAAAGTGGGTTAAGGCTCTCTAATATTTTTGTCTGTGTTTCTGTAATGGATAAAAAGTTTTCTCGAATGGCGATTGTCTATTTGCGAGCGCATAAAGAAGTATTAGGGTCAAGAAAACTGACGTCAGCGAAATCGCTTTCCTTTCGAAAGATGGACACAGGATGTGTGTCTGCGATCCCCGGCTGCATCGACGATGGCGCTGAATATTGTAGACTTATGAATGCCGCCATATTTTGACATAACTTTACGCATGACAACCCATGCGCGGTGACTGAGCGGCATTTCCATTTAATCAAAGCCTTACAGAAGCAGTGTCCATTAGAAGACACACGCACTGATCCGTTCAGTTTATCGTCTATAAATATACAAAGCTTGGTGTATATTATTACTTTTGCAAACAGAGACATGATAGACACACTTACAGGTTACATCGGTAGAGTCGACGAGTGAAGTTTGCAAGTGGAGACATCAGCATTCATAAGCAGGGTTCGTGCTACAAAATAAGCATTAAATCCAGTTCCGCACATTAATGGCCGACGCAAACACATAGACCCAGAGTGTCCACTAATGTAAGCACTTATCGCTAATCGCGTCACGAGAGCGGTAAGCCATTAGGGTTGTAAGGGCATTTCATGTACTGCTGCCGTTGCAAGATAGCCTGCCGGAGAACATCTCTCTTCTTGAATTCAGAGTTTACCTTTTCCTACGTTGGTTACCACCTCAAGAAATAAGAGCCTAGTGAAGCCTATTTAATCTATGGCTTGTATCTTTTTCCAAGGGTATTTGTGAGAACGTGAACGCATCGAAGGCGGCTGGAATTCGAACTCGTTTCGTTGAGTTCTCTTTTCCTAGTCGGAATTCGCACATACGACATCTGTTTAACGCCCAAGGAAACAGTGCGTGTGTGCGTGCATGCGCGTATATGTGAGCGTACTTCTTCGGAAACAAGTACTGCAGAGGCGACAGGGGAGAAAAAAGAGACAAAGAAAATAAATGAATATTCAAGATTACAGGAATTAAATTTTCTGGTCAGAAAATGCGAAGAAAATCTATTTTCGTTGTCTATATTCCTCAGTTTAAGATTTTTCAAAAATTCAATGTTTAGAGTTGCGAATGGCGAATTTGAAGAATTCTACTTCTAATCGGGTGGCGAAAGAATTCATTTTCTTTCGACAATTTCTAAACGTAATCACAAGCTTTTCTTTTTTTCAATTCCTCTCACTCCGCATCAAATGAAAAAATCAAAACGTTTTAAAAATGGGAAGCTGACAATACTGTCCTTTAGCAGCCTCGTTTTTAAAAAGAAAACTGAATTAGAGCAGGTGTCATCCTTTGACAGAACAATGCGACTTCTGAGAGGACCAGTCAGACAATGGATGCTTTGAAGAATTTAGTATTCGACTGCAAAGACAATTCTCCCTACCACCAAAGGAATTTAAAGAGGATGAATTTTTAGAGAATATACAAGTATTTTGTGAGTATATATATATATATATATATATATATATATATATATATATATATATGCATAAAGAACGTATAAATATAAAAAAATGTCATATATGTATATATATATATATATATATGTGTGTGTTGTGTGTGCGTATTTATGTATGTATGTATAAAGAACGTATAAATATAAAAAATGTCTTATATATATATATATGTGTGTGTGTGTGTGTGTGTGTGTGTGTGTGTGTGTGTGTGTGTGTGTGTGTGTGCCGGTGTAACCGCAAAATTGTCCAAATCGTGTAATTGAAACATTGTTCAATTGTTAGGTTAAGTTTGAACCGTTGTATTTTCGAAATGATTAAATATGTCTTATTGGAATTCACTGAGGTTTTTATAACACTCTACTTTGAGTAGTAAGAATGTATAATTACTCTCCAGGATTAACAGAAGAATCGTAATGAAATTGATCATAAACGAAAATGACATGTTCATCATTAATTAATCATAGCTAAGGAACGCTCTTGAAGGATTGAAATAAAGTTTATATATATATATATATATATATATATATATATATATATATATATATATATATTATTCCAGGATCCTTTTCCAACTTATTCAAGATGATCTTCGCCTTCTCTAACATTCAAACTTTCTGTCCTGGAGTAACAAGTTACTTCACAGGTTTCACGTACTATTTCATGTTCAAGTCTTTTGTTCACTGCTCTTTCGACTGTCAACTAGTCTCTCGTGTGCCAAACGTCTTATGGATTGAGTTGGATCTTTTCTAATTGATCTCTTTAGCTCTAAGTTGAAATGATGATCCCTCATCCTGCTTTGACCTCCTGATCCAGTTTTCCTCTCTACTGTTCCCTTTTTTAAAATTTATTCACCGTTCTCTTGATGGTTCTTGAACGGAATGTGAAGAGGAAAGCCAGAGTATGAATGTTGGTACAATTACTAAAGGCCTGAATGAACTTTTCCCTCTCACCATTGCTCATTTGGGAAGACATAGTGGAGCCCACACAAAACGATTTTAACCTGTTCTCTTTCTATCTAAATAACTCAAAGTTTTTTTCGGTGATTCTTACGACAAACGGTGTCAAGATGTCTGAAAACCTGGAAAACAGAAATTCACTCAGTTTAGTGGTTTTTTAGATATTAAACATTTTGTGGGATGAACAATTATGCTCTTACACCCGACACACACACACACACACACACACATATATATATATATATATATATATATATATATATATATATATATATATATATATATATATATATATATATGTTTTATTAAAGACGATAGGCAACATACTGCGATTAAGTTTTTATTTAAGTTTTCTTGTTTTCTTGTTAGAAATATCATAAAGAACACTACCCCAATTGACCCGAAAAAAAAATCCAATTAATTATCTACTATAAAAAATTTAAAACAGCTAGCCTTATCCTCAAAAATAACAACACACCAGCAATATGAAAATTACAACGAACGAACATTATCTATGAGTTCTAATCCCCCTTAAAGAACTGTGTTCCTGATCAAACGGAACTCATAAATAATTACATCGGTCGCACAACTACATGCCTATGCAGATGCCTTACGTTGCACCTGTTTACTAGAACCCATTTAAACACGCGCACAAACTTACCAGACTCCATCCGAAACATACTATTAGAAAATACAAACATAACCTCATCTACGTATAAAAAAAGATTAAAAATAATGTAAGCCTTAATAAGAAAAAAGAAAAAGCGAAACACTTAATAATATTAACTACGAACACGGCCACAATGTGCTAACTGTGTCCGGAAAATAAAACATCTCTATAATTCTAGAAACATATACAAACCCCATACACCCAATTAAAAAAACAAAAATAAAATCATCCTTGATAATGGCTGAAATTATAGCCGTAAGCGCTCGGAATTATGGAACATTTGGACAGTTTCTACACACTCTGTGACCAGAAAAGAAAGCACTTGTTCGAACACAAGAAAAATTAAATAAAAAGCTTCATTGCAATACCTTGTCTGTCGTCTATAATGAAACATGTATAAATGAAGGGTTACTGCCTAAAAACACAATATATTATTTCAAACGTTATTTGTAGTAATTCCCGTATTTGAGTAGAATGCTACGTTTGATTAACAGTGTTCATTTCGTCTAGCACCCTGTGTATTCAAGAAAACCTAAACAAGAAAATGTACCATCTTTATAAAATAAAGCGAACAAACGCTTAGAAGCATTAAACGTAGCTTATGTATATAAAATACTAATAAAATTATTTATGCTTCTATGTACTACGATTCGATAGTTTCATGTTACGAGCAATCTTCATATTGGAGGCCTAAATATCATATATATATATATATATATATATATATATATATATATATATATATATATATATATATATATATATATATGAAGAAATATAGTCTTAAAGTGTGCTATATTTATGGGATAAAGTGCTCAATATCAGAGATAGAGCGTGTGTAAATATAAAAATGGACATGGAAGTCAGCACTTAGAGGCGACAGTCTGTTTCATGCTAGTGCAATCGTCAGGCGACTAGTGCTGTTATTTTTCTCGGCTATTTATATATAAGGGTCAGTGGTGCATTATGGGTAGTCTATTTTGGCCGTTACTTTTACCGGAAGTCGCTTATTTGTTTATTTATTTATGTCAAATTATTTTGCTTGTTTTTTTGTTTGTTTTTTTTAATTTTATTTTTATTTTTTATCTTATATATTTATTTATTTTTTATTTTGATCGGTGTTTTTTGTTAACGTAGTAAAAATTTGTTTATATAGCTTATTGTTGGTAGTCTATTATGGCGGCCATTTACCGGAAGTCGCTTGTTTACTTATTTATTTGGGTCAAATAGTTTTGCTTGTTTTTATTTATTTTCATTTTTATTTTTTATCTTATATATTTGTTTATTTGTCATTGATTAAATCTATTTGTTGAATTTTGGGGTGGGATGTTGTTGTTTGTTCTTACTATTATTTTGGTCGGAACAGTTTTTAATTTATCTATTTGGGTTGATTATCTTTATTTGTTTTTTCTAAACGGCTAGTTTATCGTAATCGGTTGTTAGTTTATTTATATATTTGGATGTATTTAAATCAATTTATTATACTTGTTGTTATTTATTTGTTACACTATATATTTTTGGCTTTCGGTTTTTAAGTAACGTAGTATATTATCTTTTATTAATTTTTTTATTTTTTTATCGTTATATAACAGTTATAACTTTCGCCCGTTCTTTTGTTTTGATTTTATTTCGTATATTCTAACAGGTGTGGTTTTATAATTTGTTTAGAGTAATTTATTTTGCTTATTTTATTGTTGTTTGTTTGTTTATATATTTATTTATTTTTCTATTTTAAGTTACGTAGTAAAAATTTGTTTTCATGTCTGCATTTTGAGATTAGCTCGGATCTTTTATTTAATAATTTATTTTGATCTGGGAAGGTAATGATAGCTATTTTTTCCTCCAAGCAAAGTTTGCAAGTTTTTGATTGTTTGTTGTAGGCTGATGATTTTTTCCTTATTTTCCAAGATATTTTTGGTGTGGTGCGTGTTTTGTTTTTTATTTCCCAGATATACTTAGAAAGCATTGTGCTGTTCGCATATTTACTATTTGTGAAAGACATTTTGTGTACATAATTTCTTTGTTTCCATGGTCCTTCGGTTACTTCTATGTATACTTTTTCTTCATTCTTCGGAATCTGGGTTTTAAGAATTTAGTCTAGATAGCAGTCGAGGGAACGGTAGTGAGCCTATCCAAAATGACGCATCAGCCAGATAAAAACTCCGTGTTGGTGGTAAGGAGGAGCGGGAGGTATCTCTCTAACAGGGGAAGAGGCCCATTGGAATCGACCCCGATATTAACATTATGATCCTAAGTTGGGGTTATATGAAGAGTGAGGTGTTGAATTGAAACTAAAAGAAGGACCGAAAAGGGGGTTTATTTATGATCAAAACCTTCAGTTATATATAAAGGAATTTAGGTTCCCATTAGGGAATACCAAATTATACTAACAACAAATATGTATTAATAAGATTAACAATAAATAGTATTTAGACAATTAATATCAAGAAAGAACAGGTTTAATAGCTTTAAATTTAAGGATAGATTAAATTATTAGGATGACCAAGCTATACCGAAATTTTTAATAACAAAAAAAAATTACAATAAAAAATTTAATCAAAGGGGGTTGCATAAATTATGGAACTGTTATAAGATAGGATTAATATGGAGAATAGAGGGAAATTATAGAAGTTAATTATCGTTATATTCGACATTAGTGGGGGAGTTAACAAATAATAAGGTAAGATCTGTGTTCTTATATAAGTTTAAACCTGTTTTTGTGTTTACATTTTAACACTATTTCGTTCCTTTGATTTAATAGTGTGCATTGATTATTGCAATCTATTATTCTAATTTTTTCCCAAAACTGCTAAGACTATTAGGGGTATGAGCGAATTTTCCAATCTATCTGAGTGTTCTGACCTTTTTCCATCAACTTCCAATTTTTTTTTTTTTTAAAGGACTGTTTGTTATTTAATTTTATGATTGGTAAAGGAATGCCTTACCGACAGGAACTTTTTCACCAATCCTAAATACACATAGAATTATTTACGATTGTAATGCACGTGACTGACCAATGACAAGTGACCCCACCCAAAAATTGAAAATACCAGAATTTCTCATTTTGCTTGTTTTCTCACAATTCCAATACCCTAGTATTCTACTTTGTTACCGGTAATCAAGAGCCATGCATGATACACGCTTAGGCGATTATGTATCTTTCGATATATGACTGACGAGGTAGATTTTTTCACGCAGTTGGTTGCCATTTCTTTCTGCAGTAGACCAGTTTCCATCCAAGTCTATAGAACCCGGTCTGACCTGCTATTTGCTCATAGCTCGGGGAAGAAAAAGAGGATTCATACCTTTCCCAATGCTATTAGAACGTAAGTGAATGTAATAGATTCTACTGGAATTCGAACTCTGCTCTCCGATCCCTCAATCCGAGCCGCTATCCATTACTCCAACGTATTTGTCCTTTATTCTATTATCGTCTATCGTATCAAACATATCCTTTTCGAAGTTACTTATAAGCTCTACATATTAAATATTTATCTTAAATTTTTATCTTTTTGTATGTGTATTGAACACGTTTTAATACTACTGTTTCCTACTGTGTGGTCTAATTCAACTCTGACCATTAACTTTTATTATATATAATGGACTCTCCCGTCGGTTTCGACGTATGAGGATCTAATAACTTAACCAATTGATTCAGTTATGAATTTTGTCCGATAATCTTAACTGTCACTTAAGACCCGCTAATGATTTACAAATGAGGCCGCATATGGAGCAAGAGATTTCTATGGGATGAGATCACTGTTAGATTGGCTGACCTTTTAGATCTTGCTCTCGCTTCTTGAAGACGATTAGGACTAGCAGATTGAAAACTGCTGAGTTCACTAAAACACGTTGATCTCCATTCTACCCGCTCCAAGGTTAAGCGCTCGAGGGTGTTATGAGGTATATTGACAGCTGAAATATATATATATATATATATATATATATATATATATATATATATATATATATATATATATATAAGAAGTTTGATTAAATAGAACCGATAAGATCTGTCTGTTTAATTTTTTATTGTATTTGTCAATTTTTTTTACACCGTGCTGAGTATTGTACTCGAAGTTGTGGATGCACTGTCCGAAATTCCTATTTTCTTATTTTTGTTTAAGTACTTTCGACTTTCGCAGTCATTATTAATAATCGACATGGTGCCTGTGTGGTATCCTTTCATTCGGTGTGTGTTGGTGTTATTTACTAGTATTTGTATTATGTTGATAGTTGTGCTTTAGTCATTCATGGTGTACTGGTTGATGTGTGCACGGATTGCCGTAAGTTTTGTAGGGTTACAGGTCAATCTGCCAGAGAGTGTCATACATATGTGCCCAATGTAAGTATCTAATGTTGTTTTTCTTATTATTAGTGCTAGAGATGCAAAGCATACAAGTTATAAAATTGTATGAAAATTCAAATGAGATATGGAGTATATTTATTCACAAAATAAACACAAAAGGAAAGTAATGTTTCTTAACAGGCGAGCCAGCATCGTCCAAGCAAATTTGCAATAATTCATGCAAACTTCGAATAGCATTTGAACAAATTTCAGGTGTTATCAAGCCCACGTCTTGTTCGATTAAATTGCTTAAATCTTGAAGTGTTTTAGATTTTCTGTTGTAAAGCGCATTCTTAATATACCCGCAAACAAAACTAAAACCTGCAGGTGTGATATCAGGGGAACACACGGCCCAGATCAGTATCCCCATTCCTCCCATCGATTCGGTAATTTTCTCGCCAAAATCTCTCTGACGGCTAGAAAGTAATGTGCAGGTGCACCGTCATTCTGAAATATTCTCTTTTAAAAAACAAAGCCCATCGAGTCGAACATGTTTCAGTAGTTTTTACCTCGAATGTTTCCATCACTGAAGAAAGGTAAACAATGGCTGATAACAACCACATCCAGACATTTAGGTTGTGGCTTGAGTGACATTTAACAATTGTTTCCCTAGATGTTTAACTTATTTAAAAAGAAAAGTTATCTTTGCTTTTCTTCTATTTGTCTTTTTAAATGTGGTAGTAAATATATATATATATATATATATATATATATATATATATCTGCAAATTATTTTCAGATTTTATCTTAAAGGAACAAAACGAATAAAAAGCGACAAGAGGAAAAATTATTCTTAGCTGTTGCGTTTCGTCCTCTGAGAGACTTTATCAAGGCTATGGGCTATGGGAGACTTTATCAAGGCAATGCCTTGATAAAATCCCTCAGAGGATGAAACGCATCAGCTAAGAATATTTTTTCGTCTTGTCTCTTTGTGTATAACATAAGATACGTTTCCCTCTCATACTTGTTTCCCACTCCCACACACATACTCTCACTAAAATTTTGTTTTTCATACCCCGGAATTATATTTTCCGATTTCTTTTTGAATTTTTAGGTCTGATGATTTGGATCGTAATTATGATTCCAATGAAATAAATTATAACCATGGAATATTAGTGTTTGAGCATTTTATATATATATATATATATATATATATATATATATATATATATATATATATATATATATATATAATTGTCACAAGGATACAGAGGAGAAACCTCAAGGAATCTAAATAAAAGATTATATAAACACAAAAGATATATTTTACAAAACAATTTATCAAATGCGTTGGTTGCCCACAGTAACGAGACTGGCCACAATTTTTGACATAAAATAATGCTACTCTGTTCAAAGAAAATAATTCACTATGACGAAAATGTCTAGAGTGTGCCTTGATCATTGGGTCATCTACATTAAATTTATGCCCTGGCTCTTACAACACTTCGCAATTCCTGGCAGAACTTCCATTATCACAGTGTGAGATGTCTACTAAAACGATGAAAAGAAAAAGAATCTAAATAAAATCAGCTAGATAAAACAAAAACATAAAATAACATTGTAATTTCCCAGCAAACCGTCGTTTGTGCGCATGTGTAGTCGCACGAACAAAACAAATTTAGTTCGATGAAGTCCTAAAGGACGAAACGCGTCACAAAAAAGGTTTTTCCACTTTGTCATACGTTTTTCCCCAATATATATGAATGTAAATTACTTTCAGATAGAGTGTATCTGTAAAGGAACCAAATGAATAAAAAGACAAGAGAAAAACATTCCTCTTCGACGAGTTTTGTCCTCTTATGAATTTTATCAAGGTAAAGATACAACTGTCAACATAAAACTTTGCCTTGATAATGTCCCGCAATCGCCGAAACGCGTCGACTAAGAATAGTTTTTCCGCTTGTATTTTTATTCACACTCACACACACACACACACACACACACATATATATATATATATATATATATATATATATATATATATATATATATATATATATAGTGTAAACCCTTGAGCGAAAAACAGAGAGATTGTGTTCGTAAAATAAGACGCTGGGCGGTTGTGGGATGGAGGGTTAATTGTATGTTGAATTTTGTATATTTTATCTTCTGCTAGACGTAGACCACTAAGACACAATCGATGGAGCAGCTGACATGGTTACCCAGGTTTTTCGAGGCAAAGGAATATCAGGTCACCCTTCATCTCGAGTTTATTCTTGAAATCCGAACTTTTATTAATGGTTGTAGATCGACGGTATAAATAGACGCAACGAAAATGAAAATCAACTGAAAAATGTGTTGGGACAAACGTTAATGATGTTTGACAATATTAAGTACAGTTCTTAAGTTGCACTGAGTTGTCAGATAAGGGTCGTTCTTTTTTTTCCAATGTTATTTGAATGAACACGCAAGATATTTTTAACGTTGTGTTTTATGGCTTTTCGTATCTTTTTGGTATTTTTCCTCTATAACTTAATTTTTTTATCATTTTAGAAATTTGATCGAATTTTACTTCTTTTCAGACACATGACAATGGAGTAGCAAGTAGGCAAAAAATGAACACCTTTGACATCTGCTTCTCTTCGTTTTCAACCAACGTTCCAAATCTACCAGAACTACTCGAGGTATTTGTGCTGTGTGCCGTGAAAAAACTATTAGAACTGCAAAAAAATATTAGAACTGCAAAAAATCATTAGAACTGCAAAAATCATTAGAACTGCAAAAAATCATTAGAACTGCAAAAAATCATTAGAACTGCAAAAAATCATTAGAACTGCAAAAAAACTATTAGAACTGCAAAAAATCATTAGAACTGCAAAAAATCATTAGAACTGTAAAAAATCATTTTCATGCTTCAAGTAGGTGAACTTCGACCTCATAGACACTGCGTTCTGGCCGACCGGTTCAGTTCAATAAGGGCCGATTTTACGACGGATCCGGCCAACCCACTTGAGAATTGTCCCAGCAGATGGGATGCTCTCATGATACCGTCGCCCGTCAACTTCAATCAGTTTGTTAAAATCATTGATGAATAATAGGATTAAAATAAACTTAAAAACAGGCGAATTTATCTGACAACCCAGCGTAGCGGTAATTTTTTTATTTGAGTGGGTTCTATTGAAGGCAACAGTCTTTTTTCAATATTTTTCAATAATTTTCTCTTGCTTTCCTACTTAATAATATATATTTCTGTATGACATTTTCCGTGTGTATATGTCTGGGCGCTTTTAACCATCATTGGTCATTTTTAATTACATGAAGTTACATGTTACAATTTTGAAATTAATGAAAATTTTGATATATTTGTTTCGCTTTGTTTGTTTGTTTTTTTTTTTCTTCTTTTCGGACTTTTTGATGTTTGCAAAGTTATGTCTGTATATCACGTTTCGAATATTATTTATTTCTATCATGAGCATGCCGTTTGAAGTCGTGTACGTCATAAATCGTAATATTATTTGCAATAATTACACAATCTAAGCCTATATATTTATTAATAGGTGAATACATTTAATGCACTACTTGCTTAGCTGAAAGATGTTTTATTATGACTTTTATGATTATGGTTTCAAGTAGCCAATTTTATATTTTATGTGACTTATCCACCTAATATTAATAGGACTATGATGGCATTGTAGCCTATGTTGATTTCTATGAATATGGTGGAGTAATGGATAGTGGCTTGGATTGAGGAATCGGAGAGCCGAGTTCGAATTCCAGTCGAATCCATTACATTCATTTACGTGCTAATACCCTTGGGAAAGGTGTGAATCCTCTTCTTCTCTCTCCAGCTATGGGTAAATAGACTGGGTTCTATAGCCTTGGATGGCAACTGGTCTAGGAGAAGGACAACTCTGAATTCAAAAAACTGCGGAGGGTCGTTTGGGGACCCTGTGGCACGTAGTGCACCAAGTCTCTGTATTCGGCTGGATGTGGATGGTTCTGCATAAAACCTTCACCACTCTCATGTGCTGGTGTCGGGCTGTCAGTTTCCTAGGAATTGATCTGTTTGACCCTCATACGACCCTCGAATTCGACGGGAGAGTCGAGCATATATATATATATATATATATATATATATATATATATATATATATATATATATGAGTTTGTAAGTGAGTTTATAAACAGTGACTATTACTGCTGCTAATGCAAGGCTCTTCGATAAAACGAATCGAGTTCTTGCAGTCGCTGGCATGTTTATCTAAAAATAAAT
>OZ038493.1:52625958-52640958 GCA_964036315.1 Acanthosepion esculentum
CTTTACGTACAGTTGTCTGTGAGGTCAAATGACAAAACAGTAGCACTGTAATTTTACACATCTCTGAAAAAAGTGCGGGAAAAAGTTAAAAATAAAACCTAAAGAAATACGGAAGACCGGCATTGCAATAATCAATAATTTGTTATTTATGTATAACAATAAATTTTCTTTAACATTATATAACTAATAGCTTAAGAATATAAACTTTTAAACTTAGTATAATGAATAAATTTGAAGACATTAAGGCGCTACATTACAAAAATATAGAATAGATTTAATTTGCGTTAAATTAATGTAAAAAGAAAAACATTCATTTATCCTGAAAGTAAATTTTAGAAATGTTACTAATGTTATTCATTTTTAGAAAAGTTATTAATGTAAAGAGTTTCGTCGTAATTCTGAAAATTCTCTTACTAGTGAACGCAACAAATTATGCAGGAAAAAGTAAGACAAATATTTGCATTTAAAATAAAAAGAAATTAAAATAACAACTCACGTTTAATTAGTGAAGTAAGTATTGGATAATTTTGTATACAATAACCTATAAATAAATGTAGGAAAACAGAAACACGAAAAATCAACAAGCACACGTAACTACGGATCAAAATACAGTGCTTTCAAGATATAAAAACTAACCGAACGAGAGATAAAAATTAAATTGATATCATAACTTCCGATATTGAATAGTAGTCATTAATATCATAATTATGTCCTCTTTGTACATCCATAGCAAAAATAACATTGGCCTACGAAATTTCTTTTGAAATGATGAAAGAGAAATAAACAATGTCATAGCGGTGAATTCGAATGTTATATCTTATTTTTCTCAGTTGGCTCTAGTTTTCTTGTTTCAGATGATTGACAAAAACAGGAAAATTGTTTATTTTAAGTTAGTTGTCTGAAAAGTGACAAATTAATAGCCATGCAATTGCAAATCAAATAAAGTTTCAACTATGAGGTAACAAGAAAAGAAAAGCACAACACAAATATATAAAAGTTTAAAACAAAAACAATTATGATAAGTGTTGAGTCTTGACTCAATGTTGAATCTCGCCTATTGCATGGAATAATAATGCAACGCAAAATGTACTTAGAACAAGAATGTATTATAACAAGAAAGTGTACACAATAAGTACATATAGTATTTCTGTATATTTCTGGGAAGACGTTCCTGGAGAATGTGTTGACTAGTCGCAGTCGATCAGAGTCTCTAGTTGGATCACGTGATTCTCCTTCTCTTCTTCGTCTTCCGGTATCAACCATTATTTATATAGTTGGTAGTCACCTATGCAGATTAGGTGGATCCCACCACAACAATAAGAAATTTCACTTTTTTGATTTTTATGAACGATTCACAGTTTTGTCTCTCTTGAGGCTCCAACAGTAATCTGCCATCAATCTTTTTGATTGCATCTCCCTTGATATCTGTTCGCCATGACTTTTATATCCTGAGGAAAACGTTCTCCTTTTCATCACTTATAACACGACAGGGTTTTTTTTAAAACCTGCCCAAATGACTATGCAGAAAATGTAGTTTGATACTCATGTTAATAACAAGCTTCCGGTATATTGCTAACATTCTGTTGACTACTTCCGTCGTTTGTCTTGCGATTACCAAGGAAGTTTTCTTACTACAGCAATAAATGAAATCCAGGCATTTCATTCATTAACTGTTATGGCATACCTACGGACGATATTAGGTATGTCCCCATTCACATAAATGCTGTAGTAAATACTGTATGTTGGCCTGCAGTCAGAGATTCGTCTACAGCCGTGCTGGCCAAACTCTCTGTCTCCGGGCAGAGAGGATCCCCAGACGAGGCTATGTCGAAGAGCAGTCTCGTCTCGGGAAACAGCTACCCGGCCCCGTTTTATACGAAGTCTACGGGGAATTTTTGGCCGAGCCCACATCTGACCGCGTGGGGCGGTTTTTAAATATCCAGCAGTTGGAGATTCTACAGCCGTGCTGGCCAAACTCTCTGTCTCCGGACAGAGAAGATCCCCAGACGATGCTATATCGAAGGGCAGAGTCTCGTCTCGGGAAACAGCTATCCGACCCCGTTTTATACGGGATCTACGGGGAATTTTTTGTCCGAGCCTACGGGCTCGGATACTCCACATTAAATTCAGTCTTATGCCACATCTGACCGCCTGATGGTGGTAGGTAGGTATCCTGCATTTGAAGATTCGTCCTCAGCTGTGATGGTCAAACTATCTGCCTCCGGGCATAGATGATTCTCAGATGAGGCTATGTCGAAGGGCAAAGTCTCGTCTTAGGAAACAGCTACCCGACCCCGTTTTAAATTCGTCCTTGTGCCACATCTGACCGCGTGGGATGTTTGGCAGATATCCTGCAGTTGGAGATTCAATGTAGAATTCAGTTGACTCACTTCTAGCAGTTGACTACTTCTACGCGCCGCTGGCGAATCTTATGTGTTGTTCTTGTCCTAGGTATTATCGTTCATTACCAACCTTCGTGTGATTATTCTATTAGGTAACCTTCCCTAGGTTACAACAATATTAAGTGCAGATTATTATTATTATTTTTGTCCAATCTGAAAAAAATAATACATTTTATTAAAGTCTGCAAGCAGGAATTCTAAAGGAAAATACTTTTTGAGTTTTATTGCATTATTTGTGGTAAGATACGGGCCAAACTTCCTTATCTTCGCACCTGATATTTTAATGAAACATTTAGTGATTTTTCTTTATATAACAGTAAAAACTGAGACGAACAAATTAAAAAGTACACACACAATATCAAAAAAGATGTGAAACACACAGTCGAAAAAATATTTTCCTAAAGTTTTTAATAAAAAAATCCTATTCAGTAAAACAATCACTCTTTAATAAATGAGTACTGAAAACTTCATTTGGTTCGGATTAATTCCTGGTTTTTGGCAAATATTTTAAAACGGTGAGCAGAGAGTTTTTGCTTTCATTTCAGAAAAATCCTCCATTTTGGTTGCATGGATAAAACATGACAAAAGATGTTTTTCATTTGTTTTTTGGTTTTTTTTTGTGCAAAAACTGTTAAATATTGCGATTGTATCGTTTTTTTTTATTTACAATGTTCTTCGAGAATACCAAACAGAAAATGATAGATACATATTAACAAATTTATAGAAATTTATAGAAATGATGAAATTATTTACATATTTTTTACTTACGCATGAATATGTATGCGTATATGAGACAAGTGAAATTGATCAATCTTTCTCAGTCTATTTCTATGTATGTATGTATGTATCTATCTATTACTGTAAATCTGTTAATATCTATCTATCTATCTATCTATCTATCTATCTATCTATCTAAAATTCGCACGCATTCAAGATTAATTCTTCTCCACACACACACATGCGTGATCACAGATAGACACAAACCTAAAATATGTACTTTTGAAATGAACTAATCCTAGCTGTAACCGCTGATCCGGTGAAATTTATTATCTAAGCTACCAGACATTATTTTAGCAACAAAACATTGACTAATCCCACAAAATATTCTTTCCTTCTCTATCAATGTCAATTCCTTCTTAAAAGTCACTTTCTAATCTGTATACTCTATTATTTTTTACCCAAAAGTAAAATGTCATGATCTGTTTGTGAGGTTATTTACACTCGTTGTAGAATTGTTTTATTGGTCTCGAGGATACTTCAGCTTCAGAGAAATACAAGGTTAACCATTGCCGTTGTAGTAGGATTAAGTAGTAATAACACCATATGAAAATATACGCTTTTCTTTTTACTAAGTGAGTGACAAAGAAAACTCTCTCCCCCCTCTTCTATATATTTCCTTTCTTTTCCATCTTTCTATTGTTCTTATCATCGGTAACGGACATGAAATGAACCCGGACTTAGTTTATGTGGGTCAGTGAATGTCATAAAAAAATCAACCAATGACCACACGTCCCGCCAAAAATCAAACGGGAAACACGGATGTGTCAGCCCCAATAAAAAGAAGAAAACCACGTACGAGAAGAGAGACGCCGCAGTGGAGAGGAAATTGATTCGAGGTAGCAGTTCGAGACGCAAGGGTTGGTGATTTATCGGCTGTGAGTTTGATCTGACGTACAACTCCAGAAGAAGAAAGGACGAATGCATCGAATTAATGACCGTCAACCAGAAGGAACACAACAACCATGTATGAACTCTCAAATCACAAAAAAGATCTATGACGATAGTCAAACATTTCAAACATTGAAATCCAATGGAGTCAACAATAAATGGTACTATAGACAGTAAATTTGGCCTTTACTTCATCTCTATATACCATATCGTATTTGTAATTATGACGGCGAGATAGGATTTATTTTTAGAACTCAATAAAGGAAACAATTAACAGGAAAATATTCGGAAAAGGTTTATTCTTATTTCGACTGATAGACAGCGAACATATTTAAATGGAAACAAAGCGTCTTTTGAACAAATGCACAACTAATGAGGAGAATCACAAGCAGGTCGACGTAGGGATTGATTCATCGATATCTTTATAAATGTACAGCAGTCTATCTATCTATCTATCTCGGTCTGTTTCTATCTATCTATCTATCTATCTCAGTCTGTTTCTTTCTATCTACCTATCTATCACAGTCTGTTTCTATCTATCTCAGTCTGTTCATATATCTATGTATGTATCTATCTATCTATCTATCTATCTATCTCACTAACTAACTAACTAGCTATGTATCTATCTCGACATATCCATATTTTAGTATGTTCTAGTAACTAGAATTATCAAGGAATATCAGTTAATTTTTTTGGCGAGTTTCTCCGAGTTAAATAAATAGTTTCATGTCAGGTGGAAACTTGTAAGGGAACTTGCCGAAATTGTGTGTTATGTTCCGTCTACTTTCAAATATCGTTGATCCTTTTCAAAGAAAGAAGTCAAGAAAAAAAAACAGTGGAGTGTTTCTGCAGTTATCGATTCGGAATTTGAAATGAACATGAAGTCACCTTCTTTCTATCTATCTATCTATCTATCTATCTATCTATCTATCTATCTATCTATCTCGGTTTAGTCATACCTATCTTCCTATATATGGAAGTGGTAATGGTACAATCAGCTGTTTTCTTGGAGGGAAGCATTTCATTGCCCAGTTAAAATTTTTAAAAATCTGTCTATTATAACAGTTCTCAGTAGAATAGGATTCTCAAGCCAACTTACTGTTATTGGTCTTGCCAGTATTGATGGGGGTGGTTCCTTCCTAACCTTTTATTTGAAATAGTGTGGAATGTCAACATTATTATTATGTCATCATTTTCTCTTCAAATTATATGCGTTATCCATGTTATTTGTTGCTCTTGTTGAAAGTGATGTGATTTCTGTTATTTGCGATTGTGTAGCGCCAGTATGCGAGTTTCGAAGAGGAACGACCCTCGCTAAGACCTACAGCTTTCATTCGTTGGAAGCCATATTAAATCATTGATCTGAGAAAGATCGGTGGTATAGAGTTGACAGTTAATTTCTGAATGAGTTTGGTGACATGCATGACATCCATATGAAATTTTCAATCTGACAAGGCTATTTGAAAACTAAAACATGTCTGTCTATATTTCTGAGATGAGGTATTATGAACACTATTTACATTATTCGGACTATTGTCCTCATCTTGGTCGCCATATTTATTACAACGTTTCGGCCGTTGTACGCTCCGGCTTTCTTCAGGTGGTTGGAATGTCGAACTAAACCCTTTATTCCTCAAGGACACATGGCACAGTGGATAAAGCCATTAGTTAGATCCAGTGACAAGACCCAAAGGTGCGTGAGTTCAATACCCGGTTTAGGCAGTGGATAACTTTCAGAGGGGAATTAACAGGAGATAACTGATAACTGACATCCATTAAACATGGTACGTAGAACTAGAACAGTCTACCCCTGTGAGCGAAATAAAGGGTTCAGTTCGACATTCCAACCACCTGAAGAAGACCGGAGCATACAACGGCCGAAACGTTGTAAAAAATATGGCGATAAAGATGAGGACAAAAGTCGAATAATGTAAATAGTGAAAAACATGTTTAGAATTTTAGGTTAAAGCTTTGGTTCTGTAACACCTTTCGGTCTTGTGATAAAAAAAATAACCATATATATAAATATACACATAGAGAATTCATATAGTTTATCAGAAAAAGTAAATAAAAAAAATATCCCAAGATTGAAAGCAACTCCAAGAAAAAAAATACAGCGATAAAGTCATCCTCATTTTGTGAATTCAACAGAGATGAGCTACAATGATGATTTTCGGAGTATCGTTTGTAAGTGGCATATATACAAAACTCCAAGAAACAAAAAATACAGCGATAAAGTCATACTCATTTTGTGAATTCAACTGGGATGTGCTACAATGATGATTTTCGGAGTAACGTTTGTATGTGGCATATATACACAAGAAACAAAAAATACAGTGTTAAAATCAACCTTATTTTGTGAATTCAACTGGGATGAGCTACAATGATGATTTTCGGAGTAACGTTTGTATGTGACATATATACACAACTCCAAGAAACAAATAATACAGTGATAAAGTCATCCTCATTTTGTGAATTCAACAGGGAAGAGCTACAATGATGATCTTCGGAGTAACGTTTGTATGTGGCATATATACACAACTCCAAGAAACAAAAAATACAGTGATAAAGTCATCCTCATTTTGTGAATTCAACAGGGAAGAGCTACAATGATGATCTTCGGAGTAACGTTTGTATGTGGCATATATATATACAACTCCAAGATACAAAAAATGCAGCGATAACGTCATACTCATTTTGTGAATTCAACAGGGAAGAGCTACAATGATGATCTTCGGAGTAACGTTTGTATGTGGCATATATACACAACTCCAAGAAACAAAAATTAAATTTTTAAAATGAAAAATCTTTCTTGAATATTTCATTTTACTTTTAATTGAAAGTTTAATAATTAAATTTATTATTTCCATTAAGTAAAATATTCTGGTGTATTTCAGATAGAAATTATATAGATTGGTATGTCAAATTTAATTAAGCTACCATTTTCTTAATTTTAAGAAATTTGTAAACAAAATAAGTTTTTCTATTTTAACATTCACTTAAATAATAAATATATATTTCTGACACGTTATTTTAGTCAAATTAGAAAATTTAAAGTTAAATAAATCTGATTTGAAATAATACTTATAACATAAAAAAAATATACAACCAATTATTAACGATTAGTGTTGTTCATTTGATCCAACGTTTGATGGATTGCTGATAGACGAGGCGATGACAGCTACTATGGATGAACCCAATTGTCAAAATTCTAAGTGAACACATATTTTTGGTTTTTAACTACCTAGTAATTTTTACAAATGAACATATTTTCCGCAATTATTTAATATTTTATTGACTTTTATTTACCTTTCGAAGATGCAAAAATAAAAAATTTAAAATACTATAAAATTTTCTTCAATTAATTTTATAATTTAATAACAAATTAAACACCATGATTATTCAATTGAAGAATGTCCCACACTAACGTAAATACATAAAATAAAAATTATTTAGCGAAATAGTAATTGAAAAAAGTAAAACTTAGTTTAAGCTTTAAACTTTTAAAGTTGGATAGAAATTTTGAAAACCTGTTGAAACGTAACTGAAGCGACATAATAAAGGGACAAAATTTTTAGATCATAATAATGGCAATTTCAGTCTATCGTACATGAAAATAATGAACCTAGTAAGTAAAAAAATATAAAATAAAAAATTATTTTAAAAATAAAATAGCTCAACTAAGTTGATTAATCTTTTCAATTTTGGATTTGTAAATTTTGTTTCCACTTAATTACTATATCACATCCAGGAAATAGCCTAATACAGAGTTTTATACGATTTTAAACTATTATAAATTATTATGATTAAAATTTAAAAGAAATGAAAAAATTCTTGTAAAATTTAATTATTCATCAGAAAAAAATTATTTCTTCAGACAATAATGTCCTTAATATTATTTATTTACAAAAGCAATTAAAAGCTCTTCTAATTAATTAATATCATAGTTTTATTGGATTAATAATTTTTCAATTCAGAGCAGATTTTCAGTTAGATAGCTCAAATTTGAAAAAAAAAAGTAAGTGATTTACAATCTCCAAAGACTCCTACTATTTAACAAAACAAAATTCAGGAAATAGAAAGGTTTTGTTCGAAATTTCATGATTTTAAATAAGTGGGTGTTAACATATTAAAAAGAAATATATTTTTACCAAAATTTTCTAAAAACAAACATTTCAAAAATAATTTCATTCATTTGTGAATAAGTCCAGAAAATTTCATTAAAAACGGACAATTATTTGATTTTTACAAGAATTTCCAAATCAATGGGTTTTCAACGGAAAAAAAAAGCGCAAAAAACAATGTTATTTTCATGCCCCTCGATGACGTAAACAAAAGAAGACTTTAACCAACATTTCAAACGTGTTAGAAAGAATTAAAAAATTTCAAAAAATAATTAAAAAATACTTTGGTCTTTTATCTTAATAATAGCATAAGCATTTTGACGATAAAACTTTATTTTCGTTAAGTTTGTGGCATTTTTCATTACGCTATCTGTTTTCCCGGGAAAAAAGTGGAGGAGTCTAGATAAAGTCATCCTTATTTTATGAATTCAACGGGGATGAGCTACAATGATGATTTTCGGAGTAACGTTACTATGTGGCATATATATATACAACTCCAAGAAACAAAAAATACAGCGATAAAGTCATCCTCATTTTGTGAATTCAACAGGGATGAGCTACAATGATGATTTTCGTAGTAACGTTTTTATGTGACATATATACACAAAGTATTATATATGCTTGTGACTGATTTTATTTATTCATATATTCACGTACTAATATTTTGGCGTCCAATTTTTTTAAGTACAAATACTCGTGAATGTTTGTTTGTATCAAAATATCTTTCTGTCATCTGACCGCTCTCAAGTCACATTTGAAACCCATCGATGGTATCCGATCATCATATATCATTTTTAGAGCGCGTTAATATTCCAAAAACCGGGCCATATCTAACACCCGTTACCCCCTGCTCTTTTCTTCCTTCCCTCGTTTATCTCGTCCACCTGACAATCTCGGGGTCATTGGGCGGAGGGGACGTGACAACTAGTTCTTGAGCACAACAGCTTCATGTCCTGCAACATCCATCTTCTGCTTCTACTGTCAAAACCGCTTTCACACTTTCTTCTTCCCCGACTGTATGTCTTCCTAACACTTCCTGACCTCTCTTTTATCATGAAACATGGCCGACGTCGGAAACTCTCCTTTGCTCGCAGTTCTATTGGTTTGCCGCTCCTTTAAACCTCAGCCTAACAAGTTCTTCGCTGCAGGGAAGCGACGCCGAGCCGACCATAAAAGTGTCTTTAACACATTGAAGTCTTTACTCTTTTCTTTTCAGCATTTCTTCAGGATTTTCATCTTAATTTTTTCTTTCTTAATAATTATCTAAGTTGTTTTCGCATCCGGAGATGAAATATTTTGTTTATTATTTCGTTTTGATTAATTATTTATTTCATTCGTCTTTTTTTTTCTTCTTTTTTTTTTAGTTGATTCATTTACGATGGATTCGGAAGAAAATATTTCAAATGAGACATCATACGGTAGAAACTCGTCTTTCCTGACGACACCTAAATTGTTATGATAAGGTGAAAGAATAAAGATGCTTGTCAGAAAATTCTAAAAGACTGCAAAAATAACATCAGGAACAAAGAACAAAAAAGACTAGACTGCCGTGTAATAGTGTTTTTCTAAGCACAGCTTAGAAGTAGCCCAAGGCCGAAAGTATGGAGGCATCCAATGAGGATCGAACAGTGTAAGGTCAACATTGAAACATGACTGTCAATCCACAATTTCGACAGAAACAAAAAAGAGACGTTTCTAGGTAACACCAAAGAAAAGCAATACATAAGGTTTAAAATAATTCTTTTAAAATAAAAAATATTTTTGAAGCTTTTATTTTAGTTTTAATTTCAAATTAATAGATTAAATTTGATATTTCAAATAAGCAAAATACTTTGTTGTATATCAAAACTAATTTAAATTAACTAGAATGACTTTTTTAATTGCTGATTTTAGTCATTTTAGCCATCTTTCAGCATAATGTAATTCTCTTTCTTAAAACAAATATTTCAAAAAATAAAATATACTTTTTAAAACTTTATTTGCAGAATATTAGCTGATTTAAAGTTTAATTAATCTTATTAGAAAGAAATATTACATACTATTAGTTTAAAATATTGCAGAAATGTATGTTTAATACAGATGTAGATTTTATTAGGTTTTGACTGATTGACAGCCGAAAGTTATCGTAATTAATTTCCAAAAATGACTTGAGCAGTATAACGTAAGCACCTTTTTTATATAATTTGTATCTATCCAGTAATCTTACAAGTTTATGAAAATATTTTGCGTAATCTTATATTTTATTGAATTTTAGGTACATTGGCTTTAAATTTAGTATCGATAATGTTGTGTATGGACATCCGTATTTACAAAAATCGACACGTTTATACACACGCACAAAATTCAAAATACTTTTTAAAATATTGGGGTCACTGAATTGTAGTAAGTTTCCATTTATGATCAGTAAATATAGTTTTACTTTATATTAACTAACCGTTACAAATTAATATAGAATTTTAAAAAAAAAAATAAATTTATAAACGTTATTATGAATAAAAAATTTTAAAATACGAAAATGATATTCAGGCTCAACGTAATGAAGATCAACAATTTTTTATGATTAGTCTTAATCAAACAATTAAGAGTAATCATCAAAAAATGTTGAAATTTGATTGAGCGAGAATAATTCGTTATTTCACCAATCAAATAAGAATTAATGCTTTCTTTGGTGTTATGAAATTGATTCATCGCACATCTTCAGACAACCCCATGAGATATTGGTAAGATGATTTGAATCGATGAAAAGATAGATACATAGAAACAAGATGAGATAGATAGATAGATAGATAGATAGATAGATAGATAGATAGATAGATAATGAAGAGACTGAGATAGATAGATAGATAGATAGATAGATAGATAGATAGATAGATAGATAATGAAGAGACTGAGATAGATAGATAGATAGATAGATAGATAGATAGATAGATAGATAGATAGATAGATAGATAGATAGATAGATATATAGATAATGAAGAGACTGAGATAGATAGATAGATAGATAGATAGATAGATAGATAGATAGATAGATAGATAGATAGATAGATATGGTCACCACAAAGATATCGCGTATGACTACACCAAGACATCATTCTTGAGATTCAGGTGGCGACTATCTATCTATCTATCTATCTATCTATCTATCTATGTTTTGATAGATATATATATGTGTCTAACAAATGGGTAAATATTTATGCTAGATATAAAATGTATGCGATCTATAGCGTGGACAATATGCAAATACTACTCTATTTTATATAAGGCCGCCTGTGGATTTTGGGTTTTCTTGGAATCAGTTACCAGCGGATACCGAGGTAAAAAGATACCTACATATTCGATTGTGCTTGAAACGTGTATATAGTTTTGTAAAATACATCTATTTGATGCTTTATTACACATCATCAGTGATGTTTCTAGCAGAGGTTCATTAGGGGTTTCGGGTTTTTCAACATCATACGCCCTCTCCACGGTGACCCAGCCGATACTGATCAGGTATCGACGTGTAACTTCCGTCAGCTACAATTTTTTTTCCATCTTCCAAACTACACACTATGCGACTCTTCTTGGAAATGTACTGCCCAATCTCGGATGACTTCCGCTTCACCAGCAATGAGTAGTATTTGCATATTGTCCACGCTATTGATCGCATACATTTTATATCTAGCGTGTGCAGCATAAATATTTACCCATTTGATAGACACACACATATATATATATCAAAACATAGATAGATAGATAGATAGATAGATAGATAGATAGATAGATAGATAGATAGATAGATAGTCGCCACCTGAATCTCAAGAATGATGTCTTGCTGAAGTCATACGCGATATCTTTGTGGTGACCATATCTATCTATCTATCTATCTATCTATCTATCTATCTATCTATCTATCTTCATAAAAATGAAGCAAACACAGCCAAAATGTTTATCTGATAAGGAATATGGCGGCGTGATTGGCTTGAAGTGGTAAGTATCTATTTGATTCCCTTCACTGAGACATATACACCTACATGCACACACAGAGATGCATCACATTCTGCTTACTCCCCCCCTCGATTAATGCTTATTTGATTTAATGCATTTTTCGATTTGTGCACTAAAATTTGTATACCAAAATTCGGTTAGTGCATACATAATACTCGATTAGTGCGGTAAAACATTCTTCAGTTTAACCAAAGTCAATGAAAATTGATTTTTTATAGTAACCGATTAATTAAAAAAAATTCTAAAATTTAAAAATGGGTAACTATTTTGTTTGTCAAGTATTACGTTATCTAAGTGTTAAAAAACGGATGATTATAAGCCAATAATAAAAATGTGTATTTGGATATTAGTCGCTATTAAAATTTTTGAATATTTTGATTTTTTTCACGTTTATTTTGAAGGTCTTAATAGGAAATTTTTTGATTTTTTCATATAAAAAAGGACGATTTAATTCGATACAGAAATTTACATTTATCAAAAATTATCAATATTTAAAAGTTGCATCCATTTACTATAGAAAAATTTTGAATAAAATTTTCAGGTTAAAATACGATTATGATATGTTTGAAAAATTGGAAGGGGCAATTTCTCAGTACCGCTAATTATATGAAGAACAGAGGAATACTATGCGACAAACCATTCTAAATAAATTTTTCATAAAAAAAATGAGATTAATAAACATTAATTCATAGCATTTTTCTCGTATCTTCTTATATATGCCTATTTTAATTAAAAAGTTCGCAAATTAGAAATTAATTGTGAATGAGACTAAAATTTGAGTTACAAATTACATAATTTTCTATAAGTTATTATAATTCAGTTAATGTGTTTTCAACTAGTGCGTATCTTTTAATGCTGACATTAGTCGAAGTGATCAAGGGATTCCTGTATTTTTTTGTAAAACTATTTATTCGGCCACATTCTAAACTTCCCTTTTTTCTCGTAAGTGTTAGTGCATTTCTAATGAAGTTTATTTTTATATGAAAAAAAAAATGTTTTGTAGTTTTCTTGCCTTCGTAAATTCTTGAAATCTCATCTCCTCGTCTTTCAAGATAGACGCCAGCAGCTCCAAAGGCAATCAAAACCTGATCCCTATAATTGTCGAGCATTAACATTGACTAAAGAACGGCGCTGTCCCGTCAATGAAGACAACCTATCGCGGGACGGCGGTGGGAATGAGACCATTTTACCAGAACATGCAACAAGTATATTGTTTGCATTTTTTCTAGTGAAGATCGCTTCCCCCATCACAAATCCTCCCATTCTCGCCTGCCATCTCCTAGACTTTTGGGATTCCTCTGGAATTATTTTTTTTTTTATGCGCATCGCTCGGGTTTCCTGTTTCTGTCGACTCTGTTTGGGAATCTGCTCCTTCTCGCCTCGGCGATAGAAATCTTCAGCCAATCGCAACATTATGCTTTATCGAAGAAAAAATCTGAAGCAACAAATTCACTTTCTCTGTTTGTCTCACTCTTTCTCCTCCCTCCCTCTCTCTCTCTCTTCTCTCTCTCTCTCTCTCTCTCTCTCTCTCTCTCTCTCTCTCTCTCTCTCTCTCTCTCTCTCTCTCTCTCTCTCTCTCTCTCTTATTTTTGGTCCCCGTTCAAGCTTCCATCGACAGCTTTTACTCCTCCACCCCTTAACACGCGACTTGCTACCTTGCCCGGGTATTTCGTTTTTCTCTTTTTTGGAGAAAGATCAGTTAGAACTTTCTTGTTTGTAATGTTAATCACACGCATATATATATATATACACAAACATATAATCAAACACACACGTGCATTTGCATGTATGTGTGACTGTACATGTTTTTATACGCGTATATATGTAACTGCGTGCGTGCGTTGCTAGGTGACGAACATGAAATGTTTTACTTATCTTTACTATTCTTAACTGAGCATTAAACAAGAAAAAAAATGCGGACTGAAAGATTGTGTTGCGCCAATCTTTCTGCGTACCTGGCTTAAAAATTAGTGTATACCTATGTTTTATAAATGATGCAAAGGCATTTGATAAAGTACGTCACAAAGAACCGCTGGAACTGCTTGATTTATTTTGGTAGGGTATATATCAAGAATTTATCACCATCAGGTCGAGCGAGCTCGGCATTCCATGACATGCAGCTTCTATCCATTCCTGTTATTCCTTGCATTTGAAAGCTCCTCCAGTCTACAACATCCTGTACCTTCAATCAGATGGTCAATGTACATCATCTTTGGTCGACATTAAGGGAGCAAACCATAAAATGAATTCAGTGAATATGCAAAAATAGAAAGAATTATAAGACAAGGGCGGGTCTTCCCACCGGACTTATTTAACCGTAACATTGAAGCGATTCTGAAGGAATTAAAATTCCTATCAGGATTCATTGTTGGCGGTCACAATCTTAACAACATCAAATATGCAGATGATACAATATTGATAGCAGACACAGAAAGGAAACTAAAGGAACTCTTACAGACGTCAGTAAAGGAAAGCGTGATTAAAAGACTAAACATCAATTATAAGAAGACAAAATGTTCGGTTGTCAGCAATAAGAAGAGCTCAACATGCGTAATTTCAAATTCGAGATGCCGAAAACAAGGAAATGCAAATATCTAGGAATTGTTTTAACGGAGGAAAGAAAAATTCGACACCTAAATCTGAAGGTGCATATTTTCTATAGCGAAAGATGCCTTCCAAAAGCTAAGAAAAGTATTAAGAAACAGGAAAACTTCGTTAGAAACAAAGATAAGCGTACTGCACTGTTATGTAATATCCTTCTATATGGCAGTGAATGCTGGAGAATCTCATCAAAGATGAACATTAAGAAGAGACTTGAG
>OZ038493.1:52645958-52743458 GCA_964036315.1 Acanthosepion esculentum
CCGACAGGAATCGAACCTGTATCCTATACGGAACCGTCATTTCGCGTGACGTGCCTTAACCTTTCGGCCACAGAGAAGCGTCATTTGTTTACATTTGATACACTAAGAGCAGATATGAATAGAAGAGATTCATGGAAGATTTAAGTTTAAAGATAGTAAAATCGACCTTGCTAACCAGGCGCTTCTCTGTGGCCGAAAGGTTAAGGCACGTCACGCGAAATGACGGTTCCGTATAGGATACAGGTTCGATTCCTGTCGGAGAACGAAAATTTTCTATGAAAATTTCTCGGACATTCAGGCCGGTAAATGTTATTGTTGAGTCTTGACTCATTGTTGAATCTCGCCTAATGCATGGAATAATAATGCAACACAAAATGTACTTCGAAAAAGAATGTATTATAACAAGAAAGTGTACACAATAAGTACATATAGTATTTCTGTATATTTCTGGGAAGACGTTCCTGGAGAATGTGTTGACTAGTCGCAGTCGATCAGAGTCTCTAGTTGGATCTAGTGATTCTCTTCCTCGTCTTCCGGTACCAACCATTATTTATATAGTTGGTAGTCACCTATGCAGATTAGGTGGATCCCACCACAACAGTTATTTAATACTGTTTATTATAAACAGAGCATTTACTTAAATACTTGTATCTATAAAAAGAACGTTAAACATATAAAAAATGTCTGTACAGATTGTATGACGTCAGTAACCTAAGATTAGATATAGGCTGTTTTGAAAAACTATTTCATGTAGATTTGAATTTCAAGTAAAATGCTTTGTTTAAACATGGTTTGATTTGAAAAATAAAATACGTTTTTTTTTTCAGAACTGTTGAGTGATGAAAAAAGTTGTACAACATAACCAACTTCATTGATGCGACCTCAGAAGTGACTGAATACTCGGACTAAATGATTCTTGTTCATATTGCTTTTCAACGGAATACTTCTATCTTGGAGCTGCTAATTGGTCTCTGTTGACGACACCCCAAATATTGTAGTCCAGAGGTTTCATATCAGCTCGGCTGCAAGGCTTAGTGAAGACATGATTGTGAAAATTCTTGACTAGTTACTCCGGAATCATGTGGGAATCATGTCCTGTTGAATCTTGTACAGACAACATCTCAGCTTAGAGATTACCTTCCGTATGCAGTGGCATTTAAACCTAATGTCCTGTGACAAGTGGAGTAGTATGATATAGCCTTCGTTGCTCCCGTTCCCCAGGACGACATGAACATGGTGTGCATCCCCGCGGGTACCTCCACGGTGTATGCTTCGAGCCAGTTGTTGTTATTCCTGTTAACACGGCAACTTTCAGGAAGCTCACTGTCTTCGGACGTTCGTGTTTGGCTGACAGTGGTACAAATATAGCGCGCCTTATTTTTAGTTATTTATTTATTTTGTCTGTTAAATCTCTCGATAGGTCTGAAACTAGAATGCTAAAATTTATTGTTTCGTTACATTATATTATAGCTCATCGTCAATTTTTTAGTCCGTTAAGAGTGTTCCCAAATAACTGGCTCATCCTATATAGGATTTTCTGATAAGATCATTATCCGATTTATTTCCAAAACTTTGAACAACTGTGCAAGCATCAGATTTTTTTAAATTCACTTTTCGTTGCGTTAACAATATTTCAACAACCACTGGTATGCGTATGTTAGAGGCGAGGCGTAAATTATTTCCTTACTATAACCAAATGTTGAGTTCTTCCCGTAACGCGATGGCTTTAAGGCCCTCTTGCAGATTAATTCTTAAATATATAAATGATCGATTATTATAACCCTGCGCCCGATTAAGAGAAACTTATTAAATAACCGGATTATACTGGAAGTAAAAAAATTCGTTCTTGTCACGAGATTTTCTCCAGTGTTTAAGTTAAATTTTAAGAATTTCAGAAGGTAAAATATTATATCGAAATTCAATTGTTACTATTATTATAATAGGTCATGTTCTGCAGCTCGGATTGAAGAATCGTCGAGCCGAGTTCGAATTCCAGTCAGATCCATTGCATTCATTTACGTGCTAATACACTTGGGAAAGGTATGAATCCTCTTCTTTTCTCTCCTACCCCAGCTATGGGTAAATAGCAGGGCAGACCGGGTTCTGTAGCCTTGGATGACAACTGGTCTACCGCTGAAAGAAATAGTAACCTACTGCGGGGAAAAAAACTGCCTCGTCAGTCATATATCGAAAGATACATGATCGCTTAAGCGTGTATCACGTATGGCACATAACCGAATCAAAATGGAACTTGATTGTATTCATATTGTATTTATCTCTATTAATCATGAGAAAAGGCGTCGAGCAGCTAAACTATAGCGAATTAAGACGTAGTGAAGGAAGAGTTGAAACGCATTGTTCTACAAGCATATTTTTCTAATTTACTACCATCGTTCTTCTTATAAGAGTCTGGTGAGAGTATCTTTTTAAGAGTACATAATATATATTAATCAGCAACCTATAGAGAACATAGCATATATTTGTGTTCTATGATATAAAGCACATTCTAATTAACACTGTCAAGATTAGCGATTTGTCGCTTTCGAAACGCCTCTATCATTTGAAAACACGAATTTGATATTTCTGTATTAGTTTTTAAGGACCATAACCAACTCATCATTTCGATCTTACATAGATTTATCTATGAAAAAAGGGTCGATATCTATGGAAGCTTACGGATGTCCGTCTGTTCAGTTGGGGAGGTATTACTCTTTATTTCCAGATATATGATCGCCTAAGCGTGTATCACGCATGGCACATAACTGAATGTTTGTGAGGCTACCATAATAAACCAAAAACGCATATAGTAATGCGGTATTTGTTAGCTCAATACCGTCAATATTTCCGAATTTGAAAAATAAATCATTTTCTAATCTAATTTGGTCACTAGATTATCACCGTCATCTAATGGCATTTTAATGACGATAGCTTATAATAATTAAGGATAATGATAATTAGCAATTTTCAAATATCCTCATATATCCATTTTCACATAATCTCCACAGATTAAATGGTAGTCGTGAGTGTGTGTGTGTTTGTGTTTGTGTGTGTACCGCTATTCACAGAACGCACAGATATTACTGTCAGTACTGACCCACCAGATAAACTGGGTCCTGATACATATACAAATATTTTCGGCATTTAAAAGTAACTGAAAATCAAATGGATACATTTTTTTTTTCATTGTATGACATTTGTATTTATTTACATTATTTACATTGTTCGGACTGTTGTCTTCATTTTTATTGTCATGTTCACGACGTCGCGGCCGTTGTACGCTCCGGCCTTCTTCAGGGGATTTTAATTTCGACCTGAACCCTTTATTTCGTCCACCGGGGTAGATTGTTCTAGTTCCACGTGCCATACCTCTCCCGGATGTCTCAGTTATCTCCCTGTAATTCAACTCCCCAAGTTTTTGTTCACCACCACTGCCGCAGCCAGGTATTGAACTCACAACTCTTTGTGTCAAGTCACTAGGTTCAACCAACGCTTGTGTCCACTGGGCCATGTTTCCGTGAACATGACAATAAAGGAATATATACATTTGTATTTGTTTATAAATTGTGGGATTTTAGAATTTTTTTTAATGAGAGAATTTGCGATCTTTTCTCTGTTTGTTTTGCGTCACCGAATGTTCAAACATTCACGTTTTTATTGAAATCAAGATTTTTAGCGATTAATTTGTATTCGGAGAGAACTACTGACGATGCTATCACATCAGTGCAACATGTCATTAATTTACCGTTAATAAATTTATAGACGAATTGAATGAAAGGACAATTTATTTGGAGGGACACAACTGATGTGATTTATTGTTTTTCGAAAACATATTTGCCTTTCGACATATTACAACAGAAAATCATTTTATAACAGAAAATCATTTTATAACAGAAAATCATTTTATAACCGAAAATCATTTTATAACAGAAAATCATTTTATAACAGAAAATCATTTTATAACGGAAAATCATTTTATAACGAAAAATCATTTTATAACAGAAAATCATTTTATAACAGAAAATCATTTTATAACGGAAAATCATTTTATAACGAAAAATCATTTTATAACAGGAAATCATTTTATAACAGAAAATCATTTTATAACGGAAAATCATTTTATAACAGAAAATCATTTTATAACGGAAAATCATTTTATAACGGAAAATCATTTTATAACAGGAAATCATTTTATAACAGAAAATCATTTTATAACGGAAGATCATTTTATAACAGAAAATCATTTTATAACGGAAAATCATTTTATAACGGAAAATCATTTTATAACAGGAAATCATTTTATAACAGAAAATCATTTTATAACGGAAAATCATTTTATAACAGAAAATCATTTTATAACGGAAAATCATTTTATAACAGGAAATCATTTTATAACGGACAATCATTTTATAACGAAAAATCATTTTATAACAGAAAATCATTTTATAACGGAAAATCATTTTATAACAGGAAATCATTTTATAACGGACAATCATTTTATAACGAAAAATCATTTTATAACAGAAAATCCTTTTATAACAGAAAATCATTTTATAACGAAAAATCATTTTATAACAGAAAATCCTTTTATAACAGAAAATCATTTTATAACGGAAAATCATTTTATAACAGAAAATCATCTTTTAATAGAAAATCATTTTATAAAAGAAAATCATTTTATAACAGAAAATCATTTTATAACGGAAAATCAGCAGAAAATGAAAACGACCAGAATGAAAACAAAAAAAAGGAATAGTTTTAGATATCGGAAAAAAAAGAAATTTGTAATCAGTTAAGCAAAAAGGAAACGGAAACAGATTTTATTTCAATTGCAAATTTTGCTGACACATATCCTCACGATTACAGATGTTCATTTACATTATATAAAAATTAATTAAATTAATGCTATTTACAAGTTAATTTTTTGGCGATAGATTAGGAGAGTAAAGGTGGGTGAGTGTGTGAGAGAGAGAGAAACAGTCGGTTAAAATGGTCTCGATGTTCAGACAAAGTCGACAGGATTGGATGCCAATGACATTAGGCGGTGCCAAATAATGCGGCGAATGAATTTATGTATATAAGTTAATTGCCATTCTTACGTTTGGTCTCCCTGACACATGTCGCGAAGAAATGCTCGACTTTTCCTGAAGATGGATGCCAACGAAATATTGTCGACTGCATTACCCTGATTAACGACACCAGTTACGTTTTAAGACATTGTTTTAAGGGATAATGAAGATTATGTCCCTTATTATAAATATAACAGGTCGACTACAACGTTGACATGTTTTTAATTACAAGTGCGAGATGACAACTTGATGCGGAAAGGTTCTGGGATTGATGGCAATATCTCGATGAAACTTGTTGGTTGCCTAAGGAAATCATTTATAAATGCCAAGTGAAGGGCGAAATTGATGTTAGTCTTTCTTGGCACCAAATTTTCTCGAAGAATCAGGAATTCTGTTAATGCAAACGAAGTGATTGTTAGACGGGAAGAAAAGATAATTGTTTCTACTGTATATTCATAATACTGGAATCGCAAATTGAAATTCTGAACGTATAAATCGACCATTCTTATTTTCTTGTGGAGGAAGTTTGAAATATTTAGAAAAGAAACTTCAAATCGTCTGCTTTTGCCAGAAACAAGTACAATTTGAGAACATCCTCATTACAAACTTCCCACCTTTCTAGCGTCGAAGCGGCATACAAGTGGAGGATGTGTTGGCACCCACCTTCAGGAAAAGTCGAGCATTGCTTCGCGACATGTGTAGAGGAACGTGTGGCGAAAGATGTTGAGATTTCGTAGAACCCATTTAAGTACATATGGAAGCTGGTTTTTATTTTTATTTTTTTATTTTATGACAATGTTGAAAGCGATGAAACGAAAATTCTTCCATCATATTATCAACACAATATGTGTTTGTGTATGCTTAGAAAACTTTATTCTGAATCTGAGACAAGGCTATATAAAAGAAGGACCCAACAACTGAAAGCTCACTCCAGATTTCGTATATACTTGCCATCATTAAAGAAGGGTCGATTTCTTGCATCACTCCAGAAACGATCAGACTCTCGCTACCATGGTCTATCTGTTCAAAGGGCAGATCAGACCAAGACCAGACCATATCTGGGTTGATACTTCTCATTGCTCTATTTCTGTTACTATGGCAAATGTTCTAACGAGCTACATTCCTAGTCCGACCAGCTCTGTCCGTTTTAGGTAGGACCCGCTATGATATACCATTCCCATTTCCCTTCTCTGGTCGCTACAATCTTAACCCCTTCAAGTCCAGTGTCAACCGATATCTGTCCTACATATCCCCGTAGTATGCACTTCCTGATCCCTTCTTCATCATCCGTTACAACAATCTCACAATAACCCTCTACCTTGAGTGACCCTTGGGCCTTGTATAAGATGAACGGGGGCAAAAAAAAGATAGATTCCTTAATACACATATTAGCTATTTCGAGCCCTTCACACTTTTAATAAGAACTGAAACTTGTGCACAGTGCGCCACAAAATCTTCCAACAGCTTTTTTTCGTTAAGTTTCGCTAAGTTATTTTCATTTAGTTTAACCTCTTCGGAATAATGTCAAAGCTTAACATGACCCTTCATGGAAAAAAAAAAAATCATGTTTCGAATTCTGTATTTCCCTTCCCCTTGACTAAGGTGCTACCCAAGGTCGTCTGGCTTGCTGTTTATTCCAGGTCTGGAAGTACAGGCTGGTCCGAAACTCTTGTCACCCCCTACCAAAAAGAGAACAATAAAAGAAACAAGTAATACAAAGTACATGCTGGATTTATATACATGTACAGTTTATTTACTTTCATTGACGCTGGCACACATCGTGTAGGTCTGTATGAACACCATTATATTCGTGTAGGAGAATCATGTCAACCATCTGAAATAGAAAATTATATTATATAGGGGTAACAAGACTTTCGGACCACACTTTACAAGTATTCATTCTTTTTTTTCCAATATAATTCGGGTGAAGTGCACGAAGCAAGATCAATCGGAATTTGAACCCGGCTGGCTGATTTTACTCTCCATTCCAATAATCATTATGCAACCTCTATATGTATGTATATGTGTGAGGTGTGTTCTTTTGTGTATATATGTGTGCGTTTGTGTGTATATGTTTGTGTGAGTTTGTATGTATGTGTGTGTGTGTATGTGTGTGTGTATGCGCGTGTTTATATTTCTTTATTGCGCTCCAGAAAAAAGTAAAAGATGCAGAGTTTCTGTTATAATAGTCGTTGTCGGTCAATGCTCCTGATATTAGCAATCTCGTACTCCACTGAAAGTGAGTTCGATCTTCACACGCGCCTTATCCTTATTATTACCCTTATTCTTTTAGCCATGTGCCAGTTAGATATAAATTCCAACTGTTGACACCTCTCGCTTAAATAATCGATATTTTTTTCTTTCGAATTTAGCCCCAATATCGTTAAGTTTTCGCTAAATTTCTTTATCTAATCACACTCGTTCTCGTCTATTGGTCGAAGAGAAAGCATGCCGACGAGGCTACAAATATAGTTGACAGATTGCACATGTCGAGGATTGGATGACAAAGAGAGAGAAGAGAAAAAATACGCGTTTATAAAAAAGAGTGAACTAAGAGAGGGAGAAAATGAGAGTAAATAATCATTGAAGGGGGATGTGTTTATGCGACAGAAAATGTGAGAAATAATCCACGTGACAAAAGGAGGGAAAAGAGAGTACGTTTATAAGAAAAAAAGATAACACAGGTTTTAGAGAGAGGAGAGGAAGAATGGGCATACATGAAGGCGCATTTACAGCCGAACGAGGTTCATGGTGGCAAAAGTTTGACAGAAAGCATTCTGGTTGAACGAATCAATGGAAACAGTCAAGGATTATTTCTATAATTAAGACTCTACTGCTTCGCTGGCCAGCCAACCACGGAGAAGGAAAATAAGCGATGAAGGAGATTTCTCTACCTAGCCGATATATAAAAAAAGGTCATTGTGAATCTATTTAGCAATATGTGTACATTAATTTAATTACACACACACACACACACACACACATATATATATATATATATATATATATTTGTGTATTTAGGCAGCAATCCTTCTTTCATGCACATTTCATTAAAAACGACTGACAAGGTGCTTTTATTTAGTTTTTTATATAATTTCTCGTGCGATCTAATAATGTTTTTCTTTTCAGATAATAAATTATATAAAAACTGTCCGAATGTTCTTTTTATCCGAGCGCTTTCGGCTATACATTTAGCCATTTTCAAGGATTATATTTCAACTGTTAGAATTAGAAATAGTTGTTTTATATGTATGTTTTATAAAATGTTTCATTTTTTTGTTTCAAAACTCGGTCAAGATATTATGCCCATGTTCAAAGTTAATATTATTAAGTGTTGGTTTGTTTGTTTTTATTAATAATGCTTCCATTATTTTTAGCCTTTTTTTGCATGTGGATGATGCTATTATATTAGTGTTGTCGACAAGTATGTTCCGAATAGTGTCTGGTAGGTCTCCATGAATATTTAAATGAGATCTAATTGATCTATTGTCGGAAAGGTGTAGAGTTTGTCTGCGTGTTAAACAATTTGTAGTGTGGCCTATATAATTATTTACGAAAGTTGATTCTTGTGGAATACAATTCCTTAATGGGCATTTGAATTCGTAAAAAATATTTGCACTATTTAATTTTGTTCTAGGATGTGAATTGTTATTTTTAACTATAAGGTTAGAAGTTTAAAATTTTTTATAATAAATAATTAATCTATTTTTTTTTACTATTGTCAACTGGTGTTATGCATTTTTTTATAATGTTATTAATTCTGCATTCATCCTGTTTATAATTTTCGTTCATATATATATATATATATATATATATATATATATATATATATATATATATATATATATATATATTATAATTTAAATTATTTTCTTTTTAGAAATATGATTTCATCGCGACACAGAATAAGTTCAATTATGAAACATGGAAATTTTCCGTGTCGCGATGGAATCATATTTTTATAAAGAAAATAATTATAATATTTTGCTCTACTGTTTGTATCGTGCACTTTTTTTTTTTTTTTGTTGAAATAAAATAACTGCTAGGAAGAACACCGGATTATAAATCTTACTGTTCTTTCTTATTATTTCAATATATATATATATATATATATATATATATATATATATATATATATATATATATATATTTACAATCACACTACAGGCCAAAAGTTTGGGAATACTCTGTATTTCTTTAAAAAAATCTTAAAATGATATATTTTGTATTTTTAAGTAAAAGATAAAATTTTAATAATTTCAGTGTATTTGAATAGAAAATTATATTATATAGAGGTAAAATTGTGTGTATGTGTGTGTGAGTTTGTATGTATAAAAAATAACCACTTCACTATAAAACAAATTATCATAAAAAGTCATCATATTTTGTTTTCGTCAAAATCACCTGCCTTAATTACTGCTTTACAAATTCTTGATATTCTTTCCAACAGTTTTTTAAACAGAAAGTAGATGGTAGACTTTCCCAAGCATTCTGCTGATAGGGCTGTGGTCGGATAGGTGTAACGTAAGGCGTCTGGATAGGCATGTAGTAGTGTGACTGATGTAATTATTTATGAATTCGGTTTGATCAGGAACACATTCATTAAAGGGCATTTGAACTCATAAATTAGAACATATTTAAACACACACACACACGAACTTACCATGCTCCATCTGAAACATACTAGTAAAAATATAACATAATAACCTCATCCACATGTAAAAAAAAGATTAGAAATAATAGAAGTCTTAATGATAAAAAAGAAAAAAACCAACACTCAATAATATTAATTACGAACATGGCCACAATGTGGTGTATTAGAAAAATAAAACATTCTTATAAATCTAGAAACATACACACAACCGATACACCCAATTAAAAAGCAAAAATAACATCATCCTTGATAATGGCTAAATGTATAGCTGAAAGCGCTTGGAATTACAGAACACTTGGACAGTTTCTACACACTCTGTGACCAGAAAAGAAAAATTAAACAAAAAGCTTAATCGCAGTACCTTGTCTGTCGTCTTTAGCGAAACACACACACACACACACACACACACACACACACACACACACACACATACATATAGATAGATAGATAGATAGATAGATAGATAGATAGATAGATAGATAGATAGATAGATAGATATACACACACACACACACATTGCACGACTCTTCGGCAGAATTGAGTCACTGTCAGTCACTGTGTGTTTATCTAAATCTAAAAATAAACGCGCTAAAATTCACCTTCATCCCTGACCGTGCGCTGACGGCTTAGTGGGAGAAGTTCCGACTGACGCAAATTCGCACATTTCGATCCTAGCTAGAGGCAACCGGATGTCCAGCCACACTGATGAGCTGTGAAACAGCGAAACAGTCTGTCTGTGGATGACAAATATATATATATATAGATAGATAGATATAGATACACACACACGCACACAGACACGCACATATATATATATATATAGATATATATATATATAGATAGATAGATAGATATAGATACACACACACACACACATATATATATATATATATATATATATATATATAGAGAGAGAGAGAGAGAGAGATAGATAGATAGATAGATAGATAGATAGATACACACACACACGCACACACACATACACACCCATATATATATATATATATATATATATATATATATATATATATATATATATATATATATACTTCAAATGCTGTTTTTGTGGATACCGGTGTTTGAGTAAACGCTGTGTTATTTTTTTCACTGTGTTAATTGCCGCTATCAGCGTTTGCATTTTTTAATGAACTGTGGTTTTTTACCGACAAATGTCCGAATCCTACCGGAGAGTACATATTCTTTATTAAGACGTAATTCACATTTTTAAAAATAAACGAAAGAAAATAATAAAGTGTCCACTCAAACACGGGGTACCCTTTGAAGTAATAAGTAATAATGTCGGATAAAAAACTGATTAATTCCTTAGAAATATATATATATATATATATATATATATATATATATATATATATGTGTTTGTGTGTGTGTGTGTGTGTGTGTGCACGTGCGCGTGTGCATGCGTGTGGTGGTATGTTTGAGTATTTGCTATTTCACAGATTTTGATTCTTAATATTTTTATTTTGATTCTTAATGTTTTCTAATATTGAATTACTTTAAACTTGGAAGAACATGTTCAATGTTTTTCGATTTTAATTTATTTTAATATTTTTTTTCATTTTTATGTTCAGGGAAATTGTGAAAAGAGAAATGGACCGACCAGAGATGCTTTGGCCTACGAATTATCACCGCTGGGATTGGCTAGCTCCAGTCATAGGCAAACTGATACATTGACGCCATTTTTGTACGCTAGCTAGTGACACTGCAAAATGTAACGTCAATTCAATGTGATTTATAATTTATTCATTTACCAGAGTTTATATTCGTTTCTGCGGTTTTCTCTCGTATCATATTCCGAAGCTCGACATATTGTCGAATTAAGAGATTGCTTTAGCATTTATAATTTAGGTGCTGCTAGATAAGAAATTTTGTCTCAACAACGGAGGTAATATTTTCAGTGTTGGTTTTCGGAAAAAATTAAAATTCCAGAAAATATCTAAAGTTTAAAGGATTACTACGAACCGTTTCGACAATTCATTGTCGATTTTGAAATGCTTATGAATATTTTCCAAGTAGTGATTGAGTAAAAAGCTCAGATTCTCAAGAAGAGTCGAAAGATTATTAGGAAAAAAAGAAAAGAAAGGCAGACATAGAATCAATCATGGCGATATTTTCTGCTTCCCAGAATGTCTGACCTGTTTTTCCATTTTTTTCTATTGAACATGTTCTTCCAAGTTGAAAGTAATTCAATATTAGAAAACATTAAGAATTAACAATTTAATTATTGATTAATATCAATACAGATGTTACAATATAGATATTTTACAAGCACGAGAATGCATTAGTGACGAAGTGCTGGTAATCTTCCACGTAAGACTTTACTGTCAGTTTTGAAAACTAGACTTCGAAATGTTAGCTTTTAGTCAAAATCAAGCAATCGCTGAAGGCACTGGGCATAAAACCTTTCAGCGATTAAACATGTCCATAAAAATAAACATCCACTTCGCTCGACTAACAATCTCCACATCGCGTCAACACCATTTTTTTTTAAATCATTATGTTGGAATATACGAAGTTAAATTCTTTTCGTATATTGCAAAAAGACACCAGGAAGATTTCATGGGTCATGCTTGTAATAAGAATAGTAAAGATACAAATAACAAAAAGTAACTGAATTTTCAGTAACGTTGTTGATGATGATGATGATGATGATGATGATGATGATGATGATGATGATGATGATTCCGCTACTAATATTAAATTTAATGAACAGCGACCACGACGATAATATATAGGAACAGCAATAATTTTGGTCTTGTTTGGAGGAAGAAGCCGTTGGGGTTAATGAAAAAACGGAATTTTGAATACTGATTTTCGAAGGAGGCTGGCAGGTGTCACTCGAAATAGTGAGGTAACACATTCTTTCATTACCTCATTTGATCTTGTATCAGACAAAACTAATAATAATAATCAGCACAGATTATACGACTGTAACCAACCACCCTGACATCGGAATTTTTGATACGGAGAACGAGGCGGACCTTCACTTTGATGTTGCTGCTATCGATTAAATGTTCAAAAAGAAGGCAGAAAAGATGAGGAAGTTTCGAGACAAAGTGGATTTAAAGTAAAGGCGAGGAGAGTACCATTAGTTATTGGAGTGCTAGGTGCTATTAACGAAGTTAACGACCACCTTGCGCAAATCCAAGATAAGTCCCAAACCAGAAAATGAGAAAAGATTTTAATGACTTCCCAAATAAATTCACCACGTGATAGTTTAGTCTTAATTAAGCTTATCCTAGTATAGCCGTGGTAGTGTGACACCTAGTGAGGATCAATCTCGCTATAATAAATAATTCGTCTGCTAGATGTGTTTCCTAACCACTACTCTACGTTAGGCACCCAACTTTAATTGTTATCAATGTTTATGGTGACCTTTTCTTGTTAACTTTGTTTCTTTTATAAAACCCAATCCGTAAGTATTTTATTTTAGTTGTTTTAAAAAATAAGTCATTTCAAGAAGTCGATTTAAAGAAATTTAAAAGCCATTCAATGTATAACAAAAGCAAATAAAAAGTATTTGAAAATACAAATGACATTTCTAAAAAGATTCCTTTCGGCTTGAGTTTTGCAATGTATGTCTAACCAGCGCCCCATCCGTTGGCCTTCCATTCCTAAACGACTGTAACATAGCGCCCCATTGGAGATCATGTCAAAGCTTCCCACCTCTTCCAGTAACCGAAGGTACGAAGATCATATTTTACAAGTGCCCTCTCATTCGGGTGGGTCGGGATTATTATCCGGGTAATCATAATGGCGGAGATGCAAACGACATTGGCGTGTGATTAGTTGGACATTTGTCGTGTATGTCACTCATATTTTGTTGTAGACATCTAGATGGAAGTTAGAAAAGGGGAGGGGTTAGAATAACGACCGGATAGAGGAGTTCGGGTGGGGTCGGAACGGAGCGCTTAAACGATCGTTAGCGATTATGTGTGGGTGATGGTGACGGGGGTTATAATAATTAGGCTTTGAAGTAATTAAAAATTAAAATGAAAGAAAAAAACGTTTCCTAATAAAGGCAGGATCAAGGAAAATGAAATATCAAGAGAGTTAGAAACGAACGAGAGAGGAAAGGTTGGCGATGGTGATGTGCGTTGGAAGCAAGGCGTCGGCGAAGTAGAGAGATGAGATCAACTGTATGAAAGAGAAAAAGAGGGGAAAGAAAGGTAGGAAAGATCTAAGGCAGAAGGTAAAAAAAAACGAAAAGAAAAGGCTTAAAAGAAGCGGGAAAGAGAAAAGAAACAGAAATGCTGATGGTTACTCTAGGAGAAAATGAAACGAAAAATAGAAAGAGAAAGAAGATCGATAGAGAAAGAAATTATTATTATTATTATTATTAATGTTGTTGTTGTTTAAGAAGAAGAAGAAGTATTAGAAGTATTAGAAGAAGAAGTATTACAAGAAGTATTAGAAGAAGAAGAAGAAGAAGAAGAAGAAGAAGAAGAAGAAGAAGAAGAAGAAGAAGAAGAAGAAGAAGAAGAAGAAGAAGAAGAACTGAAAACAGAGTCGGACTTGAAATTTGAGAGTTGCGTGATTTTGTGCTTGCGTGTGAGTTGCCTTCTTGCTTAATCGGAAGACGAGAGTAATTAAGACGCTTTATAGATTTTAACTTCCTTTCTCTTTCTTTCTTTTTCCCTTTTTCTTTTTCTTTCTCTCTTCCTGTCTTTCTTCTTTTTATGATTCTTGCTAAAATATTTTAAACTTCCGCTCCAGAATGTTAATCATAAACTTTATAAACCTTCCAGTCGCCATTTTCCGACAAAATTGCACTCATAGCAAGAGTTTTAATCTATTCATGTTGGTTTGTCCGACTATCTTTATGCCTAAGGCTATTTCTGTTAGTTAACCATTATGAATTTAAATTGAGATAATTTTATTTATTTAAATCTCAATACGTACAAATTTGGAAAGGAGTTAGATTTAATGGGAAGGGGGTCAACAATCATGTATGATTAGAGACAAAATTCAGTTTTGTCATTTCACGTACACGGGGGCATCAACTAATAGCTCTGACACTACTCTTCTAGGTACAGTTGGGAGGGGGTGCATATTGGGAGAACGGATCTTCTGTAACTAGTCATTATACTTTTGATGGACGACAGGAAAGTCTTGTACCAGAAGGATAACCTTGTTTTGTTCAGTCCGACGCTGATTCCGAACAGAGCAACGTTCTCTTCCGCGATTATTCTTAGAAAGATGTTTCAAAATCGATTATTATTTAGCAAGTTAATCAAAGAACGGGGTATCTATCTGATTTAAGGTATTGTAATTATTTGAGGTATTGTAATTATTTACATTGGTGTCCTCATCTTTATTCCCATATTTATGACGTTTCTGCTGTTGTACGGCCTTCTTCAGGTGATTGGAATTTCGAACTGAACCCTTTATTTCTAGTTCCACGTGCCATACCTCTCCCAGATGTCTCAGTTATCTCTAAGTTTTTTGTTCACCACTACAGTATCCAATGGTGAACAACCCTTTGTGTCAAGCCACTGGATCCAACCAACGCTTTTATCCACTGGGACATGTGCCCCTGTGTACATTACTGTATGAATTTTTGGTGCCTATAAACGTAATGTCTCGGTAATCATTTTTTACCACAACTCATATTGCAACTTTGTTGTTATTATTCATTTTCTCTAGCACTCGATATTACCGGTTCCAATATTGTATTCATTTCTATACTTGTCCGGATCAGGAGATTTTTGTGGTCTAGCATATGTGCTGATTCCTTAAGTTTTCTCTTTTTCCAGTGATGTTCTCTGTTTATTATTTCAGCCTCATCTTACAGGTAAACGTCGTGAATATAGCAATAAAGATGATAACAACAGTCCGTACAATGTAAATAAAGAAAGTGGTATCATTTTATTCTATCTTTTATATAAAAATCAAAATCAAAAGAATTTTTAACTAAAATCCCAAACTTGAAAAGATTAATACCCATTTTGAACCAAAATTTTTAAAATAATTTTGATTTTTTTTTATGTGTCTAAACATGCCCATTTTGAATATATGGGTGAACACACATGATATGAGAAAATATGAGCGATGATAATAAATTTAAAGTCAACATTCCTAAAAGAAAAATGACGAGAGCGCCTTTTTTTATATAATTTTTTTATGTACTCAGTAATCTTAAATATCTTGGAAAATATTCTCCGTAACCTAATTACGGAGAATATTTTCAAACATATTTAAGATTACTGAGTACATAAAAAATTATATAAAAAAGGCGCTCTCGTTATTTTCTTAAATTATGTTTTACACATAAATTCTCCGTAGAACAACAATAAAAGTGTCATCACCTTTTCGTCACTTGTTAATCCCGTAAACATGGCTACTGTCGGTTAAAAACACAGCTACTGTTTGTTTTAAAATGCATTCTGTGTTACAGTGTAACCCTGATATAAGAGACCCTGATATAAGATAAACCCGGATATAAGATAGATTTTCTCTGGTCCCAAATTAGAGCCTGTGTTAATAAAACAAAATAGACCAAACCCGGATATAAGATAAACCCGAATATAAGAGACTTCTTCTCCGGTCCCGACAACTCTTTTATATCCGGGTTACACTGTATTTTAAACTTAAAGTAAATAATATTTGTTTCAAATCAGATTAATTATATTTTAAATCAGCTAATATTGCTCAAATAAAGATTCAGAAACGTATATTTTATTTTTCGAAGATTTCTTAATAAAGAGAACTACATTAACATGAAAGACGACTACAAAAAGGGCGCTAATCAGATATTTTAGAAAAAAATGAAATTGATTCTTATCAATATCATTTCTGTTTGAAATTTACCAGAGTATTTTGCTTACTAGAAACAGTAAATTTAATCCTTTAGCTTTCAATTAAAGCTAAAATGAAAGCTCCAAGAAAGCATTTTCATTTCTTAAATTAATTTTAAACCTTGGGTATTGCGAATTACTTTAATCAAATACAAACTATATAAAGATGGAATGATTTGATAAATATAAATTAGGAAAATTAAACATATTACATAAATTTTACTTCAATTGATTTCGGCTGAAAATGTATCAATGGCGACAATTTTTGCCAAGTATTTTTTAAAATCTTTTTAATCTAAATTTGTTGAATAGGCATTTTTTTTAATTTCTGATTTTTCACATTTTAGTTTCGAGTTTCTTCCTTTCCGGTCTGTAAAGAGATTTGTTTTTCAATTTATATATGACGTACACGTTTTAACACCAGGAACCAGTGGCAGATGCATTTTACGACTGGGCGCCGATTTCAGAATTTTCATAAGCTGTTTCGTCAGTCATCATCAGTTTCCGTCGCTGTTGCTTTTGCAGAGTTTTAACATAAAACGTCCAACGAGATCATTGCGTGAATCGGGTGTAAGAATATGTAAGAAAATTTGAAAGCGCATACCGACAATTTAAAAAATATATTAAACACATTTTAAAGCATGAATAAAAAAAATTTTCTCTTCTGTAAAAACCTGGCTTCAAGCTTTCGAAGTCTTTTAATTAGAACGAGATAAATTCATACAGCAACTATTGAAAAAACAACATTGGTGTCTCAGAGGTGCAAAGTCCTCATCAAATGATGAGCCTAGGTTCAGATATGGTTTCAGGATCATTGTTATCACATTATCAAAGCAGGGAACTTCGACGTGGTGTAAATGGTTAGCAAGCCCGTCTCGCTAGATCATTTACGACTGAGTAGTAAGCTCGATCCTCACTGAGTGCCCCTTAACTTTAGCGTTGTGCCACATCTGAGCTAAGCTTAAAAATCACCTTATTTCAGGTTTCCAAAAAAAGGCGCGTGCAACCTTTGAGTTTGATCTTCACTGGGTGCCCCCTATTTTCGGCCTTGTGCCACATCTAAGCTACGCTTGGAAAATCACTCTCACATTATCAAATCACCCCATCAGTACCAGGCTTTTCTTTTTGTTCTCCGTTACACTGAAGGATGTAATCTCTTTGCTAATCTCTCTTTGCTCTTTTTTTATATCAACTAGTCTGATATTTTAAGGTTGAAATGGCAGTGGCAACACAGCATCAAAGTCAGTTATGATACACGCTTAGGCGATCATGTATCTTTCGATTTTCCCGCAGTCAGTTGCCATTTCTTTCTGCGGTAGACCAGTTACCATCCAAGGCTATAGAACCCAGACTGTCCTGCTATTTACCCATAGTTGGAGGGAGAAGAAGAGGATTAATACCTTTCCCAAGGGTATTAGCACGTAAGTGAATGTAATGGATTCGACTGGAATTCAACCTCGACTCTCCGATTCCTCAATCCGAGCCGCTATCCACTACTCCGCCGTGCATCAAACTACAATGGTGTAAGTCATTAGGCCAATATTTCTGCATTTTATCCCTGACAAAGATTAAATAACGCAACCCAATCACCATTAAGTATGCAGCCCAGAAAAAAACAAACAAAAGAAAATGATTAGAAAACCAATGAAATAGAACCAAATGAATAATTTTTGCAATTAACAAAAAAGAGAAAAGAAATACGACAGGGGAATGATGAGAACGCTGTACACTCTGCTTTAGGTGTCCCTCCGCTGACCGTGTGACATGTGGAATGAGTTCTGTGTTTAAGCTCTGACCAGCTACTAAAACTGTTACTTCCGGAATGATCCCTCTTCGTCGCAAAGTCCATAATAACCCGTGAAGGCACACACTACCACTCCCAACCGTAGATATTTCAGCAACCAACTCCTATTTGATTTGCAAGAAGACTTGTTTACTAGCCACAAGAACACAAATGTTCCAATGACATCCAGGCAACCATTTTGATTGTCACGATAATGGACCTGAATCATTCGCTACACACTAGTCATTTGTTTAGCTGTGATGATCTCAGTGCCCCATGTTTTGGCCTCGACCGAACACTAAACATTCAGCATGCTCTTGGAAAATAGAAACGCATGGCAACAATCTGAACAATCATATCTTCTCATAGTCATTAGCATTGTAGTATTATATATTTGTATATGTCTAATATTAATAGTAACAGTTTTCTCATGCGATGTGTTCATCGACTTGAGTACGAATTGGCAAGTTAACCCTTGAGGATGTATAGTGGTTGTTTGACCATTATAATAATTTAATGACCATTATAATAATTTCATTATTACTATTATTATTGGATATTCACTTTCCCAAAAACAACATTATTTTTACATAAGGGTAATTTTTGAGGTCGCGTGTTATTAATGATAATTAGGCTATATTAATTATATTTTTAATGGTTTTTTATCAATAGGACAATCCTCAAAGAGTTGTATTTTGATTGTCTATGCGTAAACAATGCCATTTAACCAGAACGACAAATTTGGTAGCAAATGCAAAGAGACTGAAAACAAAAGACTATCGAATGTGGTCGACATTTGGGTTCCATTTTGATAAAGGAAACAAAAAAATGTCTCTTTAAAATGTCTCTTGTTCTGATCGATGAAGTGCGATTCGTTCACTCCTGGGACCAAAAATAAATGAATGTGTTTGGCTTGACCTGGTGATTCCTTGTCAGTGAAATAAAATATCTCCAGGGGTTTGTGTCGCAATTTTATTCAGCTTTCCATCCACTATAGACAAAGAATGACAAAGAAAAATAACAGAAAGATTAAGCTATATGGGCACGCGTGGGGTTTTTTTGTACGTCTGTGTGCGAATAAGGGAAACAATTTCATAAAACGTGGCTTTCAGGGAATCAGTATAACAAGTAATTAGTTGCCGATGGGTTTATATTTCGATGATTTTTTACATCTTTTTTTAGAATGTGAATGCACGGCTTTTCATTCAGATTTACGATTTTCTCAAATAAGTATGTCTATGTTTGCAAACTTTTACCAGGGCTGTTACGGAGATAGACAGTTAGTTATGTTAGATCTCACCCAATAAATTAACGAATATCTTCGCAGGGTTAGAAATATTTGCTGGTAGAAAGCAAATTTAGCAGGACAGTAGTCACTAAGCAGTTATAGATGAATGAAATCACTAAATATATTTTGCAAAATATATATAAGTGATTTTTTACTAACATGCGGGTATGATGTTTAGGAGGTTGGTTTTTCTTCGAATAAAAATATAATTTTTTTTATCATTTTACCAAGTGTGCTATTATTATTATTTTTGTTTTTTTTTCTTTTTTTTAAAGTCAGAAACTAACATTTCTCGAGTTTGTTTTTTTTCGTCTGCCGTAAGATTAAGATTATATTTTTTTTTCTTTTCATTTTATCTTTTCAATGAAATTCATGTTTTTTTTTTTAATTGTCTTTGCTTGTTTTCTCTCGGTAGAAAATACCAGCTAAAAAGGCTCAAATATGTATTGTCCAATTTCTCTAAGCATGAAATTATTTTAACAATCGATCTGTCACACCTTTGTCTGGAAAGTAAGCAGCTTAATCGAGAATAAAAGGAAAAATATTCCCATTATCTTCAGAACAACACACCATGACAAAGAATGGGATAAATATATGTGACCATTTATATATCCAGCTGTATTATCTGCACGTTCAATCATCAATATACTGAAACATATTTGTGATGGTGCGTTAGTATATATATATATATATATATATATATATATATATATATATATATATATATATGTGTGTGTGTGTGTGTGTGTGTGTGTGTGTGTGCGTGTGTGTGTGCCTGCGATTGGGAAACTATATATGTGAAATATAGGACAAGTAAGAAAATTCCGAATTTTGTTTTCTGAATAGTATACTTAAGTTTTGAGTTCAACTGTTACCAACTTATTTTTCGAAGTTTCTAATTTCAAATATCTCACCGGAAGACACCTTTATAAATCCACCTTTCGTCCGTACCTTAGATATTGCTGCCATATCTGGTCTGGTGCTTTGGCTAAATATCTCGTGATTCTCGACAAAAATACAAAAACTGGTCCGTAATGTCACTGAACCTGACCTGACCTGACCTGACCTGTCCTGACCTCTCAACTTCAGTCATTTTCCCACTCCCATCTGTCTTTTCTATATTTTCATGGCAGTTGTTCTAACGAGCTTTCCTCTTTGGTACTTCGATCGCGCGAATTTAAACGTACTACTAGACTGGCTACTAGGTCTCATTGTTTTACTGGTGAATTAACTAGATGTAAGCTTAAGTTCTATTCTAATAGTTCCTTCTCTCGCACTTCTTGCCTGTGGAACTCTCTTCTGGTTTCTTGCTTTACCGCCACCTACAATCTTCAAGAATTTAATCGAAACGGCAATCACCATTTTCTGTCTTTCTGTCTTTTTGTTTTTTTTATTGCTTTTTCTCCTTATTACAGTCTTTTTATCCCCTTTCACCCACAGTAACCCCTTGCATCTTTGTAGCATTTTCGCTTTGCTTGTGGTGAAATGATTAAACAAACATTCTTCTTTATCTGTGAAGTAATTGTCCAGAATTCACAACCATGTAGAAGATTCGACATTAAGTCGCAATCAAGTACCTATTTTCTTTAATTCTGAGCACATTTTCCGGACCGTTAATACTTTACTTAGATTCAGAAAGGTACCTTTCGCTACCTCTCTGCAAATACAAATTTGTGTCACACTTCCTGTCATCCGCTATTTAACTAGCAGGATTTCTGCACTCGCTTGAGTTTGACGTACTCAATTCGCAACTCGCCTTTTGCTAACAACTATGTATTCTGTTTTCTACCTGGGTTTTCGTTGCTTCTTGAACACCGCGACTACATTGTCTAATAGGCATTACAGGTCTTTTGAAATCTACCACAATTTCATCTGCGTAACGTATTTTGTTAAGGTGAGGTCTGCCGATAAATCATGTTGGTTTTCTCGTCCTTTTAGAATCATCTCTCTGTACAGGTTAAACAAATTTCCACAGAACAGTTTTGAAAGAAGCATACGATAAAAATTAATTGATACTCAGTGTGTCGTTTAAAATAGTTTAAATGTCCACTCAGCGAAATGATATCATGAATTCGTCGGGAAAGTATTTTTTTACCAACTATACGTAGTAACATAAACTATTCGAATTTTTAATAAAATCAGATTTCAATTCGATTTTTGTTGACCTATGAAGTTTCATGGCACAAGGGCTTCATTAATCCTGCTGTTGGAATTTAATCAATGATTTAATTAATATTCAATATTTAGTGTAGCGAAATTTTATTTTCTGTAAGAATAAAGTCAAATAAAACTGTAGAATTCCTCCATCAGGAAAATTCATTTGAGAACACATAGACACGCCTATATAGTGAGATACTTATGTTTTATAAGTACGCAGATTATTTGCTATACGGATTTGAAATACTGCACACACGCACGCATACACACACAGACACTCAATCATACACACATGCACGCAGACACGGGCGTGTGCTTACACAGGCACACACACACACATACAGTTGAAAGAAAAGGAAGCACATGGTATTTACTCGTTCCCCCCACACACACACTAGGACGAGATGTGACACAAGGTTTTTTTTTAAAGTGGGGACCCGAACGCACACACCCGAGCAAGGGACAAAAATTGCCCACAGCCCCCGCAAACACCGGTTGCGCTGGCCTCGGTGCGAGCACCGATCCCTCTTTCTGCTGCGATGAGAGGGCGTTGGCTCGGGCAGCTGTTCCCAAAGCTGGGCACCTCCCAGTATAATTTTCCTCGGTTGCCCCTCTGTCTTTTGACAGACTAGCGCCTGAGTGCACTCCGCCTAAGACAGAGACGCAACTGAGAGATGATAAGTAATACGCTATAAACTCCTCCAAGGAGGAATTTGCACTCTTGGCAGTCATTTTCCAAGCGTAGCTTAGATGTGGCACAAGGCCGAGAGCATGGGGCAGGTAGTGAGTATCGAACTCACTTTTCAGATGTAACTGATCTATCTAGACAAGCTCGCTAACCATAACACTACGTCGAGGTACCCAAAGTAAAGGATGCAAATTCTTCAAGATGTTTCTTTCTTTATCCCCTATTTGTCTTCATAGTCATAATGCTGGTCTGATGGATATGAAAACAATGGACTTTTTAAAGTTATTCATGATTATGGCAGCAACGTTCTTCTTCTAACAGCAGTGTCACTTCAGGACGTTGGCAATTATGACTCTCCACAACTACCTGCCCTTTGTAACTCTTAGTAATTTTTGTCTTTTAGCTTTCTCTCCTAACCCCTGTTCTGCCAACCATTTACACAAGCTTGCTGTTCTATATGCCGTGTCTCTTCAAGACGTTGGCAATCATGGCTCGCCACAACTTCCAGTCCTTAGAACCTCTTAGTAAATTTTGTCTTTTAACTTCCTCTCCTAATCCCTGTTCTGTCAACCATTTACACAAGCTTCTTCTATATGCCGTGTCCCTCCAGGACGTTGACAATCATGGCTCGCCACAACATCCGGTCATTTGTACCTCTTGATAAGGTTTATTTTGCAATATCTCCTAAATTAACCATTTACACAAGCTGATGAAACAGAGCTGGTTTTTAGCTTCTGTTTTTGAAACATGAGAACTCTTATGTAGCGATGGAATTATATTTTTAAAAAATAATTATATATATATATATATATATATATATATATATATATATATATATATATATATATATATGCGAAAATGTTTGTTTGAAGGTAAATAGTTGCTATTTACAGTTTTTCTTCGATGAATATATGTGTATGTATGCGTTTTATAAACACAGCCACATGCATGCATCTACCCAGATATAGACTGAAGGAGGCCTATATACCTAGAGCTTCCAATGTACAAGTTAACCGACAGAATTTCTTATTGTGTAAAATGATAATGGGCATCATGAACACTTGTGGATATTTTGTTCCGCTTCGTCAACTTTTAATCTCAATTTTATAATCTGAAACACAATGTCATTTTAATTGTCAATAATCTCAACAGAGGAATGTGTCTTGGCTTTATATGACCTTTGTATGTTTGACTTATCTATATAACGAGAAACCCAAAGGGATATATATATATATATATATATAGGATACGCATTTAATAATATACATATACGCAAGTAATCACAGTAAATATGTCAGAATAGACGAGATACGTTTATTATTGCTGGCTATGGAAAGTTCGCATGTCGAGCAATTTTTAGAAAAATAATGAAGCTGAAAAAGAAGGAAAAACGAAGGAAAAAAGAAGGAAAAATCGAAAATGAAGATAAATAATAAAAAAAAAAAAAGTTAATACAACTTTATTTTACCCCGGTGTTATGACATCTGAGAAAAAAAAATCATGGCAAAATGAAAAGGAGTGGCTTTGGGAACGGGGTCTTCAAAAATCAAAGCTATAATCATAAAATTCTTGTTGTGCCACGTGCATTCCCAGATTTGGCTCGTCAGTACTCTGAGGCCAGGCAGCAAATTGGATACAACTTTAGCCGAATATTTTCTCTTGTATATCAGCTTAAAGAAAATGGCAATCTAAAAAAATAAAAAATAAAAATAAAAAAGTATGATTAACATAACAGAAAAGAAATGATGAGTGATGAAAAGTTCTCGGCCTAAACCACTTCCCAAAAACTACATTCTCCAACCAATTTTTTATGTCAAAAGATTCTTGGTCAGACCTTTCAGAAATATAACGTATAACTTTCAGTAAACATACAATTTTCTTTAATTAAAGTTTAAAAACAATAAAGAATTTCACTTGAAGAAAATTCTTAAATCCTTGGAAAATTAAAATAATTGATTGGTCTTCCTTCCTGTTTTATCAGTTGTTTACTTAAAAATAACTGGCGTTTACACACACAGACACACACACACACACACACACACATGCACACACACACATGCACACACACACATGCACACACACACACATATATATATACATATATATATATGTGTGTGTGTGTGTATGTGTGTGTGAAAAGTGTGTGTATATATATATATATATATATATATATATATATATATATATATATATATATGTATGCGTAATATATTATATATGTTATTATTTATATATTATATGTATGTGCGGTACTTATTAGAAAGCGCTCGAGGGTCACAAACTCACATCAATCCAACCAAATCATGAAACAGTCTCGCCCTGAGTGTTGACTTCAATGTTCACTTACATATATATATATATATATATATATATATATATGCGTGTGTGTAGGATGTTTTTATTTACATTTATTGAACAAAAACAAATGACAGTAGTTTAAGAAAATTTACATGTATGGTTACTTCAAAGCAACATGATTTTGTCATGACCGAGAAAGATGATGAAATTTGATGATAAATGATGGTGATTTTTCATCATTCTAAAAACAACCTTTCCACCAGTGATGAATGATGATAAGGATATTTCATCATCCTGGAAATAAAGATTAAAATTTCGTCATCTAGAACATCCTTGCCACCAGTGATGATAGATGATGATGATATATCTTCATTCTAAAATTTGAAAACTTCATCATTATAAAAACGAAAAAAAAATCTTCGCTCTGTAAAAATCCACAGTTAACGGTCTCAAACGTTACCCGTAACATTTTTTTTTATCCTTTTTCAGAGCCATGAAAATTTTAGACGCCAATGTGAGACCATAAATCTGTACGGGAAATGTTATCGACTTTTTGTGAAAAACACATTTATTTGAAGATTCTTGAAAAAATCTGACAATTGTCGGATTTTAATGAAACTTGCTAAGTGTACTGGTGTGTAGTAAACCTTCTATTTTCATTAATTACCTACGAGTTTGTCTTCCTTATTGTTATGGTCCAGGTTAGGACCAAGCAAGAACAACACGAACACAAGAGTAGAAATAACGAAGATATATTACACAGAATAATAATACAAGATGTGGAAGGTGTTAGTATGACTGTCAGTCTGGTTTGGAGTGAACTACTATCGGCTCGACTCGATTCGTTTCTTTCTCTCTCTTGAGAGGCGTAGTATACATAGTGTTAGGAAGAGTTCATTCATTAGTTATAGGTAAGGACCCATAATACTTATTTATTTCTGTTATCTCGAAAACACGAGCTTAATATTTATATTAGTTATAAGGACAAATCCTCGGAGAATTTAAATTATTATTTTTTTTTTGTCATAGAATCTTAAAATAAATTATGGATTAAAAGTAAATCAGCTCTTTCAAAACTACTTTGTTTACGATTCGATTATATAACTGATCATGTTATGATTCAGAAAGATGATGATATGACATCATTTTAAGAACAACCTTTCCACTAATGATGATAAATGATGATGATTTTCCCTCATTCTAAAAACATCCTTTCCACCAGTGATTAATGGTGATAAGGATATTTCATCATCCTTGAAATAAAGATAAAAAAATTCATCCTCTAGAACAGCCTTGCTACCAGTGCTCATAGATGATAATGATATTGCATCATTCTAAAGTCTGAAACTTCATCATTATCAAAACGAAAAAAACTCTTCGCTCTGTAAAAATCCCCAGTTAACGGTCTCGAATGCTACCCTTAACAACGAAATTCTCGGAACAAGAAAAAACAAGTAGGCAGAAAGCTTTAAAGAAGCAAAAGAGACAATAACACTGAGAACATTTTAACACACACAATATCAATATTGTAATTGACATAACGGAAAGAAAAATTACATTCTTTTAATTTAATGTCAACATGTGTCTCAAGGTCTCATTGTTGTTTGTTATTATACGTTTTATTCATTTCATTTTCAGTATAAAAAAAAACTACAACATCAACAAATATCAACAACATCAACACCGTTAAAGTGGATTAGGTCGAGTTACCATTGTAACGGGGTTGATGTTGTGTAACAAATTATTTAACATGTTCCGTATGCTCTCTTTCATGTTCAATACAACGCTATGAGAAACACTTCTGCAAACTATTTGACACGTTTTAACATTAATTTCAGAAAATTTATCAGAAATTGCTTGTTTTAAATCAGGAATTGTTTCGGTTTGAGCCTGTAAACAACTTTTTCAGTACACTCAAGAAGAAAAAGTTTCGTGTTGTTAGGTTGGGTGACCATGATGGCCACTCAATTGCCCCACGTGTTCCTATCCATCTCAACTGGAAAATAAAATTTTAACCATTCTTGAACGCGTAATCCGTTGTTAATCTTAAGCATAAATAATTGTAATATGTTTTGGTTCAATAAAAGTAAATAAAAGGGTGTTAATTTTGCATATATATATATATATATACATATATATATATACAGTGTAACCCGGATATAAGAGAAACCCGGATATAAGATATATTTTCTCTGGTCCCAAATTAGAGCCTGTGTTAATGTATATATATATAATAGACCAAACCCGGATATAAGAGAAACTTCGTCTCCGGTCCCGACAACTCTCTTATATCCGGGTTACACTGTATATATATATATATATATATATATATATATATATATATATATATATATATATATATATATATTACACATATACCTACATTTACAGTACGATTCGGAGTTTCATGGCTTTGCCAATCATCAGATCAAAAATGTTAATAACTGTTCAATACGGTTCCCTTTTAATTTGTAGGTCTCATGGGAGCAACGCCACATTGTGTGTGCATGCAAAGTACACATATATATATATATATATACATATATATATATATATATATATATATATATATATATATATATATATATAAAGAGAGAGAGAGAGAGAGAAAGAGCGAGGGAGAGAAATAAATAGGTACCTAAATAAATGAAATGAGTATACTTGATAATAAAACATGCACAAAATGTAATAAAAATAACGTTTTGTCGTCAAATACTTTGTGTTATTATTAAAAGGAAAGATCAAAAGATATTTTATGGAAATATTTTACATCTTTTTTAGAGCTTAAGAAATTTTAGGCGCCAATGCGAGGTCGTAAATCAGTGCGGGAAATGCTATCGTTTTTTTTTGTGGTGAAAAACATTGATTAGAAAATCCTTGCAAAAAGCAGATAATTGTCGGATTTTAATGAAACTTTCAAGATTTATTCCGAAACGAATGAATTTATGTTTGAAATGTATCTTTGTTAGACAATCTTGCTAAAATATTATTTTTACATCTGTTATTCATTTAATTTTCTGAAATTTCGAGAAATTCTTTATTGTATAGCTGTCATATAGTAGATAAATGAATGGAATCGCCCGTTTATGTATAAGTATGTATTGTATAATATAAGTTTATATATAAGTATGTATTGTATAAGCGGAGTTAAGGGGAATTAGCATTATGTCCATTGCTAAGTGTACCTGTGTGTAGTCAACGAAAGTGAGAAATTATGTTATTGATTTTTTAAATTAGTATTTAAATTATTTTTTTGTGGGGGTGATTAAATTATGTTATCGAATTTAATTAACATGAAGTTATTAATTTAACCATTTTATTTTATTTTAAAGAAATAGTTATGTATGTTGGCTTGGGAAAAGAGTAATTCTTTCAGGAATGGAGATATTTGAAAAAAATCAGGGGTGCAGATTTATATTTTAATAAGACACGATAGCAGCACCCTCGAGAATTTTCTGTCTAAGTAAGTTACTTTCTCTTTTAATAAGTGCTGCATTCTTTAGGTAAAAGTTGTGTTTGAATTTCTTTCTATATAAAATAAATATCCCCGGATATCTACTATGGTTGCCATATTGTCTGCAACAAATATTCTTACAATGAGTCGGTGTTAGACAAGCGTCTGGATTACGCAGCCGTTCGGAATATATATAGGAATGTTCATGTAAAAACTTTACCAACATCGAATCACTGCCGACGCCTCTCGTCTAAAATACGCAACCATTGCTCGAAATAATCATCTACCACTGGAAGACACACTATCTATTTTTTGGACACAATGTGCTAAAATTAATAGGGAAATGATTTATTTTGAAAAGATAAATAAATAAATATTAGCCAACACAAAGAACTAGTCTTATATATGCATTGTTGTTATTGAGAATCATTCTAATTTTCTGCATCAGAAATCAGTATACATAATCAAAATTAGTAACGATACTACGAGCAGTTAATCGTCATTATTAAAGTTGTAAATGTTGTATTATAGCCTCAAAATAAGAAAGGGGAAATCTTATGTTGAAAAGGGAAATTTTGATGTCTTGCCTAGGGAAACATGGTTGTGGGAACCTGACAACGCTGCTCAAAAGCAGGGCTGTGGAGCTGACATCAAATCTTCAACTCTAACTACGGCTCCAGCCCCGGCTCCAGCCCCGGCTCCAGCCCCGGCTCCAGCCCCGGCTCCAGCCCCGGCTCCAACATTTTGTAAATGCCGGCTTCAGCTCCGGCTCCCAACTCTATGTAGCCTTACAGTAATGATAATATAGTGTTTCATTAAGACGGATTATATAAAAGGGTGTTTCATTAAGACGGATCAAAGTCAGCAGTAAATAAATCAGTGTTTCTGGTGAAAATTTACTTATTTTTCTATTGGATCATATTATGTAAGTCATAGCAATTATGTGTGAAAAATAATATCGCCCAAATGTCCGCCGAATCTGAAAGAAAAAGAAAACTTAATTCATATTTAAAATCGGTCCAAGTTATTGGAACACCCGTATATACCTTACTGAAATTGGATCTTGCTCATTGCTATTCATAGGCCATAACAGACAGCTATTAATCTAAATTCTAACGAATATACCACTGCCTTTGTTAATCTCTTATTATTGATTATAATATAATCAATGATTGATTATTGATAACATTATAAAGTTAGCAACATATTTTAGAAAAGAACAATTATCCTTTGTTAACTATAAGTTCAATGTTTTAGTGAAAATTCAAAAGAACAAATAATATTTAAAAATACAAAATTCGTGATTTGAAATAATGTGAGATTAGAATTAGAGGTGACAGATGAAAAGAGTCAATGTTGAAAATATTTACTTACTCAGGCTGGTAGCAAAATGCTGTATAAATTTATCAAGGAGCGTTTTTCGCTAGCCGAAGGGAACGGAATTAGATTTTTTTTATATTACAGCAGTCCTTCATTCGGTTAGAGTTCTTCTTGTGTAGCAGAACTTTTTGTTTGTAAGTTTTTTGAGTCATAGAAATAAATTTGTCATCAATGTTCTGAAAGGCAAACTGTTAAGCTGAGTTATATTTGCGTCCTTCTGTCTCCAAGATTCTCCTTTTTTTACAGTCTTCTGTCTGTTGTCAGGACTTTGTATCTGTTTATATGCCAGTTTATTTTCTTGTGCTAGTTCGTGAATTTCTTTCTTTTCTTTTTCTCTAATTTCTGCGAAGTCATGCTTCTCAGTGGTTGGATATTTATTTCTGACATAGGCTCGAAGATTTCTTTCTTTGTTTTTCTAGTTTCTCGAAGGTGAGACTTCTCACTGGTTGAATATTTACTTCACACTTAGCCCCGAATTTATTTTCTTGAATTAGTGATTTCGCTAGCCAAGCTAGGGAAGTTTTATTTCTATTTTTTATTAATTTTTAGCTATCTACAATAGTCATATTTATGGTATGATTTTAAAAAAATATAAACACTGATAAAAGATTGAACGTTGTAGTTCTCTTTCTAGTTAAAAATAATTTAATTTTCTTTTCATACAATATGTGTGAGTTTCTTTTTTTTTCTTCCTTCAAATATTTCTATCCTGTTTTTCTTATGGAGAAAGAAAAAGAAGAGAACGAAGAAAACGAAAAAAGCCAGCTGAAATTGTTAGTAAAGGGAAGGTGAAAAGTTAGCCAAGGTGTAACAGACACGTCACTAACTAACGAAAACTGTTGTTACAAGGAGAATAATATTAGTGTGATGATATATATATATATATATATATATATATATATATATATATATATATATATATATATATATATGATTTTGCTATAAAGATCTTAATGGTTTCAAGTTAACACCAGGGAAGAAACCTTAGCCTACTCAAACCACACTGGTAATGTATTTTTGATCACCAGTAACAGAAGCTCAGAATGATAAATTTAATTATTGCTGAGAAAGAGGAACATTTATTGTGAACTTTTAACTTAGGGAGCGGGAGCGGGAGCTGGTGCTGGAGCTAGTGTACATCTTCAGCTCCGGCTCCAAAAGTTGCAGAAGGTCGCACGTGTTGACCCAGAAGACCACATATCGCCTTAAGGTCACAAGTTCCCCACTCCTGCACTAGACTCTTTTGCTGTGTCGAATCTTATCGCTGAATTGGCCAGTCTTGATCTTGACCATAGATTATGCACCACTATGTGTGTTGCTAGATTACATGATGGCCAAAGACTTTGAAAGCCACTTACCACATTCTATTAAACATATATTGTACGCAGGTATAAAAAGGTAGATCGTCCTTCGAGGTGTTGCAACTTTATCTTTCGCCAGTATATATGTACTTGGATATGCGTGTAGTTTAGTGGTTATCGGCGCGAAAAATGGAATCAGGGAGACGAGTTCAAATTCTGGCCTAGTCTACTGCGTTCACTTTCGCACTTTTGCCATTGAGAAAGAAGCGAATACACATTTTGTCCCCTCCAAGCTATAGGTTAAATCACAGGGTAAATTGGGCTCTCTAGTTTAGAGTAGCAACCAATCTAAGAAAAGGAAACTAAATTCCAAACCGTCCAAATGTCAAAGAGAACCACTCCGTTGTATTTCCTAAAACCTTATGGCAATTCACAGAAAATAAAGAAGAGGAATCAGTAAAAAATATGGCATTCTATATATATATATATATATATATATATATATATATATATATATATATATATATGCATGTTTCATTAAAAACGACAGGCAAGGTACTACGGTTAAGCTTTTTATTTAATTTTTTTCTTGTGTTCGAACAAGAGCTTTCTTTTCTGGACAAAGGGTGTGTAAAAACTGTCCAAATGTTTTATAGTTCCGAGCGCTTTCGGCTATACCTTTAGCCATTATCAAGGATGATTTTTCACCTTAATTGTGTGTGTGCATTAAGTGTATGGTTTAGTGTGTTGTAGAGCTGTTTTTAATTCCCGAAGACGGTTAGCACATTTTGGCCTTCTTCGTAGTTAATATTGTTAAGAGTTGGCTTTTGTTTTGTTTTTTATTATTAAAGCATCCATTATTTGGAATTATAAAACATTTGGACAGTTTTTACACACACTTTGTTCAGAAAAGAAAGCTCTTGTTCGAACACAAGAAAAATAAAAAGCTTAACCGTAGTACCTTGTCTGTCGTCGTTTTTAATGAAACATGCATAAACGAAGGATTGCTGCATAAATATACAACTATATATATATATATATATATATATATATGATAAAAATATAGTTTTAAGATATAGTTATGGCTAAAAGTGTTCAGTATCAGAGATTCTATATAAATATAAAAGTGGACACTGAGGTCAACACGAAGCGCTGACTGTAGGTTTCATGCATCAACGCAATCTTCAAGCCTGAAGATTGCGTAGAAACATATATAAATACAGGGTGTATCAAAAATACTTTTACAAAATTTGTGGGCGAGTTCCTCATAAACTTTTTATTCATTTTGTCCTTCCTCAGACACGCTCTACCTGGAAATAATTTACACACACGCACGCACACACACACACACACACACACACACACCACCACCACCACCACCACCACCACCACCACCACACTGATAGATAGATAGATAGATAGATAGATAGATAGATAGATAGATAATGAATGAACAGACCAAGATAGATAGATAGATAGATAGATAGATAGATAGATAATGAATGAACAGACATAGATAGATAGATAGATAGATAGATAGATAGATAGATAGATAGATAGATAGATAGATGAGAATGTGTAAAAAATTTCGTTCTTCAGGATTTCATCGGACTAAATTTGTCCGATGAAGTCCTGAAGGACAAAACGCATCACAAGTAAATTTTTCCATTTTTTCATTCAATTTCACCAATACTTTTCCATATATATGAGAATATATATCGTTGTCTCATATATATATATATATATATATATATATATATATATATATATATATATATATATATATATATATATATATATATATATATATATATAATTGTCGTTACGCATGCTTTTACAGTAACATTAAATAAATCTGTTTCAGGAAAGAAATTCCGAGAAATTTTTCGATTGTCATCTCCACTTCTTGTAAAGATTTATTTAATAATAAAACTTATTTTCTTTTTTGGGTGTTTCTCTCCAAAGTCTTTTGTCATTTTAGAATGAATGCTATAGGGCGACGGCCAGATAGCGATACACGTTGTTATCTTAAACTCTGATCAGTAAAATAAAATGTCGTGTATTATTTTAATGTGACCACCCGCTTGACAATTCGAATTGAAAAAAGAAAAGGGATGTATATGTCTGAATCTGAAAACCGATTAGGTGTCTTCCCTGTAAAGGCTGATTGGACGGTTGAATTACATGTCTCTCATAACAGTCGGGAGTTTCGTTGCAAATGCTGGCGGTTCAGTCTAATGGTCATTGCCCTTTGTGAAGACGGCAATTGGAGAAAGAGACTGACGTTTTGTTTGTTGACAAATGTAGCGGAACAGGCTGCGAACGGACATCTTTCAAAGAGAGACACTCGTTCTGAAGATCTGATTTCGAGTCCCGGTTACAAGAAAGCGATTTGAAAAGATAACGAAATGCTATGTAGGGATTGTTTACACTAAATTCTGTACCTCTCCACTCGAAATAAATTAGAGAAAAAAAAACTTTCCCTGGGAATTTTAAAATTAAAGTGTGTTGAAATAAATTGTGAATGCTTGGGGAGAATGCTATGAGGTCCTGATATGCAGACATGAAATATGTTGTTGAAATAATGCCTCAAGCAAATATCAGAATGTTAATATGGATGCATCTGTGTGTGTGTGTGTGTGTGCGTGTGCGTGTTTGTGTGTGTGTGTGTGTGTGTGTGTGTGTGTGTGTGTGTGTGTGTGTGTGTGTGTGTGTGTGTTTGATGAACTGTAAAACGTCTGAATATGTCTGGAAATGACATAATCTAAGCTTCATCTTTCTGATGTCACATAAACCGCGCCTACTGTAGATCTGTTATATAGGAATAAAGTGTCGCTGCCGACACTTGAGTTTGAACATAGATCGCCAGTGAGCAAACACAGGTGATACCATTATTGAATTAAGTAGACCACGTGACCATAGAGGAAACGCATATATGTAGAAAGTAGCTGACGACTAACGAACGCTATTTCTACTTTATCCTATATTTCTATACGGATCGCTACTCTCCACTCTATTCACTATACTATTTCTCTATTCGGATCACTATTCGGTGGTTACTATTCGAGCGAGTATTATCGAGCAAGAACTATTAGTGCGAATGATATTCGAAGGCGTGTGGCACCAGTATTGTTCAACGGCGTACTATAGTTGTATCTGCGATTACGAAGTCTCTACTACAACGAGCATTACAAAAGTGACAACGAGTATTCGTTGGCATCACAAAAGTGGCGACGAGTATTCGTTGGCATCACAAAAGTGACAACGAGTATTCGTTGGCATCACAAAAGTGGCGACGAGTATTCGTTGGCATCACAAAAGTGACAACGAGTATTCGTTGGCATCACAAAAGTGGCGACGAGTATTCGTTGGCATCACAAAAGTGACAACGAGTATTCGTTGGCATCACAAAAGTGGCGACGAGTATTCGTTGGCATCACAAAAGTGGCGACGAATGTTCGTTGGCATCACAAAAAAATCAAATGATAATCAAGCCAACAATTGCTAGGAGCCTCTTTCTTGGTTGCGTACTATGGGAATGTAAACTTCAATAAAGTTAGCGTTTCTCAGGAAATACACAAACACACACACACACAAACGCAATTAATGGATTTTTAATCAGAAAGTGTTTTTCTATTACTATGAATGTTACGTGGGTACACGTTTTTGTTTTTTCTTTAAAAAAATAACAGTGAAATTAATGTCAATCGGCGTAGAGATCGAGAGTTGTTTGCATGAAAGTTCCTTCGTACAACTGAAATACGGAGGAAATGCGGGTGTTTCGATTCCGTGGACGTAGCGTGACGAGTTTTAGCTCCAAAGTCTGATCTGATGAAAATTTCAAATGCGAATGTCAAGAGAGGCTTGTAACACGGCGAACGGTCATCACCCACAAGACGGCGTATATGAATTGAAATTGAACGAATTTAGCTGAACTTGCGCTGTCGTGTCAGCAATACTTCGTTTTTTGTCGAATCTTACTCTGGCAAAAAGAAACCAGACAAGTCCTTGAGTGGTAGAATGAGCCAAAGATTTTTCCTACTATCTCTAGCAATGGATCGAGTATAAATTCACTTGAGATCTGGAGTGTACTTGAAACTTAATAGACGTTCAAAGAGTGTACCTCGCAGAGAATGTAACCGTTCATTGTGACGGAAGAAAGTTCAGTGTCCGACCGGTGATAATGAAATGATACGTGATTGGTTCTAGAAGGGCTGAAAGCCAGTTTTTCCCTATTGGGCTGTTAGAGCGAGATCACCTGTAAGACTCTGAGCATCTTGACTTTTGAGGTGCTTTTGTAAACTGTAGTGTCACCAATATAAGTTTAGTAATGATCTAACAATGTCCCTAAACTGTTTTCACGTACATTTTTATTATTCTTTGATATATATATATATATATATATATATATATATATATATATATATATATATATATATATATATATATATATATATATATTTCATTATTATTCCTTGATATATATATATATGTGTGTGTATTTTTGAAAGAATTTTTTTCAGTATAAAATCTACCAAGAATAGTGATATATTGTAAAACTTGGACACAAATTTATTGTGGCTGAACTAGTGATCAAGGCACTCTCCAGACATTTTTTGTCTCAGTGGATTATTTTCTCTTTTAATCAAAGCCAATGTACCCATGTCAAAATAGTGGCTCATTTTGTTACGGTCAACAACCAATGCTTTTTGTGTGTTGTCATTTAAAATGTCCCTTTTGTGTTCATCATATAATCTCTTGTTTAAACTTCTCGAGGATTCTCCAATGTATTCATTCTGGCAATTCGTGTATTTTATTGAGTAAATTCCTCCTTCAAATTTTGGCTGATTATTTTGTTGTTTGTTGATGAAGTCTTTGATTGTTTTAGATGTATTTGTGACAAATTTTATGTTGAGTTTATATATATATATATATATATATATGAACATTATAAAATATTATATATATATATATATATATATATATATATATATATATGAACATTATAAAATAGGCAGCATATACACCATATCCATTTTATTTAATTATGAGGATCTCATCATTCGGAGGATTATCAGTAGTGGAATGCTTATGTTTATGTCTACTAGCGAAGTGATTTCGCCAATAATCGCATTCACATTGCCGATTGATTCAAGGTATGATTGACTCTTTGTAATGTATATATATATATATATATATATGTTAAAACTGCTATATTTATGGGGGAAGAGGCTTGAAAGTTTCATGCCTAGAGCGATCTACAGACCATGTGTAACTACTCCTTGTTCGGTCTCTGTATATACGTCAGTGCAGAGTTACCTACTCTTCTCAGTTCTTTTGTTTAGTTTACTTATATTATTGACCTTTACTTTCTTTACGTATCATTTTATTTCATGCATTTTTTAATTTAATTTTTCTCAAATTTGTTATTTTATTTATTTATTGCATATTTTTCGTTTCTCTTTTATGTTATTTGACATAAAGTTTATTATATTTAGGCTACAGAATATTATTAAGTCTTTTGAGTGTTCATATAGTTGTAAGTAGCGTAATAGGAATTTGTTTTCGCATTTGCATATGGAGATAAGAGCTGACATTTTGTTTGGGTGCCTATATTGTCCTAGAAAGTTGATTATTACTATTTTCTTCTCTAAGCAAAGTTTACAGTGTTTCGAGTTTGTTTCATGGTGTTTTTCTACATGTGATTAGTAATCAACTTTTCTTCCGACTCTCTCTTCATTTCTCCTATGACCAATATGCGCAAATAGGTAAAAACCATATTTACCAATGCCATTACACCTCCCTGAACCGAAGAGATTTAATTACTTTCGTTGTTCCTGAACTTCTTTTACAATATCTTTCTTCCTCTCCCCTGTTCCTTTTCATTATTTTCTTCTGAGTCTGAGTCTCTCCCGCTATCGGCCATTCTATTACATTATCCTGATCTGAAGACCTCATCCTTTCTCCTCCGAGTTCTCCATTTTTTTTATCCTTATTAAATTGTAACCTTGACAGCACATTGACATTATATTTTCTTTTACATACTCAATGTCAAAGTCATATGACATTAATTTTATTGCCCGCCTTAGAATTCTGGAAGAAGTGATTTTGGTAGGTCCTTTCTAGGATTAAAAATAAACTCTAGAGGTTTATTGTCCGATCTTCTACCAACTCTTTCCGAGTATATATTGGCTGCTTCTTTATAATTCTTACAACCCTTTTTGCAGAACGTTTGGAAATCTTTTTAGAAGCATCAAATCGAAGACAGTTTGCTGCCAAGCCATATTCTTTTCATTTGCGAACCATCAATGTACAGATAAAGTTGCATTTCTTTACACATAACTTTGTAAATCTTGTCATTACGATTAAGACTACCAAGAGTATAGGCTTATTTTTCGGCTTTATGGTTGCTACTCTGACGCCAATCAGCGCTCAACTGATACACCGTAGCAAAGAATGTTAAGTAGTACTTAGAATACTCAAGAATATATTGACGCTATTTAGAACCAACCATCTACACAAAACAGCCATCGACACAAACTCCAGATATAGTATCCCTGGAAGAGACTTCTCAATTACTTCCTACTGGGTGAAAGTTCTTGTTAATGACCAGTCTTTTGAAGCTCATGAGATCAATGCCAATACTTTCTCCTCGGTCCGACTTACTTTCTGATATATATTAACGATCTGCTCAGCAACATTATCAGATCATTAGTAAGTATCTATGCAGTTTATGTGTGCACTTCCCATATGTTGATGATCAAAGTCTGGCATCTGATCTCTCCTTTGACTTACTTTAAAATGGAGAAAAAAAACTAGCTTATATTTTTCAATGCTTTTAAAATCAGGCTAGTAGCATTTTGTCATCACCGAGTGGATCTTGAATTTACTCCAGTCATAATGAACGGTTGTAGTCCCAATGAGGATCCTTGCATTAGATATGTATAGAGACTCAAGTTCGCCCCTGACTTAAAGTAGACCTCTTATACTGGATGTAACAGCAAAATTGTCTAAATCGTATAACAGTAAAATTGCTCAATTGTTAGATTAAGTTTTGAACCGTTGTATCTTAGAAATGATTAAAGATATCCTACTGGAATTCTCCGAGGTTTTTATAACACTATTGCACTCTATTTTGAGCAATAAGAATGCATAATTACTACCCAAGCTTAACAGAAGATTCGCAATGAAATCGATCATAAAAGAAAATGACATGTTCATCATTAATTAATCATAGCTAAGGATTGGAAGCTAAGGATTGAAATAAAGTACACACACACACACACACACACACACACACACACACATATATATATATATATATATATATATATATATATATAAGTGAACATTGAAGTCAACACTTAGAGGCGACAGTCTGTTTCATGCTAGATGCAATCGTCAGGCAACTCTAAGTGTTGACTTCTATCTTGACTTTTATATTTACACACGCTCTATCTCTGATATTGAGCACTTTATCCTTTAAATATAGCACACTTTAAGACTATATTTCTTCATATATATATATATATATATATATATATATATATATATATATATATATATATATATATATATATTCCAAGACCATTTTCCAACATATTTAAGATGATCTAACATTCTAACTTTCTGTCTTGGAGTAACAAGTTGCCTCACACGTTTCACGTATGATTTCATTTTCAAGTTTTTTTCACTGCACGTTGAACTGTCATAGCTGAACCTCCTCTGTCGCGTGCCAAACTTCTTATGGATTGAGTTGGATCTTTTCTAATTGATCTCTTTAGCTTTAAGTCTAAATGATGATCCCCCTTCCTGTTGTAACCTCCTGATCCAGTTTTCCTCTTCACTGTTTCCTCTTTTTTTTAACTTATTCACCGTTCTCTTGATGGTTCTTGAATGGACTTTAAAGGTAGAGAGTAGATGCGATAGGAAACAATAAACTACAGAAGAATTCAAAATTGATCGCTGCATTTACGTATTGCATTAATATTTAAGTTCACCTTTCAAAAGTTCAACGATAATTCTTCTGCCGCCACTTAATTTAAAGACAATTTGATGTGCGTAGGTCCTTACTTTCCGTACAAACAATTATTTTTATTTCATGGATGACATTCGCTGGATTTTGCAATTAATTTTGATTATTTCCAAATTTAAAAGTTGTAAAAACTGTTATCGTACAAAAAATTCATCGCAAAAAATCACGTCCAAATATCGCCGAAAACAATCGCAGTAATGAAAACTTGGGAATCCAAAATTTCAGGATATAATCCGGAATGTTTGCTCACGGAATTGGCCTGATTCCAAAATGGTATGATATTTTGGGCTTCGGCCTCTAGGAGTAAAACTGAAAAGACAGATAACTTTATTTTGAAATACTGTAATTTGAGAACAGTAAATTTTTTCATTTGAACATGAGCTATTGAAAGTTAGAGAGTTGTGTCCCTTTAATTTTTTATCAGTAGAAACAAAGATGGCGGAATCCGAAAACAATTACAGTAATGAAAACTTGGAAATCCAATATTTCAGGATCCAGTTTGGAATGTTTTTAATTTGCTCACGGAGTCGGCCTGATTCGAAAATGGTATGATATGTTGGGCTACAGCTTCTAGGAGTAAAGCTGAAAAATTGTGGCACAGTGACACACTGACATTCACATTTATTATATAGATTTGTTTTCTGCCTAACAGTTGCCAGCGAATCCAAAGGAAGAAAGATTAAAGAACGAAAATTACGATTTCAATGCCCAATTTACTATGAAAGAGTTGAACCATGAACTGGATTGCAAGTTCGGATCGGTCTCTCTACAATTCAGTATATGATTTCTGTTCTTTGCCAGCATCCTCATCTATCCTAGCCGTCAATAAATCTGAAGAAGGCTTTTGCTCTTGGCTTCACTAGAACAACACAGAAGAAGGAAAGATGCTTTTGTGATGGTGTCTTTGATGCTAGCCCTGTTACTTAAGATCTGGGTCGGCCCGACTCAAAGAATCGGGATCTGAAAAAACAAAAACAAATATCAAATTCACATACTATAAATGGAACAATAATTAACGTCGACAAGCTTTCAAAATAAACTCCTTCCTTATCACTTTGTTCACTTCTTTCTTTCTCTTTTCCTTCTTTCTTTCTGTCTGTCTTTCTTTCTACTTTCATTCCACCTCAGTTTATTTTTTTGTATTTCCATGCGTCGATTGATCTCATTCTCAAATTCTACACCTCAATTTTGTTTCTTTCTCCTCAACTCTTTCTCTTTCATGTTCTCTTTCTCTTTTCTTCTCTTCTTTCCCTATATCGCGTTCACTTCTTCCTTTTCTACTTTCTTTTCTTCACTTTACCTTTGTTCTTCATTCTTTCTCTCTTTCTTTTTCTTTCTACTTTATCTCACCCTCTCACGTAATTTCCTTTCAACTCTTTTTTTTTACCCTTATCTTTTTCCTTCCTCTCTTCTCTCTCTCTCTAGCCCTCCTCTTGTCTTTTTACTCTCCTTTCCTCCCTTTCTCTATCTCTTCACCTTTCTATCTCTTGTCCACCTTTTTATCTTTATTCCTCCGTTCTCCCTTCTCTCTTTCTCCTCTATTAACTCTTTCTCTTTTCTCTCTTTTTCCTCTTCACTTCTTTTCTCTCTCTTCTAGTTTTTCTTTTTCTCCTCAATTTATCTTTCTTTCTTTCTTTCCACATAGTTTTATTCTTCGCCTGCGTCTTTCTCTTAAATTCTCTAAATTCAGTTCTAAAATATTTCCTGTTTCTATCTCTTCCATTCCATACCAAAGTCTTTCCTTGTTTAATATAACGAGAGCACATGACCGTATTTTCGTGTGATTGATTCTCCTTATTGCCTTCTTCTACAAGGAGGAGGCATGGAGGCGTAATAGCTCGGCTTGAGGAATCGGAGAGCCGAGTTCGAATTCCAGTCGAATCCATTGCATTCACTTATGTGATAATACCCTTGGAAGGTGATCCTCCTCTTCTCCCACAGCTATGGGTAAATAGCAGGACAGACTTGGTTCCAGAGCCTTAGATGGCAACTGGCCTACCGCAGAAAGAAATGGCAACCTACTGCGGGAAAATCTGCCTCATCAGTCATGTATCGAAAGATGCATGATTGCCTAAGCGTGTATCACGCATGGCACATGGCTGACTGTCTTCTACTAATCACATCTCTCTAGTTTCATGTAAACCATTGCTCCTGGTTTAAGATTGGGTTTCAGGTTCCTTCTAAAATTTGTATATATGTATAGTTGGCGTATTCGAGGATATCCGTCTATTAGCAGACCTTAGTTACAGTTTCTGGGAAAGAGCGTGTTATCTAGCGTGATCAACAATTTGAACAAGGCCAGCACGCTCAAGCTCTCGGCGAAGATGACTTGCACAGCTACCGTCGGCACCCAATTTCACTCACAAGTCAACCCGTCGTATGGTTTTCGGGCACTTTCCAAAGGTGCCGCACGCTGGGGTCGACCTCTCCAGTCCGATAACGTCAGGAAGTCTCCTTACAGACAAATCAACCTTGAGATTCGAACCCGGGTCTCATGGTCAGAATGCGAACGTTCTAACCACTCGACCACGTGCCCATAAAATCTACTTCGACTCTATACTTCTAACGTCTCCGTCTGAATTTTATTTACTAATCATATTTTCTTCTTAACAGGAGTAGATACGTTCACCTATCGTCTTGTTCACACACCTCCCCAGTTTTTGAACTTTTGAAGCTTTTTAGAGGTTTATCCCTTGTTCGCTGTTTAGGATTCGGTTTCCGGCTCCTTCTAAAGTCTTTTCATTCTCTTTTACTCCCAGTAGCCCTTTGTGTCTTAATGACATTATAGCCTTTCCTGGGGTGAAATGATTAAAAAAGAAAAAAACGAACATCTATCCGCCTTGATACGCCCTTACTTTTCGATTTTTTGTTCGGTAACGATTTTGTCAATGTCTCTTTCAAAAAATATCAACGTTACGCGTTCCGTCCTAATTTAGATGAATATAATTAAAGCAATAGTATATTAGTCTAATATATTCAGCTGCTTGGGACGAAAAGCGGAAGTAGGAGTTTTCCTCCCTTTTGTCATTCAATTGCTAATATGTATAGTTATGCGTGTGGTGGGGGGGTCCCTTCCTTTCAGAAAGTTGGGCGATTATAGCTTCCTAAGACTTCGTCTCTTTTCTTGCTTGAAACACAAAAAATATTTATAAAACATTATAGTTACACGCATCAGAGAGAGAGAGAGAGGAGGGAGGGAGAGAGAATGAGAAGGTGATTGTGGGAGAGAGAGAGTGAGTGAGAGAAAGATTGTAAGAGAGAGAGGAAGTGAGAGGAAGGTTTTTAAGAGATCTCTCTCACTTTCTCTCTCTTAAAGGTTGTGAGGAAGATTGTAAGAGAGAAATAGTGAGAGGAAGAATTTCAAGAGAGAAAGAATAAGAAGGAGATTTTAAGCGAGAGAGAGAGAGTGAGTGAGTAAGAGGAAGATTGTAAGAGAGAGAGAGAAGATTGTTAGAGAGAAAGTGAGAGAGGGGGAGTGAGAAGAAGAAAGAGAGTGAAAGGAAGATTTTCAAGAGAGACAGTGAGAGGAAGATTGTAAGAGAGAGAGGGGGAGTGAGATAAATATTTTAAGTGAGAGAGAAGGAATGAGAGGAAGATTGTAAGTGAGAGAGAAAGTGCTGACGGAAAACAGATATCAAATAACCAATCAAGACGAATTAATTTTTATTTCTAAGTGTTTAAATATGGTTTCATTTTGTGGATGCAAGAATTTCCTTTTGTCGCCCTTGTTTTCTTTCTTTTACGAACCCTGGCATTAGCAAAGGTTCGCCCTTCCCACGCTGAAATGCCGTTCTCTGGAGTCAGGTTTTATCGTATGAAGGTGGGGGGGAAACACCCGGCGAATTCGTCTTTGGATGACAGAAACCATTAATTCAACGGACCAAACATCACTGATGCGTCACACCGACTCCGTTGAAACCGGTTAAAAGGGCAGAGACTCCTAGATTTGTTGGGGGTAAGGATAAGAAGGCCGAATAAGGTGAGGAGAGGAAAGCTGCCGAAGGACGGGTGGGGTCAGAACACTAGTCTCTACCGCAGTTGCTAAATGAACCATCTAGTGAATGGCTCTTCCCAAGTCAGAAAAAATAAAGATGGATGCATATTTGTGAATATTTTGATGTTCGCCAAATTTTTGACCCCGGGGCCAATGGAGTGGGAAGAGAGAAAGGAAGAGTGGAACGCGGCGAGGGGATAAATTTATTTTGAAATGAGTTTAAAGAAGCAACACCATTTTACTTTCTGAGCGGCTTGCAACTTCCATCAATTGAAAAACGAAACGATCCTTCCACCTGGACAAAAATGACTTGTCCTACACCACAGATCTCTCACTCGTATTCTGAAGGGATATTTATTATTCTTTTCTCTGTCTTAATAGCGGTTAAGCAACCCGGATACAACGACAGGTGGTTGGTAAATATCCAATATCTTCTTTTTTTTTTTCACATGACAAATTGATTCCAACCTGAAACACTTCAAAAAGATCAAAGGCAAAAGGACGAAACTGGGTTCAAATACGAACATGAGAACTGTCTTCTTTCAACCTAGATTCTCCTGAATTCTCTTTAATCCGCTAAGGGCATTTTGTGTACTTGTAAAATACGCTATTTTATGTGTGTTGCCAGGTCAGAATATGTTACTCTTTCCAGAGAAGATTTCCCTTTGTCTGGTTGATGCTTGCGCCTAAGTAAAAATCAATATTTCGAATGCTTATTTTCAAGGTAGTCGGGCACTCCTTACTTTGAGGAAATTAAGTCACCTCTCTTAATTCTAGCAAATTCTCCGGTTCTTAATTACCGTAATAAATATCTGTCCTCTCTTTATGCTGTCCACAGTGTCTTTAGTGATAGCGAAATGGCGTCACGGGTTTCTGACGTCAAGAATAGGAATTTTAAAAGTACAATGTCAAGTTTGAGGAAATGGCAAACATTTCAACAGCTCTTTGACATATTATGTGCAACAAGGGAAAAGTATTTAATCAGAGTGATTTAGAGTTATGGTTAAAGATTATAGTGAGCGACAAAAATGTGTCACTTGGGTTAAAAACGTTTTAAACTTAATAGAATATACTATATATATGTGTGTGTATGTGTGTGTGCGTGTGTTCGTACATATATATATATATATTTGTATGTATACATATATATATATATATATATATACATATATATATATATATATATATATATATATATATATATATATATATATATATATATAGTTATATATATGTGTGTGTGTGTGTGCGCGCCTGTGTGTCCATATTCAGAATTGTTCGACTCCGTTAGAAATTTACATTATGCGCATAGTTGAAGAGACATTGTCTTATATTCATGACATTGAGTAAAATGTCTGTTATCCAAAATAAAACACTGAGGTGTTGTAATGGATAGCGGCTCGGATTGAGTTGAGTGGGACGAGTTCGAATTCCAGTCGAATCCATTACCAATACCCTTGGGAAAGGTATGAATCCTCATCTTCTCCCCCCTCCAGCTATGGGTAAAAATCGGACAAATTCAGTTCGACAGTATAGCCTAGGATGTCACCTTGTCTACCGCAAAAAGAAATGTCAGCCTTCTGCGGGGAAAAAATATGCCTCGTCAGTCATGTATCGAGAGATACATGATCGCCTAAGCGTGTATCACGCATGGCACATAACTGACTGACTCTGATTCTAAATCTGTACTCATATATGTATATTTATTTAAAGAAAGAGAGAAACCACAAACGTTTTGGTTTAAAATCTGAATTTGTTTTAGTGTATATATTATATTTTATTTTTCATATTTTTGCTACACGTGTTTCCTGTCTTGTGACCTTCAAACAAATTAAAGGAATCGTTTTTTTCTCTCTTTTTTGAAAATATACATTTTTATCTCGTTGGAACAATTCTAATCTTTTCCATATATATATATATATATATATGATCATAAAATGGGACTTCAGTAGTACAGGTTAAAAGTAATTTTTTAAATATTTTAGGCTTAATTTTTAATGGGGGTAAAGATGAATGACTATATATATATATATATATATATATATATATATATATATATATATATATATATATATATATATAAGTATAGGATTGTGTATACGGAATAAATTCCAATAACCAACAAATACTATTCTTAAAAGTGTGCTCAATACAGAGTAGAGAAAATATAATTATTTATTCGAAAATTATAACATAAACATGTTATAAAATCACTACAAAAGTAGCCATTTTGTTTCAACACTTCTGATGTCTTATCAAGTGATGGTATAGATTCAACAGCTTGATAAGAAACCAGAAGTGTTGAAACAAAATGGCTATTTTTGTAGTGATTTTATAACATATTTATGTTAGAATTTTCGAATAAATAATTATATAAACAGTTGACAATATATATGCATATATATATATATATATATATATATATATATATATATATATATATATATATATATATATATATATTGTCAACTGTTTTTTACCACTTGCACCACAGAAGATGATTTTGGAAAAAGATCGAAATTTAAACAGCTATAGCATATTTCTCTCATTATTTAACTTCAATACACGGAAGGTTATTCGTAAGTATGAACGGATTCTATTAAAAATTAGCAGATATAATCTCTGTAATTTATTCAATCAAACATGTTTAAATATATATATATATATATATATATATATATATATATATATATATATATATATATATATATATATATAATTGACTCTCCCGTCGGTTTCGACGTTAATCTTAAGTGGCATTTAAGACACGCGAGTGATTTACAAATAGGCCACATATGGAACAAGTGTGAGGATTGTGAGATGGGATCACTGTTAGATTGGCTGACCTTTTAGATCTTGTTCTCGCTTCTTGAAGATGATTCAAACAAGCAGATTGAAAATTGCTGAGTCCACTAAAATACGTTGATCTACATTCTACCCGCTCCAAGGCTAAGCGCTCAAGTGTGTTATGTGGTATATTGACTGCTGACAAGTTGCTTTTCAGCTTGTCTTTGTATCTTAGCCATGGGCGTCCTACATTCTTGTAGCCCTGATCTAACTGGCTGTACATTAGGATCTTGGGTATCCTGTCATCAGACATTCTCAAGACATGACCAGTCCATCGTAACTGAGAAGTCTCGATTCCTCCAATATTACACCTGTTAAACAGGTCTACGTTAGATGTCCTATCTTGAAGGTTAACTTTACAGATTGCACGCATACCGCTTTTATGGAAAACATCTAGCTGGTGTATATGGTACATGTATGGAGTCCACGACCCTGAGCCATACAAAAGGATGGCAAGTACAACAGCTCTGTAAACCCGAATTTTTGTATCCAGTCGAATACCCCGATCATTCCACAAGCGATGGCGAAGTTTGCCGAAAGCACTGGTAGCCTTAGTGTTATGGGACCTTAACTATAACGACAGTGAATTCTTCCTGACACTGAATACTGCGCCTCTCAAGAGAGAGAGAGACGGAATCGAGTCGAGCCAATAGTAGTTCACTCCTACCAGACTGACAGTCATACTAACACCTTCCACATCTTGTATTATTATTCTGAGTAATATATCTTTGTTATTTCTACTCTTGTGTTCGTGTTGTTCTTCCTTGGTCCTAACCTTGGACCATAACAGTAGCGACGAGGATATTGAAGAAACGAAGTTCTACGCGGAGAATCTAAAAAAAAAACTTTTTGCTATCGGTCGTCCATAACAGTGCACAACTTCAGTTTTCTTTATGCTAAGTGTAAGACCAAATTCTTTACATGCAGCAGAGAAACGATTTATTAAATGTTGAGCCTCCTCAAAGGATGTCGCTACAAGAACCGCATCATCAGCAAACAACAAATCACGAATAATTTGCGTACGAAGGTGGGTCTTGGCTTTGAAGCGCTGATGATTGAAGAGACCACCAGTTGTTCGAAACTGAAACTTCACGCCACACTGTGTCTGCAAATGCATATTTCAGCATCACCGAGAAGAAAAGGGCAAAAAGGACAGGGGCCATGACACAACCTTGCTTGGTGCCATTTGTGACATCAAAGTATTCTGACATCATACCATCAGACACGATATTAACTTTCATTCCTTCATGAAAGAAGATGATGACCTTTAGCATCTTTTCAGGGATGCCGAGTTTCCTCAAGACTTGCCAAAGAGCGTCTCGATTCACAGTGCCAAAGGCCTTCGTCAAGTCCACAAACACCATGTACAACTCCTGGTTTTTCTAGCGAACCTTCTCTGCAACGTGACGAAGAGAAAATATCATGTCAATGGTGCCACGACCCGACCGAAAACCACACTGCGATTCAGGATAGATGTCGTCAACAAGGTGTATAATGATTCTGTTTAGAATCAGTCTCGCTAGGATTTTGCCTGCAATTTTGAAAGTAGTGATATCCCCCGATGATTATCACAGACACACCTGGAAAACTTGAAAAGTTGGTAAAAATGTTACATCTCCTTTTCGTGGAGATATGGAAGGGAGGCTGTGCCCCACAGGATTATAAAGGCGCCTCTATCAATATATATATATATATATATATATATATATATATATATATATATATATATATATATATATATATATATATATATGCGTGTATTTATGTTGAAGGTAAATATTACATTAATAGTATATTTGTATACACTTATGCGCCTATGGTATGCGATTCATGAATCGCATACCATAGGCTCAAAAGTGGATACAAATATACTATTCGTGGAATCCCTCATCATACTCATTGCTTTTGCCACCCAGATCCGTTGGTAAAATGGGATTAGAATGCAAGAACATTCTAGGAGATGTCCGGCATTGGAAAGTGCAAACGTGTTTATTAAATCAAAATATTTTTTATAATCACCCAAATCAAGCGTGCAAAAAGTTGGGATCTCCGATTAAATATTGAAATTATTTCCTAAAACCAGGAAGGCAGATTCCGCATAAATATGGAACGAAGACATAATCCGAAGAAAATTAAATATCAACACCGCCTGGGCCCAAACATGATCGGTGTCTAATGCAGATTCTTACAACGAGAGAGCTTGAACATAGATGTACTATTTACTACTAGACTATTTACTAATAGACTATTTACGTTGAATATAAATGTATTATATAAAGTACTAAGAAACTATTGATATTTACCTTGAATATACGTATGCTATGTACATATATAAAAAAAAACCTGACCTACTATAGCAATTCTAAATGCAGCTTCGATATCAACGTAGTCGATTCAGTCTAGAACTGCATCATTTGTCTATGTAGTAGATAAAAACGTTTTGATTTGTTTTGTTTTGTTTTGTTTTTTCTTAGTTATTTTATACTTTGTTTCTATATGACCAATATATGGCAGTTGGTGCACTTTAAAATCAACTTCAATAATTGCACCACGAGACACGGTGGAGTAATGGTAGCGGCTCGGATTGAGGAATCGGAGAGTCGAGTTCAAATTCCAGTGGAATCCATTACATTCACTTATGTACTATTACCATTGGAAAAGGTATGAATCCTCTTCTTTTCCCCCAGCTATGGGCAAATAGCAAGACAGACCGGATGGCAACTGGTCTACCGCAGAAAGAAATGACAACCTACTGCGGGGAAAAATCTGCCTCTTCCACCATGTATTGAAAGATACATGATCGCCTAAGCGTGTATCACACATAACTGACTGAACTATTAATATAAATTCCAATGGTTGAAATCTATCGATTTCGTATCTAATTTTAAAGAAAAAAAATTGCATTAATGATGTTTTGTCGAAATATCCAGTTCTTTTGAATTTGTTTACAATTTTTCGTTTCATATTTATGTGGAATTTATCTTCCAGGTTTTATGAATTGATTTCCGTATTTAGTCAGAGATCCGAAACCTTTTACACTTTAGACTTGGGTCATCATTTTATGACTGTGGGTCATCATAAATTTGGACTAAATTACAACCATATGTTGCAAAAGCTCGGATCCTTCGCTTTACCTCTCTCTCTCTCTCTCTCTCTCTCTCTCTCTCTCTCTCTCTCTCTCTCTCTCTCTCTCTCTCTATCTGTCTCTGTCATATATATATATATATATCTAAAAATAAACACGCTAAAATTCACCTCCATTCCGTACCGTACGCTGATGGCTTAGCGGGTAGAGATTCCGACTGACGCAAAATCAGTCGGGTTTCGATCGTAGCTAGAGGCAACCGGATGTCTAGCCACACTGATGAGCTGTGAAACAGCGAAACAGTCTGTCTGTGGATGACAAAAATATATATATATATATATATATATATTATGAAATGGACACAGTCCGACAATTATTTTAAGACATTTTTTATGTAGAAATTTTCATAGAAAATATTCGTCCTCCGACAGGAATCGAACCTGTATCCTATATGGAACCGTCATAATCGGTAAAAGCATGTCAGGCTATATGACGGTTCCGTATAGGATACAGGTTCGATTCCTGTAGCAGGACGCATATTTTCTATGAAAATTTCTCGGACATTCAAGCCGGTAAATGTTGTTAATACTGTTTATTATAAACAGAATATTTACTTAAATATTTGTATCTATAAAAACGTATAAACATAAAAAATGTCTTAAAATAATTGTCGACTTTGTTCATTTCATAATGTGTGACGTCATTTGCATTTGGATACGCATCAAGCAGATATGAATGTACCTGAGAGAATCATGGAGAATTGTAATTTAAAAACAGTAAAATCGACCTGGCTAACCGAAATTCTCCTCTGTGGCTCAATCGGTAAAAGCAAGTCAAACTATATGACGATTCCGTATAGGATACAGGTTCGATTCCTGTCGCAGGACGCATATTTTCTATGAAAATTTCTCGGACATTCAGGTCGTTAATACTGTTTATTATAAACAGAGCATTTACTTAAATATTTGTATCTATAAAAAGAACGTATAAACCTAAAAAAATGTCTTAAAATATATATATATATATATATGTTACTGAGCAATAGAAACGAAATGAGCGTCTATATATATTTCTCGGTGAGATAGTAAGACTTCGGAAGTGATCAATTAGCATCGGATTTGAAATAAACATTTGTCTCTCTTATAATCTATTTACCTTCGTTAAGACTCGCTTCGCTACTCTCTGTTGACCTTCGTCACCGTATGTAAATGCAATTTGTAATTCACACCGTTGGGGTAGCAAGAATTTTACTTGCAGATGATCGCCACAGATGATTTTCAAAGAACATATTTACTTTTCTGTGAAGTCTTATGATAAAGACCGATGTTGGTATTTATTTTTATTTTTCATAAAAATGCAAACTATGTATGACCGGTAACGTTACTAATTTTGATGATGTACTAATTTTAATGATGTACTAATTTTTTTTTTACTGCTCCAGTCTAAACTTTAATCTATCATTTTCACGTAACAGAAATCAATATGAAGAGATTTCTTCCAGTTTTGGAAATTTATTAGAATTTTTTTCTGTTTAAAATGGAACGAAAATTAAAAGGTTACCTAAAAAAATGAATTTGGCTTCCTTTGATGTTGTTTTAGGGACATTCTAGAATCTTTACAACACTAAATAAGTAAGTATTCTCTGTTTGAAACAAATTTGATACTAGCCAATGTTTACTTAAGTTTTTACAGATATTTCCACATTTGGATTACACTGTATTTATGACTTTACTCTGCACGAATATATAACAACTAATAATATTTTCAGATAGAAACTTTCTACTACAGCGCAACCTCGGTTCTTGAACGTCTCACATGTCGCACAAATCGGTTTTCGAACAGAAGATTTTAGATGAAAATGCCTCGGTTATCGAACAAAATTTTGGTTCTCGAACAACACTGCCGAACCGAGTTAACCCGAACGGAATCATTTCTGACCGCCATGTTGTATACATTTGTGTGTTGTTGCGTGATTTTCTTTTCCAATTTTATTGTACTGTGACTTTTTTTTCTCTACATCAATTCCTGTTGGAAAAATAGTTTCGGTTTACGGACATTTTGGGTTACGAACAGCCTTCAGGAACGAATTAAATTCGTAAACCGAGGTTCCACTGTATTTATAAAAACAGATGGACGATTATTAGATCAAAAACATCTTGGTTTCTAATTGATAAATCTAATTTGATTTAGATTTGTAGCTTACCGTAGAATTGTATTTGATGAGGCCTAATGAATGGAACGGCAAGAAGACAGAATAAAGAAAAGAGGTTTCATTCTTGGAATTTGTGATAATTGTTACTTCCTATGGAGATTTAGGGGTCCTAACCCTTTAGTCTTCTAAAGCAGTTCGTCTGGCGAGCAAATAACAAATCACTTGTTACTGAATAAACAAAAGAAGCTTGTGGTTGCTGGCTCGCAAGAATGATTCATGCACGAACAAAAATTAATTATTTCAAAGAAAAAACAATTTCCTTTGACTCGGTCCTTTCAACAATCCTCTTTCCATTAAACAAAATGATTCATAATTAAAATAAAGTTTGTTTCCCTGGTGCGTTTTCTATAAACATTTTCATCGCAATTGTTTTGATGAGATTTCTTCTTTTGTATTTCGACCTCTTCTGTTTAAATGTAGTATTCAATTGGCAGCAAGGTTTTATCATTTTACTATTTAAATTGTACGATGTGACTACCATAATTTTTATTCTAATAATTTCTTCTCTCGCCCTTCTTGTCCGTGGAAGTTTCTTCCGGCTTCTAGCCTTCCAGCCAATCTAGAAAAAAAATAATGCAACGTCATTCGTGATCTGTCTCCTTCAATCCTGTTCCCTTTAATGTCATTCCTCATCGGTAATGTTTTCTCAGTTTCTTTCACCCTCAGTAATCCCTCGAGTTTTTGTGGCTTTATCGCCTTGCTTGGGGTGAAATGATAACAAAAAATAAAAGATATTAAGGCTACTGGATCGAGGGGATTCTTCTATTAAAATTCACGTTTATTTACATTTCACTGGATGATTCTGATTCAAGCTGTGCTAGAAAACAGATGACAACAGAGATCTGACGAATTTACTGTCATGTTTAAATAAACATTTTTGGACATTTGATTGGGACAAAGTAAATCGATTCTGACATTTTCGGCAATGTATTTGTTCTTCAATTTATTGCTCAGTACTTTTTGAACTGACAAAAGAATTTGGCAGGGAAATCTTCAAACTTATTTTGTTATATTTTTTTAATTCCAAAATGATGGTTTAAATTATGAGAAAAGGAAAAAGTTTTACATAAATTGTAATATCTGTCTATATTTCTGAGATGAGGTATTATGTACACTATTTATAATACCCAGAAATTCATACACAGATGTCCTCAAGGACACATGGCACAGCTGATAAAGACGTTAGTTAGATCCAGTGACAGGACCCAAAGAGTGTGAGTTCAATACCTGGTTAAGGCTGTGGAGAACTTGGAGAGGGGAATTAAGAGGAGATCATTGATAACTGACATCCATTAGACATGGCACGTGGAACTAGAACAGTCTACTACAGCGAGAGAAATAAAGGGTTCAGTTCGACATTCCAACCAACTGAAGAAGACCGGAGCGTACAACGGCCGAAACGTGGTGATAAATATGGCAACAAAGATGAGAATGATAGTCCGTACAATGTAAATAGTATAAATTGTAATGTTCGACAAAATTCCCTTTAAAATCTGTTTTTGTTTTTTTTTATTCTCTACATTCTATATTTCAATTTGAGATTAAATGTTTTCATTAAAATAAAAAATGACATCTTAGTAAAACTTTACGTGTCTGTGTAATATAAATAAACTTTATAAGTTCTTTGCTTTTAGTAAGAGCTAAATAATTCACCAAAAATAGGTTAAACTTTGCTTATAGTACTAAGTAAAAGTTAAAGTAAGTAAATTACGTATAAAATCAACTTTTAATAAGAAGCCGTCTTTTCTTGAGATATTTTCCATGATATTTTCCACCTTCCAACCTCTCTCTCACTGGTTGGATATAGCAAGACTCTTACTACTCTATCGCTACTTCCACGGAAATTGCTCGGACGAACTACCTTCCCTGGTCCCGCCAATTCAAACCTTGACGGCAAGAACACGCCATGGCACTTACATAATAGCAAATCAGCCACATTTCCTCCGTATTCCATTGGTGAGAAGTAAGTTATACTCGAACAGCTTCTTCTCGTGAACCACTGCTCTTTGGAAACGACTCCCTAGAGGATGTTTCCCCTATTCCTATAATCTTAACCTGTTCAAGGCTAGGGTTAACCGTTATCTTCCACTTTCGCACAAACTGTCTTCTAATGTAACCCTGTAGCTCGAATGCCACCCGGGCTTTATATACGGTGAAACTTACTGAAAAAATTGTCATATTTGATTTTTCCAGCAAAAAACCGTAGTTTAAACCATCAACCCTATGTCCTGTATGTGGCCAGTGTAACCATGGGGCTTTTACCCATACCAATAATCTAAAACTGCTACTTTTTTCTTCCAAAGCATGCCAGACATTGGCATATTTTCAACGTCGAGAAGTTCCTGCAACATTTGATGCGGTTACCAACAAAGAGTTTTAACAAATTTTGGCGTTGCTTAATGAATGAAAAACATCTGAAGGCAATCAGATTTTCTTTGGAATGTAGAGTCAAACGCTTTCCGTTTGCAATTCGACAGGAAACGGCACTTCGGGAAATGATGGGTGTGGAGAGAGCGGTAGGGATGGAAGACGGTGGCAGGGTGCAGAGAATGGACGATAAGTTTTTGACTATTTCAGTGTCCTTGCAGAATTTCGTAACTGCGAATTTTTTGTTATGGTGGCGTTATTTACGGGACGGTTTATATAAGAAATCAATTCCTTAAATTAAAAATCTGATAGTCTAAACACCGTCAAAGCTGCCAATGACCGAAACGACTTTTACTCTTAACTACTACTTGGGAAATCGTTACAGCACAGTAATTCGCGTAAATTCACACTGAACCATTTATCGTGACACGCCAGCGACAAGATATTTTTGAGAAAATACCTGCTGATAAGGCAGAATTCTGGGCAAAGTGAATCCATGCTTTTCCCAAGAGAATTTCATGATAAATGAACATAAGCAAACGCGGCTCGGTTTATCTAATAACGTTTTCCGAAACGAAAACTTTTACACCTCTTCATACGATGTTGTGCTGAAGATTTCTTTCCAACATGAAGTCGGATCGTATGAAGTTGGTTGTCGGAAACTCTCCTGATATACGTGTGTGTGTTTGCCTGCGTGTTTGTGTAAATACAATGAAAACTATTTATTACATATGAACAGACTAAGATAGACAGATATATGACGTAACCATGAAGTAGAACTCATGCTATTTCAAAAGTCTACCCAGTGAAGAGAATCATTTTTTTGTTGGCTTGTTTTGTTTGTTTAACGGCATATCAACTCCTTATGGTTCATTTAATGCCGAAATTTAATTTTCTTGGGAGCACTAGTAATATATTTGACAAAAGTTTTTCCCTTACAAAAATATATAACAGGTAATATTTTCCCTTTTTAAAATAATAGCAATATTTTTCCCTTACAAAAGTGTATTGCTGGTAATATTTTTCCCTTACAAAAATGTATTGCTGGTGATATTTTTTGTCTTACCCAAATGTATTGCTGCCAGTATTTTTCCCTTATAAAATTGTATTGCTAGTAATATTTTTTCCTTATAAAATGTATTGCTGTTAATATTTTTCCTTTATAATAATGTATTGCTGGTAACATTTTTCCCTTACAAAAATGTATTACTGGTAATATTTTTCCCTTATAATAATGTATTACTGGTAATATTTTTCCCTTACAAAAATGTATTGCTGGTAATAGTTTTCCCTTATAAAAATGTATTGCTGGTAATATTTTTCCCTTATAATAATGTATTACTGGTAATATTTTTCCCTTACAAAAATGTATTGCTGGTAATAGTTTTCCCTTATAAAAATGTATTGCTGGTAATATTTTTCCCTTACAAAAATGTATTGCTGGTAATATTTTTTGTCTGATCAAAATGTATTGCTGGCAATAGTTTTCCCTTATAAAAATGTATTACTGGTAATATTTCTCCCTTACCAAAATGTACTGCTGGTAATATTTTTCCCTTATAAAATGTATTGCTGGTAATATTTTTCCCTTATAAAAATGTATTACTGGTAATATTTTTCCCTTACAAAAATCTATTGCTGGTAATATTTTTCCCTTATAAAATGTATTGTTGGTAATATTTTTCCCTTATAAAATGTATTACTGGTAATATTTTTCCCTAACAAAATTGTATTGCTGGTAATATTTTTCCCTTATAAAAATGTATTGCTAGTAATATTTTCCCCTTATAATAATGTATTTCTGGTAATATTTTTCCCCTATAAATATGTATTGCTGGTAATATTTTTCCCTTATAAAAATGTATTGCTGGTAATATTTTTCCCTTACAAAAACGTATTACTGGTATTTTTTACTATAAAAATGTATTGCTGACTCCTTCGCTATAAAAATGTATTTCTACACTTTCAAGGTGTTTTCATCCCAGTTTGGGGGTTCTCTATTTGTCTATAGTTGGGTCCCTAACAAGTTCTACCACCTCAGATTAGGATGAACCTGCGAGTAATAACAATTAAGAAGTGGTTCCACGCTCCCCAAAATCTTCCGATCAGAGGCCTTGCTGCCGGGTGTAGTGTATCGTCATAACCAGGACGAAGAGACTCCGTGTTAAATGGGATATTAAATCCAACGTTTGGATTATTCTGCAAGGTTAATTGAATGTCAGCCAACAGGATAAGAAAAAGGTAAGGATTACTAAGAAAGTTTACTTTGTTGGGATGGTGTCGCGTATAGATCATTGAAGACTGCTATATCACCTGGTTCACACACCTCTCTGGTCTTTTGAACAGAAGCAGAGGTTTATTGTTTCCTGTTTAGGATCTGGATTTTGGTTCCTTCTCTAAAGTATACTTCATTTCTATACTTCTAATATCAATTTCTGAACTCAGAATTTGTATTTAATTTTTTTTTTTTTGTCCTATGGAAATAGACAGGTTTGCCCATCATCCAGTTCAATCTTCTTCCCGGTCTTTTGAACAGAAATATAGATTTATTCCTTGTTCCCTATTTAGGATCGAGTTCACAGTCCCTTCCAAAATCTTTTTATACTCTTTCACTCCTAGTAAACCTCTTACGAATTTATGACATTATTGCCATGCTTGAGGCGAATTGATTTTTTTTAAATCCTTAGCAAGGTTTGGTTTGGTTTGTTTTACGGCAGTGGGTTATTTATTGCCTACAAAATTTTTATTGTTGGTAATATTTTTTTCCAAAAAAGTATATTGATAGCAATATTTTTTTTCTTCAAAAATCTATTGCTGGTAATATTTTTCAAAAACTCTATTGCTGGTAATTCAAAAAGGTATTGCTAGTAATATTTTAAAACAATGTATAGCTGGTAATATTTTTTTCTTCAAAAAGCTATTGCTAGTAATACTTTTTAAAACAATGTATAGCTGGTAATGTATTTTTCTTCAAAAAGCTATAGCTAGTAATATTTTTCCAAAATGTATAGCTGGTAATATATTTTTCTTCAGAAATTTATTTTTGTAATATTTTTAAAAAATGTATAGCTCGTAATAATTTTCTTCAAAAAGCAATTGCTAGAATATTTTTTTTAAATGTATAGCTGGTAATATTTTTTTTAAAAAGCTATTGCTAGTAATATTTTTCAAAAATGTATAGCTGGTAATATTTTTTTCTTCAAAAAGCTATTGCTAGTAATATTTTTCAAAAATGTATAGCTGGTAATATTTTTTTCTTCAAAAAGCTATTGCAAGTAATATTTTTCAAAAATGTATAGCTGGTAATATTTTTTCTTCAAAAAGCTATAGCTAGTAATATTTTTCCAAAATGTATAGCTGGTAATATATTTTTCTTCAGAAATTTATTTTTGTAATATTTTTAAAAAATGTATAGCTCGTAATAATTTTCTTCAAAAAGCAATTGCTAGAATATTTTTTTTAAATGTATAGCTGGTAATATTTTTTTTAAAAAGCTATTGCTAGTAATATTTTTCAAAAATGTATAGCTGGTAATATTTTTTTCTTCAAAAAGCTATTGCTAGTAATATTTTTCAAAAATGTATAGCTGGTAATATTTTTTTCTTCAAAAAGCTATTGCAAGTAATATTTTTCAAAAATGTATAGCTGGTAATATTTTTTCTTCAAAAAGCTATTGCTAGTAATATTTTTTAAAAATGTATAGCTGGATAAATTATTTTTCTTAAAAAAGTTATTGCTAGTAATATTTTTCAAAAACGTATAGGTGGTAATATTTTTCTCTTCAAAAAGCTATTGCTACTAATATTTTTTTTAAAAATGTATAGCTGGTAATATTTTTTTCTTCAAAAAGCTATTGCTAGTAATGCTTTTTTAAAAATGTATAGCTGGTAATATTTTTTTCTTCAGAAAACTGTTTGTATTGCCGTAATGTTTTTTTTTAATTATGGCTGGTAATGATTATTTCCTTCAAAAATTCATTGCTGGTGATAATTTGTTTTTACAAAGTATTTCTGGTACTAAATGCTATTTTTACACTTTCATAGTGTTTTGACCCCAGTTTAGGGTCTGCCCATAGAAAACAGGTGCTACCACCCTGGGTCACGGTGAACTTGGGAACACCAGCGAGTAAGAGGTTGTTCCACGCTCCTCAAAACCTCATGAACAGAGGCCTTGCTGTCGGACGTAGTTTTTCGTCTTACCCAGGACGTGGATGTACTTTATCGTCATACCCAGGACGGCCTTAGCAAGGAATTTCATTATTTACATTATTCGGACTGTTATCCTCAACTTCATTGCCATATTCACAACCTTTCGGTCGTTGTACACCCCGGCCTTCTTCAGGTGATTGGAATTTCGAAACAAACCTTTTATTTCGTTCAAAATTCGCGTATATTGTTCTAGTTCCACGTGCCATATCTCTTCCAGATGTCTCAATGATTTCTCTTTAACTCAACTCTCCAAGAGGTCACATGGCCCAGTGGATAAAGACCTTGGTTACATCCAGTGACTAGACCCAAAGAGTTGTGAGTTAAATACCAGGCTACAGCAGTAGCGAACCAATAAGCTTGTACAGTTGAGTTAAAGGGAATAACTGAGACGTCCGCAAGAGTCATGACACGTAGAACTAGAATAATCTACCCCGGTAGAAAGAAATAAAGGGTTATTGTTCGAAATTCTAATCACCTAAAGAAGGCTGAGGCGGATAAACGTCCGAATAATGTAAATAATATAAATAATCATAATACCTCATCTGAGAGATATAGAGGCCGAAACGTTGTGAATATGGCAATGAAAATGAGGATAACAGTCCGAATAATGTAAATAATATAAATAATCATAATACCTCATCTCAGATATACACAGATATTCAAGGAATTTCAATTGTCATTCAGGCTCATAAATTCTTTCACCACTATTCGGCATGCGATCAACTAGAAATTAAATTCTTGATACTCCGTGTGTGGGTAAGAAAGAGATAGATAAAAAGATAAAGAATTTGGTGAGGTCAGCAATTTAAAGGTTATTCCTTTTTCATTCATAATGTACGAGGGTGAATCAAGAAGTCTGTAACTTGATGCGTAGCTGAATTTTGATCTGAAATGTTCACTGTATAATTTTCAATGTAAGTGATTAATTTTCATCACCAAATTAAGTGCATTAAAATGAAATCGATTGTGCTGAAAAATAAATATTTATTGTGTAAAATAAATGCTATTCTGCTACAGATTTGTTAATAAGATTAAGTATTTTTCATTGATAACATTAGACAAGCTTGAACCTAATGAGTTTGAAGCAGAAAACAAAAATGACAAAAGATTAACATATAGGACTCCTATTTTAATGTGACAGATGCTACAGAAAACGTCCTGGGTAAGACGATAAACTACATCCGCGTCCAGGGTAACACGATAAACTACATCGAACAGTAGGTTCTCTGGTCAGGAGGTTTTCAAGAGCGTGGAACCATCACTTAATTGCTGGTTTTCCCATGTCCAACTCTGAACCAGGGTGGTAACAACTGTCAGACACCCAGCTATTGGCAAATAGTTAATGCCACCCTAAAAGGGGTCAAGACACTATGAAAGTATAAAAATAGGTTTTAATACCAGCAATACATTTTTGGAAACAAAAATATTACCAGCAACAACGTCGGCATTAAATAACCCATTGAAGGTGATATGCCGTAAAACAAACCAAACAAAACCAAACCAAACAGAAAAAATTGTTCACTACGAGAAGACACTTTTCTTTTTCTTTTGTTAGATAACTTTTTACTGTATTCACATATTTCACATTTCTGGTGCTAAATAGCTTTTTATTCCATAAACCTTCATTTTTTTCTACTTCTTTTATATATGGATGTTTGTGCCATAACCACGGCCGATTCTTTATCTCTGCTGAATAAACAAAAGTTGACTTCATTTATCTCGTTATCACTCATACCCGTCCTGGGTATGACGATAAACTACATCCGGCAGGATGGTCTCTGACCCGGAACTTTTGAGGAACGTCGAAGCAACTGTTAATTCCTATTTTTTCCGAGGTTCATCCAGATCCGGAGTGGTATTAGGATCCAAGCTTTGGGCAAATATTTAAACCCCAAACTGAGGTTAGGAAATATGAAAGTATCAAAAATGTTATAGAAAAAATGCCGGCAATACATTTTCACAGTAAAAACTATTACCAGCAATATATTTTTGTCAAAAAAATTACTAATGCTCAAAAGAAAATTAAATTAAGGAGTTGACTTGCTGTTAAACAAACAAAAATATTTCAGACAAATACATAATTACAAGCCTTCATTGTTGCATCATGATCATTACTAGTAAGTTTGATCGTCACTAGTGACCCCCATACTCGTGGCCTTGTACCAAACTAAACTAAGCTTATAAACAATATCTATGCGATCTTTTAAGCGGGCAAAAACATTTAATATTTTGTATAATATTTTAATAATCCATGACACTTTTTCTAGAAATAAGTGTGTGAGAAGTGGTTTACTAGGCTGCATCTGATTAATGTGATATGTGACCCCTGGTGGCCTTTTAAATTTGAGTAACAAACCAAATAAATAACCCTGACCCCGCAACTGAGGTTAAACTGTCGGACTTGAAACAAATTATATCAATGTTAAAGTCCCGTATTTTGCTTATCGTGCAATCAATATTAAGCATTAATATTTTGTTAATGAGAGAAATCTGAGGCTGAAGAAAAAGGTTTTTTTTTTCATTTTATTTGTGTGTGTGTCTGTGTGTTTGTGTGTGTGTGTGTGTGTGTGTGTGTGTGTGTGTGTGTGTGTGTGTGTGTGTGTGTGTGTGTGTAATTAACTCTTAATGGAAACAATAGTTGGTTGATACCTTTTTCCTTTCGAAGGATTTTTGCCAAAAGGGATATTTTTACTGAATTTTTCTTTCGTACCAAATTTCTTTAACATAGAATCCTGCATTAGCATCCATTGTCTACAAAGTCGCTGGTGAAAAACACCATACTGAAATGAAGTTCTTTGCGAGCCAATTAACGTCAATAAGAAATGCCTATGAAAATTGTTCTTATAATTACTGAATATTTAATAAATAAATAAAGTATTGTTGATATTTTGATGTTTTTACTTTCTTCTGCAAATGTTTTGTGTTAATCTTTTGTAAGCTTAAAAAATAAACAAAACGAGTCAAAGTGCAACGGACCTTAAACCAATGAGTATGTCAGAAAAGATTATGAGAAAAAGAATAAATGTTTGTCTTAATGAAAATAAATAATTACTAATGCAATCATCTGCTTGCTTGGTCAGCATTAGTGTTGAATTGGCAGTTTAATCTGCCGTTTTAAGTCGTGTTTTTTAGTCGAGATTCTTTTCTCTAGACAATTTGCGCTTCAAATGACGAGTGCTTCATTGGTGTGATTGCATTAACTGCCATGAACGCTCGCCATATTTTCGCGCCAATAGACAAATTCCGTGAAGCAGTGAACTTCAAACGCACGAATTCACTAAAATTCCATTTCTCGTTTAACTGGGTTTGACTTAGGCTGAACTTACAATGAAACAGGGTCACGCGAGGAAGGAATAGATTGTTTTTTAGCAAGCCCCCGAATGTAGGAGGAAATCAAATTTAAAAAATCTTGACCTTTACTGACACTCAAAAACTTCCGACTGGAGCTAAATTGTAATACCTTCCCAATTGAACAGACTGACATCCGTAAGCTTTCAAATATATCAACCTTTTTTTTTCATAGATAAATCTATGTAAGATCGAAATGATGAGTTGGTTATGGTCCTTAAAAACTAATACAGAAATATCAAATTCGTGTTTTCAAATCATTGAGGCGTTTCAAAAGCGACAAATCGCTAATCTTGACAGTGTTAATTAGAATGTGCTTTATATCATAGAACACAAATATATGCTATGTTCTCTATAGGTTGCTGATTAATATATATTATGTACTCTTAAAAAGATACTCTCACCAGACTCTTATAAGAACGATAGTAGTAAATTAGAAAAATATGCTTGTAGAACAATGCGTTTCAACTCTTCCTTCACTACGTCTCCTTAATTCGCTATAGTTTAGCTGCTCGACGCCTTTTCTCATGATTAATAGAGATAAATACAATATGAATACAATCAAGTTCCATTTTGATTCGGTTATGTGCCATACGTGATACACGTTTAGGCGATGATGTATCTTTTAATACATGCCTGACGAAGCAGGTTCCCGCCCGCTGTAGGTTGCCATTTCTTTCTGCAGTAGACCAGTTGCCATCCAAGGCTATAAAACCTTGTCTGTCCTGCTATTTACCCATAGCTGGAGAGAGAAGAAGATGATTCTTACCTTTCCCAAGGGTATTAGCACGTAAGTGAATATAATGGATCTGACTGAGATTCGAACTCTGCTCTCTGATTTCTCAATCCAACCCGCTATCCATTACTCCACCGTATTGAAAATATCTTTATCATAATTCATCCATGTCATTTACAAAACATTTCAACCTGTAGTGTTGACATACATTATTATCGAAAGAAAAAATGGAATTCGTTGTTTCCCCGAATTGTTTGATGAATAATTCGTGTTTAATGACGATCTCAGAAATCTTTAAGATTCAGTTTTGTTACAAACCTTTTGAAGGTTTCAATTTTCAAAATTTGTGACTTATGACCCGAAGGTCAAGACACACGCTGTTACTGTCTCTTACACGACACACGCTGACTGGTTGCTGCTGCAGCACCGAGAGTCACCTTTCACGGTCTTGGCAGAAATGTTGGAATATCCTCCAGCGTCAGATTAATCAGCTGGAGGTTCTGGCGGACGACGCCCTTCCAGCGGCTGTCTGGTGTGCCGAGAGGATGTCTCCAGTTTTCAGATGGCGGGTCAGTAGAGGATACTGGTAGGGTGGTCATCAGGTCGTCGTAGGACGTGACCGAATTAGTGAACATAGCGCTGGTGCAGATGTTCGGCTGGCCGGTCCTGCGTCGAAGCTCCTCACTGAACACAAGATCAGGCCAATGCAAACTTCGATGGTCTTGATGGCGCATGACTCGAAGTCATGGACGCAGAAGACGAAGATCATGCTGAGAAATCACGTCTCGGTACAGTATAGTAGCACAGAGAAAATGGTGTCATTGTATATGAGGCGTATTGGAATTGCAGTTAAGCGGTTGCATTCTTGCTACTTGTTCGGGTGGCTTAGCCAACCTGCTTCATCTAGCCCACACGTATGTCTCCTTGAACACGACGTTGTTCGCACCCCGACCAAAACTACATGTGGTTAGCTAGACAGGTGTTCCTCGGCTGGTGAAGGGTAATCACATCAACTCAACTTGCACTAGTGTCACCCCTTCCATGTTGATGGGTCTCGATACCACTTGATTGGCTACCAAGGGGCAATTTCAACAGCTGACTATCGTGCAATTTCAACAGCTGACTATCGGGATAACAATCTGGCCAGGTGAATCTTTCTATTGTTGAAGAGCAGTCCGGCTAAAATCTCATGTGGGTATCGACCCACATGAGATTTTAGCCGGACTGCCCTTCAACGGATTGGACCTTTGGCTTCGAACAACGGACAATAACTTATGGACCACGGATTACACCTACGACACGGCATTTATCACAACCTGGAACAACTTCACCTTGCGCCACTCTTCTCTCCCGCGGGCTTTCCGCCTACAACTTCACCTTCACTGTTCTCTACGAGGTTCGTTGTATAGGCAGCGGCAAATGTTATGCTGGCAATCATGTCTTCCTATGGAGCGAGCCACCTGACGGAATAGGACAAGGCGGAGTAGCGCCCGCCATGCACAAAACCGCACGTCGCTATTTGTTTAGATGGGAGCCCGTGAGCCACCGCCTGCCCGCCACCCGCCACCCGCTTCCTTCACTATTACGGGAAGATGACCATCACCGTCGCCTATGACTACCAGAATAAAGGACGCCTTCTACGGCCGACTCAGCTCCCTCCTCGAACGCGTTCACCTCCAGAACAACGTTTCCATGCCAACCCGACCCCCTCCGATCATATTTTCTCATTGAGAAGTACTGAGAGTACCATAGAGACCACCACCTCCACGTAAAATAAAGGGTTACTGAATGAGGTTGTTGTAGGAATGTACAAGGAGAAAGTAAGGTGTGCCTATTACAAGGATATGCAGTAGAGATAAAGATTCGCACTAGATTTGAACAGGTTACAATTGTATTGATCGAAGAAACATCCTTTCGGGAGTCTGCTACACAAAGTAACATTTTTGAGGAAGAAGGATTCAAAGTGGAACTTACTCCTTACAAAGGTAATGAGGATGTGTCAGCTCTGTGTACATGTCATGGCGAGTCCTAGCTGTGAAGGTTTAGAACCAAGGAATGAGGCTTGTCTGAACATCTACATTGAACATAACGACAGAATAGCACGGGGCTAGTGGTGTTTCATCTATCATCTGAAAGTTGTTGGAGAATAAATAATCACCTTACAAGGCCTTTCAAACGTTTTGATATCTATCAACCCTGGAAAGCGATGATGGGACAGCTCCAGTCCAGATATGGGTAGCAATACTCTATTTTTGGTCTAATCTGCCTCTTGTAAAAATAGAATATGACAGAAAGAGTCAGGCACTTTCTGGAGAGCTCAAAGAAATCTTTAACGATGTATCGTATATAGGAGTTCCACTTGAACGTCTGGAGTGAGAGTCTGTCCCAACAGACGTTGATTACAAACGTTCGTCATAAACAGAGAAAACTCAAGGTTTGCTCTGTGATTAACAACGCATAATTTATTTTGTAAATATTTCACTGTTCTTCAAATTTAGAATATGTCGCCGTTGTGTTGTACATTTCCGTTTGGTGTCAGAGGTCAGCGTTTAAGTTCAGATAAAAGCCAAAGTTTTGAATGCTAATTTTCAATCAAGCAAACACACGACTTTTCAAAGATTGGCGCTATACAATATATTCTATTATTCATTTCCGCTATTTGGCTTCATACAAGATTAAAATAATAATGTTCAACGGTTATAATCTTATCTTCATACTTTCCCTGTCCCATCGCCGATCGTCACGATTCATTTTGTCAGTAGCTAGACAGAAAGTAAATTCGATGAAAGAAGAATGAGTACATCAGCATCCCATTCATTTTTCTCTTTCTTAGTTACTTTTTGTCAGGCTTTTCTATCCATTATCAATAATGTCAGATACAAGCTAGTGTTTGTTTTCTTTTTCTTTTTTTTTCTCATGTTGGGCGACACATAAAAGATGCAAAATGAAAAGAGAGCAAAAAAGAAAATATAATTCGCTACCAGAAAAAACGTAATCTGAGCCTTGATGAATATTTACAAACATGTATAGATAATATCTATGTGTTTAATATATATATATATATATATATATATATATATATATATATATATATATATATATATATATATGCATTGATGCGTCTTTAAACGCAAAATAAAATTTGCAGATACTTATCGGCAGATTAAAGATTACGGGTAATCCGGAACGGTAACAAAATTAAATACTAGGTGCACCAGTTAATCTGGGCGGGGTCCAATGCATAAAACGGATCGAAATTTTAAACTCTGCACCGAACATTGGTTACTGTTTGCTTTTGTTGATGTTATTGTTGTTGTTGTTGTTGTTGTTGGTGGTGGTGGTGGTGGTGGTGGTGCTGGTGGTGTTGGTGGTGCTTCTTCATTTCGTTGCTTTCATTCATGTAATCGTCGTCGACGTCATGACTGCACATTCGCCTGCACAGATTTAAGCGGGAAAACTGAAAACAAAAAGGATAATAAAACTGTTGCCCTGCGCATTCAGACACATTCATTCAGAAGATTCACAGCGACCAAAGACTGAACAAAAGTCCAACAATGAAAGAGACAAACAAAACTAATGATCCTCGCTGACATTTAATCTTAGAATGAAACGCAGTTGGTAATTGTCAGTCCGACAGCTTGTGGGCTAACGATCTGTTTGTGCATCAAAATTACAAACAATTTACAGAAGCTGTAGTTGCTTTTTTATTAATCATTTCACCACACGCAAAGCAATGAAGCCACTAAGGCAAAATGGCTAAGTGCATGTGAGAGAATATAAGAAAATACATTATTAAGGAGAGGGAAGTAGCAAAGAACATAAATTAAGAAGACATTGCATTTCAATTTTTGAAGATCAAAGTTGACTGGGAAACAAGGAGCCCAAAGCGAGAAGTCCTAGCGAAGAAAGATAGAACTTAACATTTGACAATTTCAAATGTAAAATGATGAGACCTTGCCGCCAATCTAGTACTGTGATTAATTTCATGAAGTCTTTATTAACTGGCTTTATTATCCTAGAGTTATTATATACGGTATCCTAAAACTATGTAACTATTATTATTATTATTATTATTATTATTATTATTATTATTATTATTATTATCATTATTATTATTATTATTTCCTTGGATTTCTGTTGTATACACATTTCCTTCCAGGTTCAAACTAGAGACCTAAGGCAAGAAATGGTTTCATGTAAAAAAACAAAACAAAAGCAAAGTATTGAGGGGTCTCCCCTTTTTACACAAATGGACTCACCCAGAGTATACATATACTACTGCCAGGAAATACCCGAGGAGTACGTTGAGTCAAGTCGGACAGTAGTAGTAGTAAGAACGTTGAGTCGGTCGGTAGAATAACGTAGCGGCAAGAGTCACAGTAACAAGCACTTAGACTCAGTAAGAAGTCATACAGCGATACGTCGATATCAAAGACTGTATATTTTGCTACTAACCCGCATTACTGGAACTACTAACCTGTATTACCAGTTTGTATTATTACGTTAATACATTTATTTCCTATATTTATTCTTGGCGTTTGTTATTATTTGATACCGGATTTCATCCCGGAATCCACAACACAAAGAGACTATGATCACACACATTTTACATAGAAAAAACTCTTCGTAATGTGTGTGTTGTACTGGTGAGTATTATTTTTTGTATTTCTTTAAGGCGTGTTCAACCAGGAATCTCTTCAGTGAGTCTATCGGAACCTTTTCCAATCAATGCGGTGGATCCAAATACAACTGGAATTATTGATGTCCTCATGTGCCACATCGTTTAGATTCCACTTCAAGATTCTTGTATTTTGATAGCTTTTTGAAGATCTGCAAAACAATACATTCCAATCTGCAGGGACTTCCATGTCAATAAGAAAGCACATTCTATTCTTGCGGTCTTTGATCACGATGCCCGGGCGATTAGCTCTGATTGTTCTGTCTGTGTTTATTGTAAATTCCCATAAAAGTGTTACAGGTCCTATCTCTATAACCCGGTCTGGGTGATGTTCATACCAGTTTCCTTTCCGTAAAAGTTGCATATTTTCCAGTGCAGATATTGTCGCTATCATGCCGTCTTTTATATTCAGTTGGTGCTAACTCTGTGCAACCTGATACAAGATGGTCAATTGTTTTTTGATATTTATCACAGAATCTGCATTTGGGATCAACACAATTTTTCAGTATGTGTAATTGATAATTTCTAGTTAGCAAACATTTGTCCTGTTCCTAAAAATAAAACATCATTATTATTATTATTATTAGAAAACCAACAAAAATCAACAACTTCTACAAAGAAAAGCAAGTCGCCTCAAACTATAAACAGCCTTTTGATTATTCTCACCATCAGAATATTATTTGTCTTTTCGGGGTTTTTTTTGGGGGGGGGGTATCTTTTTCATTACAATTATCTCAATAGGAATTTTGAGTAACTTTCATATTCATAATTTTGAATCTTTAAAGCAAAATCCAGGTATTATTCAATTTTTCTTCAAGCTCCTTAGAGTGTCACTGCCATGTCGACGACGTAAAGAAATGAATTTTTGTCGATTTTGTCTTGAAAAAAAAAGGTTGTCCTGGAATGACAAGATTAAAGAAATTTGCTGTATTTAGCTGGGAACGTTAAAAAGCAGAATTGAGGGAATTGGTGGAAAGGAAGATTATATTGCGCTAATCTTCTCACCAGAAATTGTTCATTTATCACTTTGACAGATGCTTTGATAAAGACTTGATTAATCTTTCGAGAATTGGCCCATTTTTACTGCTACAATCAGTTTTTCTCCTTCTTCAAAACCTAGTGACGGGTCTTAATCTCTAAAAACCCACGTTGTTCGATTGGGAGTTCGGGATTTTGAACAGAACAAACTATTGCTTATCACTCATGTTAATTTTGCTATTCTGTAAATATAGAGTTTAACTACTTTGGAGATTAAAGAAATATATATTCAAATGGCACGTTACTGAAAAAGTTTTATTTTTATTGGATGTGGTTCAATTTGATTACACGAATTATACGAGTTAACTTCTTAAACCTTTTTGGTGTCCTTCTTAAGTTGTGGCCGAGGAATACTTCAGCCTTCGTAGATGTCAACAAAAATGGTTCTTCTCAGATTTGTTTCCTTCGTTTTTAGTCCTTTTTATGATTTTTTTTTATTTGTTACTATTTTTTTCTTTCGAAGTTTCGACTGATTAATTCTTCGGCCGACTTAATTCATTTCTTTAGATCGAATTTTCCTTTCCCTCCTAACCAAAGTTATGACTCATAATGATCGTTACAATTACGTCCCCAATATTTCTGAAACATGATGTTTCCATGACTACGGAGATAAAGAATTGAAACCTCTTGTTTGTTTTATTATCAAAGTTTGTACAACAGAAACCGTCGGTCCTCTCAAACTGTTGGTCCTCACAAAGCGTCGGTCTTTTCATACCGTCGATCCTCTCAAAACATCAGTCCTCTCAAACCATCAGTTCTCTCAAACTGTTGGTCCACTAAAACCGCCGGTCCTCTCAAACCATCAGTCCTCTCAAACTGTTGGTCCTCTCAAACTGTCGGTGTTTCAAACCGTCAGTCTTCTCAAACCATCAGTCCTCTCAAACTGTTGGTCCTCGCAAACCGTTGGTCTTTTCAAACCGTCCGTCCTCTCAAACCATCTGACCTCTCAAGCTGTTGATCCACTCAAACCGTCGGTCTTCTCAAACCATCAGTCCTCTCAAACTGTTGGTCCTCTCAAACCGTCGGTCTTCTCAAACCATCACTCTTCTCTGTCTTACAAATTGCTTAGAAGAATTTGTTTGCTTTCAATGTTTTTTTTTTAAACAAAAAATACGGCCGTGAAAAACGAAGCGGATTACTGGATGTTGCAATAAAGTCACATACTAAGTGCGATGGATAAAATGTTGTCTACATTACACAAAAATGAAAATGACTCTGACATCTCATTTTAACAAATATATTTACCAAAATTACACAAAAATATCTTAAAATACTAAAGAGTAAATTTATTCAATAAAATTGCCATTGGCTTCAACCACGGCCTCCAGACGATTTCGGAATCTCTTGCAACTCTTCTAGACAGTCTTCTTTTTTAAGTTGGTGAATGCTTCCATGATCCTTGCCTTCACTTCATCTTTGGTGTTACAAGAAGTTTTGTTGGTCTCTCGTTCAACTGCGCCTCACACATAATAATCAATGGGTTTGCTGTCTGGGGAGTTAAGTGGCCAGATTCAAGTGGTGATGTGGTCGCAAAAATTCTCTAATAGCCATGACTTTGTTCTCCTGCTTGTGTGGCATGGTGCAGTAGCTACCCTTTTGACTCAGGACAGCACTACCTCCTCAAAGTAGTTGATGTAGGACTCCGCGTTGAGTCTGAGACCTTGCGGGAAGATGAATGGCGGTATAACGTCGCTATCATTAGTGATCACTCCAAACACCGTCATAATCACCATTAGATTCTTCCAACTCTTTCCGAATCCTCTGCACTGGACTCAGATTGACACCCAAACACTTTGAAATATTCGTATTGGAGCTTCCGGTGCGAATGCCATGCAGTAAAGCATATCGTTTCCAAATTTCTGGCGGAGTGAATTGGGTCATGGTGCTCTTTTTCTCGCAGATGGTGCCCAACTGACCCTGCTATACTGTGCAGTCGACAAAATTCAGAGTTTTCCTTCTCCTATAACGGTTGCCAGAACTCATTTTGTCTTTCTATTTACCCTAGCTGGAGGGGAGAATAATAGCATTCATACCTTTCCCAAGGATATTAGAACGAATCTAATGGATCCGAATGGAATTCGAACCCGGATCTCTCCGATTCCTCCACCGTGCCTCCCCACAATAACATTGAAATTTTTGTTCTCTGTTAATGCAGTTAACTGAGAAAAAAACATTTAAATCGTATTTATTTTACCCTCTTGATAAGCAGAGTAGCAACACATGGCAGCATTTGAGTTGGATTGAATGAAGTGGTTTCTAAGAAACCATAAATATACCTGATATGCTGGCTGGCGTCACTTTCGCCATAAGACGAAAGTAAACAAAGAGATCATCTGTCCTGTTATTTATATACTAAACTCGTCGACCTTGTAGTAAATATTTCTGACTCCACACAATTTAGACAAATAACTTCTGGCATTTGTGTTTTCATTAAATTTTAATCAAACTCATATTAATTTCTTTTAGAAGTTATCTCATTATAAGTGAATGAGAAAACAGATCCACTAATCTGCGAAAATATTGCTTCATACGCAATTGTTATTAAACATGCGTCATTTAAAAAGAATAAAATCTTGTAATTCCAACAGATAATTTATTGTTAAAACAGATATATTTCGGAAAGCTTTTGCAATCCTTGATTACTCTTGAGAAATAAATGATACAGTGACTAAGCTACATCGTATATGTTATAAATTCAAATTTACGGGAAAAAAATTCGATCGAATTGAGTTCTCAAGTCGTTCGTAAGCTGAAAGCGTGAGAATTCCTTAAGGAAAGAAAGAAATGTCATTTGCAAACCAGAGTAGATAAAAAAATACTACACCTATTATTTTTATATTTTCCGTTGGAGTAGGGAAGTCCATGCTGGGTAAAGCTGTGTGCTGCATCAATTTTATTACAGACATTTTCTGTACTTGCTATTATCAGTTTTGGTTGAATTAGTGTTGGTTGGTCAATTTTATTTCAGCTTGGTCGAAGTCTATTTCATGACATTCTTTGATGGCGTGAAATACAATTGCTGATGACTCCTCTAGTCTTTTTAGTCGGTTTCGTTTTTTATTACCTTAGTACAAAGACACCGATGTTCGTCTATACTTTCTTTTAGTGATCTGGAGGTCATGCCAATATAATTTGCTGGGCAATCTTTGCAATTGACTTTATAAATTAAATTGCCATTCATTGATCGTTCGTCTTTTAATCTTATGAGCTGTCGTCCAATCGGGTTTAATGACGACAACACCACTCTTATGTCGAGGAGCTTTATAATTCTTTTTATTGCTTCTGATGTGTTTTCCTCGTATGGTATGTTGGCAGTCATTCTTTTTTCAGCATCATAAGTTGTCTCATTATGAGTGGTATTTTTGACTAACTGTTGATGTTGCAATTTTCACTTCACGCCATCAAAGAAGGTCACGAAATAGACTTCGACCAACCTAAAATAAAACTGACCAACCAACACAAATTCAACCAAAGACAGGTAGCTGAACAAATGATAATAACAAGTACTGAAAATGTCTGTAATAGAATTGAGGCAGCACAGCTTCATCTAGCATGGACTTCCCTACTTCAACGGAAAATACGAAAAAACTAGGAGTATTTGTTCTACTCTGGTTTGGAAATGACATTTTCTTTCTTTAAGCAATTCTCATGCTTTCAGCTTACGCATGTCTCGCAAACTTAATTCGGTCAAATTTTTTTTTTTTTGTTAATTTTAATTTATAAAATATACAATGTAGCTTAGTCACTGTTTCATTTATTTCTCAAGAGTGATCAAGGATTGTGTTGTGTCGTGGCACAATAGTAAAAAGAAGAAAATCAAGACGAGGTTGGTTTAAGGAACAAGTGTATTTAACATCACAGATACAAAGGTAGGAAACGGGTACTACTCAGCTAGGCAGTTGTAGTACTGTCGCTGCTTACAATGTTTAACAACACGCCCACGTGTGTCGAATGTGGCACAAGGCCGGTTTAATGTGGGCTTTCCGAGCCCGTAGGCTCGGGCAAAAATTGCCCGTAGAACCCGTATAAACGGGATCGGGGTGGTCAACCACCTCGAACGAGGCTCTGCCCTTCGGCGGAGCCTCGTCCGAGTTCCTCTCTGCCCAAAGGCAGAGAGTTCCCCTCTGCCTCAGAGGCAGAGAGTTCGACCGAACAGCTGAGACGTCCAAAAAGGACTGTCGCTGCTTACGATGTTTAACAACACGCCCACGTGTGTCGAATGTGGCACAAGGCCGGTTTAATGTGGGCTTTCCGAGCCCGTAGGCTCGGGCAAAAATTGCCCGTAGAACCCGTATAAACGGGATCAGGGCGGTCAACCACCTCGAACGAGGCTCTGCCCTTCGGCGGAGCCTCGTCCGAGTTCCTCTCCGCCCAAAGGCAGAGAGTTCCCCTCTGCCTCAGAGGCAGAGAGTTCGACCGAACAGCTGAGACGTCCAAAAAGGACTGTCGCTGCTTACGATGTTTAACAACACGCCCACGTGTGTCGAATGTGGCACAAGGCCGGTTTAATGTGGGCTTTCCGAGCCCGTAGGCTCGGGCAAAAATTGCCCGTAGAACCCGTATAAACGGGATCGGGGTGGTCAACCACCTCGAACGAGGCTCTGCCCTTCGGCGGAGCCTCGTCCGAGTTCCTCTCTGCCCAAAGGCAGAGAGTTCCCCTCTGCCTCAGAGGCAGAGAGTTCGACCGAATAGCAGAGACGTCCAAAAAGGACTGTCGCTGCTTACGATGTTTAACAACACGCCCACGTGTGTCGAATGTGGCACAAGGCCGGTTTAAAGTGGGCTTTCCGAGCCCGTAGGCTCGGGCAAAAATTGCCCGTAGAACCCGTATAAACGGGATCGGGGCGGTCAACCACCCCGAACGAGGTTCTGCCCTTCGGCGGAACCTCGTCCGGGTTCCTCTCCGCCCAAAGGCAGAGAGTTCCCCTCTGCCTCAGAGGCAGAGAGTTCGACCGAACAGCTGAGACGTCCAAAAAGGACTGTCGCTGCTTACACGCCGGGTAGGTATTACTGGCACTATATATAGTGAGAACCGGTTTAATTCCCTTGTGTTAGAAAGGCCGGTGTAACAGATTGCAAAAGCTTTTCGAAATATATTTGTTTTAACAATAAATTATCCGTTGGAATTACAAGATTTTATTCTTTTTAATTCAACTTCACCAATGGAATCAAGAGTTTTTACAATTATGCGTCATTTAAGTCTGGTAAAAATTCCACTTAGACTGAGTTACTAGAAAACCAAAAATGTCCGCTAATAATTTATGTTTTGACTAAGTTTAGCTTAAACTAGCAAAATGTCATACAAATGAGGAACCCAGAAAGGATCGAACTCATCACAATGAGGTTTTAACAAAGAGGCCATAGATGAAAAATCAAAAGTATAACAGCAGAGAACGGAGTTTGAAATTTATAAATTTCAACTGATTGAAGTGTCAATCAATATATTCAGATCTCTACTGTGAGAAACAATCTGGAGGAACCGTTTTTTTTCTCTCCAAAATAATCCGTTGCCAAATCAGATTTGTTTTAAGCTTTTTATTCAAAACTCCCTTTTTTTAAGAACATTTAAATTTCGATTTAATCTGTGTTGCCAATAAAACATTTGATAAAAGAAAGAAGAAGTTAATATTTCTCTGATTAAGTGGCTGATAATTTTTCTTTTTCCCCGTCTTTAAAGAAAAAGGATCAGAGATTTTTTTCTGAGAAAATATTCTCACGTTTTCTTCACGGTTTCAATAGGAAAAGACCGATTATTTTTTTTCAATCTTAATTATTTAATGCCTTCACACTCAAAATGAGTGTTACTGAGTTTTGCATGAAAATATTTTAAATTCATAATTAGGAAAGTTTTATAAAAGAGTAAAAAAGAGAACATCAAATTTCTGTTTTAATTTTATCGTGTTTATCAAAGCATCAGCCAGATAGAGAGAGATATGTGCGCGAACGTAAATGTTTATGTGGTTTGTATGTACGTCTCTCACTTCATCTTTTTTCTCTATCTCTCTCTCTATCTCTCTATCTCTCTCTCCCTGTCTCTCTCTCTCTCTCTCACTATATATATATATTTTTTTTTCAAAGGTTCAAATATATTAATTGTTAACAAGAAAACACAACTATACTTAAACATAAAAACAATAAACAAAAACTAAAAATCCTTGAAGTTATATACATAAAACAGTTGAAACCTAACCTGAACAAAATAAACTATGAAATCTCCACAAATATTCTAAAATGCCAATAATTGATAACAAAAGCCATTGGTTTATACCAACGGCTTCCCATACTTAATACTTCTCGTTTTTACTCTCGTGTGGTAATGTGTGACGTCATGAGCTGCGCTGCGATTTCCGTTTCCAGCGTCTCATATGCACAAATTTGTTCTTGCTTGGAAATGTTCCATGTAAACAAAAACAGACTATCGTTATTGTTTTGTCCGTGTATTGTTTAATATATTGTAATGTAACTGTCATCTTTGATAATGGCTTATGTAAGCCGAAATGTGTATCAATATTGTGATTTTCTTTCTTCATTTAATGATAATGCTATTAAGATTATCAGACGATATGAAAAGAATTTATATAAAATAAATAGACAAAACTTGTCTATATTATTTAATGAAACATGCATCCGTGTGTGTGTGTGTGTGTGTGTGTGTGTGTGTGTGTGTGTGTGTGTGTGTGTGTGTGTGTGTGTGTGTGTGTGTGCATATCTGTGTAGTTGCGTGCGCCAAAACAATATTATGATTTATTCTTTGGTTCGTAAAAGGCTCGACATGAATTTTTTCTCAATTTTTGGTTAGAAACTGTAAAGGACCGCAAACAAAAATGACATATGAAAAACATCTATTTTCATAAAACATCTTCGTCCCTCTTTCAAACATGTTTCATTCAAAGTGCTTTTCAATGAGACATGTTTGAAAGTGGGCGGGTTCTGTCTAAATGCAAAATATTGAATAAACCTACATATACACTTGTATAGATAGATATTAATTTTAGTGTTCTTCGACACGACCGAAAATGCAAAGAAATGATAGAATGTCGATCGTGTTGCGTCAATATTACAATTAGATTGTCTAATCTGAGGTGGAAATAAGCATTCAAAATCCTCATTTGAACTCAAACACCTATGGCTGCTTAGAAATGATAGATAGATAGATAGATAGATAGATAGATAGATAGATAGATAGATAGATAGATAGATAGATAGATAGATAGAAAGAATCAGATTGAGATAGATATATAGAAAAAACAGACTTAGATAGATAGATAGATAGATAGATAGATAGATAGATAGATAGATAGAATCAGACTGAGATAGATATATAGAAAAAACAGACTGTGATAGATAGATAGATAGATAGATAGATAGATAGATAGATAGATAGATAGATAGATAGATAGATAGAATCAGACTGAGATAGATATATAGAAAAAACAGACTGTGATAGATAGATAGATAGATAGATAGATAGATAGATAGATAGATTGATAGATAGAATCAGACTGAGATAGATATATAGAAAAAACAGACTGTGATAGATAGATAGATAGATAGATAGATAGATAGATAGATAGATAGATAGATAGATAGATAGAATCAGACTGAGATGGATTTATAGAAAAAAACAGACTGTGATAGATAGATAGATAGAAAGAAAGAAAGAAATAAACAGACTTAGATAGATAGATAGATAGATAGATAGATAGATAGTCATTCATTAGTTCCACCAATTCTGATTTACACATCCGGGACCCACCGTAACAAGTTAACTGAGATGAATCCTCTCAATTTCTTTTGTATTCCTTTAGGGATAAGTAAGTTCTATTCGACCAACTTATTCTCAAGAACCGCTGCTTCGTGGAAAAAAACTCCCAAGAGGATGTTTCCCTGATTACTACAATCTTAACCGCTTCAAGCCTATGGTTAAAAGTTATTATTTTCCTACATATCCTCATAAACTGTATTTGTTACCTCCTCTTCTTGCGTTCATACAACAATCTCACTAAGTAACCCTCTACCTTGAATGCCTCTCTTGTTTTGAATTGGTTGAACAATTCGTAAAAAGAATAAAAAGACATATGAATCTGATAAGTATTTGTTTATGGTAAGTCCCGTGCTGACTTTTAACGCTTTGCTAGATCACCAGGCTAATCACTGATCTACTACACAGTATCTATGTAATTAAAGTGTGGGCGTTTCAGTATTTGCATATCAATAGTTGAACAAGTAACGGGAAACCCAACAAAGAGTTGATCAACCATTTTGTCGTTAACGTGTATGTTTGCCTATGTTCGGTCCAAGATGTCGCCTCGGTGTCACGTGACCCGCTGCGCACGGGAAAACTCGACCGATTACTTACCTGGCAACCATCAAAGTAAACAGATTTAGGGTATTCAACCGGTGACAGTCTTATTTCGCACGGCTTTTCACTGTCCTTATCTAGTTACTTATTTGTTTTCACCTGCAGCCAAGGAGGGGGTACAACATGGGCGGTCCCAGTTCAAATTCTGCTCAAGAAACTTTTTCACACTGATGTTCACAACTGGGGAGCGCTTTAATATGCTCTATTTTCGCACTTTCCCTGTCGCTACACATTTGAATTCATTCTTGTGACTGGAAAAGATGAGTTACAAGGTATGAAACAAACAAAAAATACAAAGAAAAGCGAATGAGGGAGATTCTGTGCAGTTCTCTTTAGCTATCTTCACTTTGCCGATTGCCACCATCTTTGTGTAAAATTTCTTTTTTGTTAGAATTTTCTTTTTTTCTTCTTTGATGTCTCAAATTATTTCTCGCAAGTGATTGGGAAATTTATTCATTTGTTGAATTAGAGAAATCAAATATAAATTACAGAAAATAAATAAACAGAAAAAATAATTAAAAATGCGAACATTTCAAGATCATATTGTATGTAAAAAAATTTGACGATCATACTGTAGGTATAAAATTTGACGATCATATTGGAGGTATAAAATTTGACGATCATACTGTAGGTATAAAATTTGACGATCATATTGGAGGTATAAAATTTGACGATCATATTGGAGGTATAAAATTTGACGATCATATTGGAGGTATAAAATTTGACGATCATATTGGAGGTATAAAATTTGACGATCATATTGGTGGTATAATATTTCAAGATCATATTAAAGTATAAAATTTGAAGATCATATTGGAGGTATAAAATTTAATCAATATTATAAAACATACATATTTAATTAAAAAGAAGAAGAAAAGAGGGGGATTGAGGGCTATCTTGTAGCATAAGTGCACATATTTTAATATATTATTATTAAATGTGCATTTCTCATCTTTAATTTCTCCCACCCTTTCTTTTAGTGATTGTACACAGTATTTTATTTCCTCGACCGAGATCTGATGAAAGAAGAACGAAAACCGGTCAATTGTTTCTAATATTGTTTCTGTATTTTTAAAATTGCCTTTTTTGATATCTGTATTTCCTTTTTGTCCAATTTCCCCTTCTTTATTTCAATGTCTGTTTTTATAGCACTGAATGCGTGAATTTAAAGGAAAAAAAAAACGTTTACACACTACGAACGTACATTAAATGAACACTGAAATAAAAACGAATATAATTTATGTACACTCAGAAAAATTAAATTGCAACATCCTCAGCATGGGATTCGATTGATTCAAGATTAAACGTACAGCTAATATTAGCTGGCTTATAGTAAATTATCACATCTACAGATAAAGACGTGTACAGGCTAAAGATAAAGTTTGTTTCTACAGCATCCACATTGCTACTAGCTGGCGTATCCTCCTTGTGCATTAACACTAGTCAGTACTCTTGCGTGTTTACGACCGGACTGATGATAAATAGCATTCCACACATCTTGAATAAATGCAGCAAGAATTGTATGTAGGTTGAAATAATATCAACCAGGGAGGTTGTACATCTTGCAACGCAAGTCGAATAGCACGGACATCATCCGAGCGGCCATTATCCTTCCCAGAAATGGCAGCAGAGCGGGTTGAACAATGTTACGAGACTGTTCAACGTTACATCCACCAAAAAATCCACAAAGTTAATTGACAACCTACACCATGATGCTAACATTTGCACTTGCGTGTCGCAATCGATTACACAAGTGTATATCGTAGATGCAAATGACCATCACCTGCATAAAGGCAAAAGGTGCTTTTATCACTGTGCATGATAGAGCAGCCTTTCGAGCCGCCAGCTGACCCTCTTCACTGGAGACGTGTGTCGTGGTGTAAATTGGAATTTGGATACAGCCACTCGTGCCTATACTCTGGCTGCATATAAATGATTTCCAACGGTTCATGCTGACATCTCGGGGGCCTCATTTGCTCTGATTTAGTCGGTGGAGGCCGTTAGGTATGCTATTTTACATTTACGTTCTTGGTAAGCGTCTTACTACTTGAACCCCGCCCAAGAGCCTCTCTCTCTCTCTCTCTCTCTCTCTCTCTCTCTCTCACACACACACACACACACAGGTGGGATGTGGCAAGCCTCTCGCTGCTCTATCGCTACTTCCACGGAAAGTGCTCGGACGAACTACATCCCCTGGTTCCGCCAGTTCTAACCTTCATAACAAGGACCCTTTTTTTCTTTTTATGTGCCATTTCAGGACATAGACGATCATGGCTCTCCACCTCCCTCTATCCATTGCAGCTCTCAACAAGTTCCTTCCCTTTGCTTCCCCCCCAGACCACATTCTGTCATCCACTTGATTAAGTCTTCCATGTATGTCACGCGTTCTTTTCCCTTGTCTCTCTTTCCCTCTATTCGACCCGCCATTATAGCAAACCACTTATAATCCTTAAAAATACTATCAATGAGAATTAAGTTCCACTTGAACAGCATCTTTCCGCGAACCACTGCTCTGTGGAACTGACTCCCAAGAGGATGTTTCCCCGATGTCTAAATCCTTAACTTGTTCAAATCTCGGGCTAACCGTTATTTTGTCCTCCTATTCGCACAATCTGCCTCTTAACGTACCTGTCTACTTCGAGTGGCCCCCGGGCCTTGTACAGAGTGAACCTTATTGCAAACCTGTTTATCTGTGCAGAGATGTTACTTTGAGTATTGTTAATAACATAGAAGCAACATAAAATCGTCATGTACAACATACGCAGCAGTTGCCCAAAATGATCACCCAACCTCTCAAACGCCGACAATCTACGTGAACAAAAAGTGCATATGTGAATCTCCGGCCCATGACGCCTGTTTACATTGACATCTTTAGTTGCACTGATTCTCATCGCAGCATGTATCACTATTTAAGCTCAGATACAGATGGCGCACTAGGATGAGTGTTACTATATCACAAATTGAAGACTTTGAAAATCTCATCAGAAGAATAAGCATACTTTACTCGACATTGTCCTTCAATTTAATAATATATATATATATATATATATATATATATATATATATATATATATATATATATATATATATATATATATATATATAAAGCGATAAGCGACCTAAGCAAATTGCTCCAAAAATTTTTGCTACGTTGATAAAACATCAAAAAACGAAAAGAATAAATAATACAAAATGAAAATGAAAAATCAGTAAAATAAATGAACCCAGACAAATAAATAAACAAACAAACCAATCCCGCAAATAACCGCCAGAATAGATTACCTACAATGCACCACTGACCCATATATATAAATAACCGAGGAAACATCCAGCATTCGCGGCCTGACTATTGCGTCCGGCATGAAATAGCCTGTCGCCTCTGAGTGTTGAATTCAATGTTCACTTTGAAATATATATATATATATATATATATATATATATATATATATATATATATATATGTAAAAGAATCCGTGAGTAAGTAATCCAAGTAGATCCTATCAATATAAAATATTAAAACTGATCCACAAAAGAGAGCTCAATACAATTTTTATTATAGAGCATAAAAGTGAATTACAATCAAGGAAACCCAAACAAATTACCCCAAACAGATGGCCATTTTATCCATGGGAAAAAACATTTCCCTGGACTTGTCAATGCAAATACATTTATTTAAAAAATGTATTCGCATTAACAAGTCCAGGGAAATGGGTTTTCCCATGGATGAAATGGCCATCTGTTTGGGGTAATTTGTTTGGGTTTCATTGATTGTAATTCACACACACACACACACACACACACACACACACACACACATATATATATATATATATACATATATGTGTGTGTGTGTGTGTGTGTGTGTGTTTAGTCAACATATAGTGCATACTAGTCGAGTTAGCGAAGTCCGAATTATTGTTTATAAACAATAAATCTTCGGCGATCTTTCCCGAAAGATCATTTCTGCTCCCGAAACGTACCTTAACGTAAACATTGACGACATATTATGAAATAATGTTAAAAAATGTTTGCTAGCAAGACGCTTCTTTGTGTCTGAATGGTTAACAGCACATCTGATTAAATAATGATCCCCATTGGGGTTACAGGTTCGATTCGTGTCGGAGAAGCACATATTTTCTCCCAAATCCCTCGAACATTCAGGCCGGTAAATGTAATTAATACTGTTTATTTAAAACAAAAACAGAACATTTACTTAAATAAATTGTATCTATTAAAATAACGTATAAGCAGAAAAAAATTGTTGGACCTAATCCATTTCATTTTATTTTTTTATATTTTTATATATATATATATATATATATATATATATATATATATATATATATATATATATATATATATATATATATATATATATATAGTTTTTGTTAAATTCAATCGACAAGATCTATTTGATCTTTTATTAAATTTTGCCGATTTTTGAATAAGATATTCAGGGTCGAATTTGTCCGAAGTTCATAATTTGTTCTGTTTTGTTTAAGTACTTTCGCCCTGTCTCATTATCAAGAACCGACTTCCAATATCTTGTTCGAAAACTCGAAAAACGCAGTGAACCAATAAACATATACACCTTGTCGGCTGAATTAACAAAATCTTGTTTGGATTAATTACTGCTTCATGTGTGTGTGTGTGTGTGTGTGTGTGTGTGTGTGTGTGTGTGTGTGTGTGTGTGTGTTTTAGAAAACACAGGGCACCGAGCATGTGTGTGTTTGTGTGTGTGTGTGCGTGCGTGTGTGTTTTAGAAAACACAGGGCACCGTGCATGTGTGAGTGCGCGCGTGTGTGTTTTAGGAAACACAGGGCACCGTGCATGTTTGTGAGTTTGTGAGTTAGGAAAACACGGTGCACCATTTTCATACAGCTTCGAGACATAGATAGATAGATAGATTCCAATTAAAACGCGTGAAAAACTATAGATTCGTATTTGAAATCAAATCTTGATTCAACAAAAGAAAAAACTATTAAGACCACGCATTCGCCTTTTTATCGGAAGGCGCGTATATAAAAGTCTTCTTGTGTTTTTCAAAGACTTAATCTGTTAAAAGTGACACTGTACAAACACATTTAAATGCTTCTAGTAATGATTCTTTTATCAAGTTATTGTGATTACCAAGAAAGTCTCGTCAAATCCGTTGATAACTAATCAAAAGTCAAAGCTTTCCTCTAATCAGCCAATTTCACACTTGCAAGATTACATTCATGCACAACTTCATAATGTCTCTCACTTCCAATAACTACATTCGTAGTTTCTTCCTTCTCCAAAACGCTATCAGCCCATACTAAAAAAAAAAACGTATAAATAAACACCAACCACTGACCTTTCACCGCAAGACATCACTCAAACGAGATATGTGGAATTTATCGCCTGATAAACACAGAATTCGAAGAAAAACACAGATAAATGGTCGACAAAATCGGATGTATATGTTGACAGTCGGCCGTTTACCGAATAGCTATATAGGATATTGGACAGAAGAATGAAAGACGCCCAACACAAATTGTAATGAAATCAAAAGATTAAACGCTTAAAAAGATTATAAAATGTTTGTACTTATATTTGTTCACAAATCTTGCAAGTTTCTTTGTGTTGATTTATTTCTGAAATCATTTTTTTTAGATATATCTTGAGAAGCAACAAAATAAATCGCACTTCCGACTTCGCTCTGCTTAAAGGCCGAAGAGTGTGTCAATCCAGAATGTTGTGATAAAAGACAACAATAGAATGGCGAAAATTAGGCAAAAATCAATAATCAATATTTTTTCACGTGTCATATTTAACAAAACAAGATAAGTAATTTATTTGCAAATTTATATATTTCAAGTTGTCAGTGTCTTGTTTCAGGAAAAGGTCTTTTCTTCAACACGTAGCCAATCCATTTTCCCATTGGTCAAAATAAATTATCGCATAGACTCTTTAAACTTTGTATTGGTCTTTTTTTCAACACGAAGCCAATCCATTTTTCCATTGGTCAAAATAAATTATCGCATAGACTCTTTAAACTTTGTATTGGTCTTTTTTTCAACACGAAGCCAATCCATTTTTCCATTGGTCAAAATAAATTATCGTATAGACTCTTTAAACTTTGTATTGGTCTTTTTTTCAACACGAAGCCAATCCATTTTTCCATTGGTCAAAATAAATTATCGCATAGACTCTTTAAACTTTGTATTGGTCTTTTTTTCAACACGAAGCCAATCCATTTTTCCATTGGTCAAAATAAATTATCGCATAGACTCTTTAAACTTTGTATTGGTCTTTTTTTCAACACGAAGCCAATCCATTTTTCCATTGGTCAAAATAAATTATCGCATAGACTCTTTAAACTTTGTATTGGTCTTTTTTTCAACACGAAGCCAATCCATTTTTCCATTGGTCAAAATAAATTATCGCATAGACTCTTTAAACTTTGTATTGGTCTTTTTTTCAACACGAAGCCAATCCATTTTTCCATTGGTCAAAATAAATTATCGCATAGACTCTTTAAACTTTGTATTGGTCTTTTTTTCAACACGAAGCCAATCCATTTTTCCATTGGTCAAAATAAATTATCGCATAGACTCTTTAAACTTTGTATTGGTCTTTTTTTCAACACGAAGCCAATCCATTTTTCCATTGGTCAAAATAAATTATCGCATAGACTCTTTAAACTTTGTATTGGTCTTTTTTTCAACACGAAGCCAATCCATTTTTCCATTGGTCAAAATAAATTATCGCATAGACTCTTTAAACTTTGTATTGGTCTTTTTTTCAACACGAAGCCAATCCCTTTTTCCATTGGTCAAAATAAATTATCGCATAGACTCTTTAAACTTTGTATTGGTCTTTTTTTCAACACGAAGCCAATCCATTTTTCCATTGGTCAAAATAAATTATCGCATAGACTCTTTAAACTTTGTATTGGTCTTTTTTTCAACACGAAGCCAATCCATTTTTCCATTGGTCAAAATAAATTATCGCATAGACTCTTTAAACTTTGTATTGGTCTTTTTTTCAACACGAAGCCAATCCATTTTTCCATTGGTCAAAATAAATTATCGCATAGACTCTTTAAACTTTGTATTGGTCTTTTTTTCAACACGAAGCCAATCCATTTTTCCATTGGTCAAAATAAATTATCGCATAGACTCTTTAAACTTTGTATTGGTCTTTTTTTCAACACGAAGCCAATCCATTTTTCCATTGGTCAAAATAAATTATCGCATAGACTCTTTAAACTTTGTATTGGTCTTTTTTTCAACACGAAGCCAATCCATTTTTCCATTGGTCAAAATAAATTATCGCATAGACTCTTTAAACTTTGTATTGGTCTTTTTTTCAACACGAAGCCAATCCATTTTTCCATTGGTCAAAATAAATTATCGCATAGACTCTTTAAACTTTGTATTGGTCTTTTTTTCAACACGAAGCCAATCCATTTTTCCATTGGTCAAAATAAATTATCGCATAGACTCTTTAAACTTTGTATTGGTCTTTTTTTCAACACGAAGCCAATCCATTTTTCCATTGGTCAAAATAAATTATCGCATAGACTCTTTAAACTTTGTATTGGTCTTTTTTTCAACACGAAGCCAATCCATTTTTCCATTGGTCAAAATAAATTATCGCATAGACTCTTTAAACTTTGTATTGGTCTTTTTTTCAACACGAAGCCAATCCCTTTTTCCATTGGTCAAAATAAATTATCGCATAGACTCTTTAAACTTTGTATTGGTCTTTTTTTCAACACGAAGCCAATCCATTTTTCCATTGGTCAAAATAAATTATCGCATAGACTCTTTAAACTTTGTATTGGTCTTTTTTTCAACACGAAGCCAATCCATTTTTCCATTGGTCAAAATAAATTATCGCATAGACTCTTTAAACTTTGTATTGGTCTTTTTTTCAACACGAAGCCAATCCATTTTTCCATTGGTCAAAATAAATTATCGCATAGACTCTTTAAACTTTGTATTGGTCTTTTTTTCAACACGAAGCCAATCCATTTTTCCATTGGTCAAAATAAATTATCGCATAGACTCTTTAAACTTTGTATTGGTCTTTTTTTTCAACACGTAGCCAATCCATTTTTCCATTGGTCAAAATAAATTATCGCATAGACTCTTTAAACTTTGTATTGGTCTTTTTTTTCAACACGTAGCCAATCCATTTTTCCATTGGTCAAAATAAATTATCGCATAAACTCTTTAAACTTTGTATTGGTCTTTTTTTCAACACGGAGCCAATCCCTTCTGTCCCGTACCTCATAAATACTGCGCCTCAAGAGGGAGCCGCAGACACAGTCAGAATGTGAGTCAGACAGAGTCGCGTCAGACGATTACTGTAAGACGTTGGAATAGTTATACTTCGAGACAACATAGTTCTCTCTAACCTAACCTGATTGTTATTACTAACACTTCTACTTCTTTTGTACATATTCTGTTTGTAATATATCTGTGTTATTCCATACCTGTGTTCGAGTTATTCTTCATTGGTTCTACCTTGAACCATCACTGTGGTACAAGGAACCTGGACCATAACACTATTAAAATCTAATTTTGGGACGCGTATTTCTTCTTGTTGCAATTAAATTTGTTGAAGTCATCCGACTATCCCCTGTGATATAGAAGGAAAAATATTTACAAAGAGTTAATTGGAATTCGCAGTCTTCATGTTTTGATTACGGCTTGTGACACAAACACATAATGGTTCCAATATGGCCGAATGATAATAGTAGAACTTTACTCACGGTTAATTTGAAATTAAGAAACTTTAGGTAATTCCCAGTTTTTTCCTCGGAAATTTGTATTCATTAATTGATATCCTTTTCGGATTATTAGTTTATTCTTTATTGCTTTTAAAGCAAAATTTCGTTCGATATATGTTTCTGTTTGTTTCTAATTTCTCGTCAGCCTTTGGCTGTTCTTCAATCTTTTAATTCTGTTCGACTATGAAGTTCTCTAATGGAGGGAAAAGACAATATTGGGCGATTACTGAATATATCGACCGAAATGACAGGGGGGAAACAATAAAGATGAAAACAAACAGGGATTGAAGAATTTGTTTCTCTAGACTAAATACAAGCATTAATATTTTTTAATTTTACATAGATAGATAGATAGATACTGAACAAAATGAGGTAGATAGATAGATAGATAGATAGATAATGAAAAAATTGAAATAGATAGATAGATAGATAGATAGATAGATAGATAGATAATGAAAAAACTGAAATAGATAGATAGATAGATAATGAAAAAACTGAAATAGATAGATAGATAGATAGATACTGAAAAAACTGAAATAGATAGATAAATAGATACTGAACAAACTTAGATAGATAGATAAATAGATACTGAACAAACTTACATAGATAGATAGATAGATAGATAGATAGATAGATAATGAAAAAACTGAAATAGATAGATAATGAAAAAACTGAAATAGATAGATAGATAGATAGATAGATAGATAGATAGATAGATAATGAAAAAACTGAAATAGATAGATAATGAAAAAACTGAAATAGATAGATAGATAGATAATGAAAATACTGAAATAGATAGATAGATATATAGATAGATAGATAGATAATGAAAATACTTAAATAGATAAATAGATAATGCAAAAAACTGAAATAGATAGATAGATAGATAGATAATGAAAAAACTGAAATAGATTGATACATAGATAGATAATGAAAAAACTGAAATAGATAGATAGATAATGAAAAAACTGAAATAGATAGATAGATAGATAATGAAAAAACTGAAATAGATAGATAGATAGATAGATAGATAATGAAAAAACTGAAATAGATAGATAGATAGATAGATAGATAGATAGATAGATACTGAAAAAACTGAAATAGATAGATAAATAGATACTGAACAAACTTAGATAGATAGATAAATAGATACTGAACAAACTTACATAGATAGCTAGATAGATAGATAATGAAAAAAACAGAAATAGATAGATAGATAATGAAAAAACTGAAATAGATAAATAGATAATGAAAAACCTGAAATAGATAGATAGATAGATAATGAAAAACTGAAATAGATAGATAGATAATGAAAAACCTGAAATAGATAGATAGATAGATAATGAAAATACTGAAATAGATAGATAGATAGATAATGAAAATACTGAAATAGATAGATAGATAGATAATGCAAAAAACTGAAATAGATAGATAGATAGATAATGAAAAAACTGAAATAGATTGATAGATAGATAGATAATGAAAAAACTGAAATAGATAGATAGATAGATAGATAATGAAAAAACTGAAATAGATAGATAGATAGATAATGCAAAAAACTGAAATAGATAGATAGATAGATAATGAAAAAACTGAAATAGATAGATAGATAGATAGATAGATAATGAAAGAACTGAAATAGATAGATAGATAGATAGATAATGAAAAAACTGAAATAGATAGATAGCTAGATAGATAGATAATGCAAAAAACTGAAATAGATAGATAGATAATGAAAAACTGAAATAGATAGATAGATAGATAGATAGATAATGAAAAAACTGAAATAGATAGATAGATAATGAAAAAACTGAAATAGATAGATAGATAATGAAAAACTGAAATAGATAGATAGATAGATAGATAGATAATGAAAAAACTGAAATAGATAGATAGATAATGAAAAACTGAAATAGATAGATAGATAGATAGATAGATAGATAGATAGATAGATAGATAGATAGATAGATAGATACTGTTTACTGTTATTATATCCATGTGTGTAGGCAGATTATTTAGCCGAATTCTGACATAAGATTGTAAGCGTGGGATACACAGTGAGAATCAACCACACTACAGAAATCTGCGAGTGCAAATTGCTAATAATCGGATACGATTTTTAAAGTTTAGTTTAATCTGGCAAAAGTCCAGAACTTAATATTTTATGTTTACGTCATATGATGTGAAATATATAAAGATAGATAGATAGGAACAGACTGAGATAGATAGATAGATAGATAGATAGATAGATAGATAGATAGATAGATAGATAGATAGATAGATAGGAACAGACTGAGATAGATAGATGAAATTTAGCATCGTGATGAAAATGCATTTAGCCCTCAAAAGCATTCATGCTGACTTTGTCACTACATTAGAGAAAGACGCCCCAACTTTAACGACAGTACAAAAGTGGACAGCTGAATTCAGGGGAAAGATCTGGACGTTCTGCGACTGCTACTATCGATGAAAACATTGATTGTGTTAACCACATGGTGATGGGTGACAGGCGATTGACTATAAATCAAATAGCCAATTCATACCTCGTGAGAGAAGTGAGAATATTCTGTACAATGAACTTGGCATGTCGAAGGTTTCTGCTCGGATGGGTCCCACATCTTCTGACACCCGACCAAAACGTACCGTACGGTAAAATCTGCCATTGTTTAAGGTAAATCCAGCTGGTTTCATTGAATGTTTCCTAATCTGAGATGAATGTTGGGTTCATCACTTTGAGCCAGAAACACATAGACAATCCATACCGTATAAAAAGCCCCCGCTCATCTACGCCAAAGAAGATTAAGGTCGTCTCATCTGCTGGGAAGATTGTGGCCTCAGTTTTTTTAATACAAATGTGGTTGTATTTATTGACTATCTTTAAAAGGGCCACATCATCAATGGAGAGTATTATACCAACTTGCTGAGGCAGTTAGGAAAGGCTACCAAGAACAAAACGCCTAGGAAATCTAACGAAAGAAGTCTTGTTTGACCAGGACACTGCTCCAGCACACACTGCCTTGGTTTCAATGGCCGATTAGCGTGACTGTGGCTTTGAACTGGTTGATCACACTCCCTATTCTCCTGATTTGACTATTATCTGTTCTCCAACACGAAAAATCACTTAGCAGGGAGCAAGTATCGCAGGGATGGTGATGTCACATTTGCTGCTGTTGACTTTTTTAACCAACAGGATGAACAGTCTTCTTTGAACGGTGAGATGTCAGTTAATCTGGAAAGCAACAATACAGTTATTAACAAAAAGAGTTTAAATTAATGGATGCAAGATTTCACAACTCTAACATCAATCTTTAATAGTCAGTCTATGAACTTTTCAGCCGACCATCGTACATAGATAGATAGATAGATAGATGGATAGATACATACATACATACATACATACATATGAATAGACAGATAGATACGAACTGACTAGAATATATAGATAGATAGATAGATAGATAGATAGATATGAACAGACTGAAATAGATAGATAGATAGTTTGATAGATAGATAGATACATAAATACATACATATGAATAGACTGAGATAGATACGAACTGACTAGAATATATATATATATATATATATATATATAGAGAGAGAGAGAGAGAGAGAGAGAGAGAGATGAACAAACTGAAATACATAGATAGATAGATAGATAGATAGATAGATAGATATGAACAAACTGAAATAGATAGATAGATAGATAGATAGATAGATAGATATGAACAAACTGAAATAGATAGATAGATAGATAGATAGATAGATAGATAGATATGAACAAACTGAAATAGATAGATAGATAGATAGATATGAACAAACTGAAATAGATAGATAGATAGAAAGATAGATAGATAGATAGAAAGAAAGAAAGATAGATAGATAGATAGATAGATAGATAGATAGATATGAACAAACTGAAATAGATAGATAGATAGATATGAACAAACTGAAACAGATAGATAGATAGATAGATAGATAGATAGATAGATAGATAGATATGAACAAACTGAAATAGATAGATAGATAGATAGATATGAACAAACTGAAATAGATAGATAGATAGATAGATAGATAGATAGATAGATAGATAGATAGATATGAACAAACTGAAATAGATAGATAGATAGATATGAACAAACTGAAATAGATAGATAGATAGATAGATAGATAGATAGATAGATAGATAGATAGATAGATAGATAGATAGATAGATAGATATGAACAAACTGAAATAGATAGATAGATAGATAGATAGATAGATAGATAGATAGATATGAACAAACTAAGATAGTGGAATAATATTACATGCACAGATAAATATACATTCATAAATATGAATAAGTGTATTATGATTTTTAGACAAACGCACACACACACGCGCCCGCGCGTATACAAGTATACATTTAACATTGTCATAATGTCACAAGCCAATATATTTTCATTTTTTCATTCAATTATAGATCTTGTGAAATGCAATCATTAAATTAGTAAAAAGCTAACATTAAAGAGTGCAATTTTAAATATGCCCGCAAATGGTCATGTGCTTGACGTTTATGAGTTGTGAGTTCAATACCTAGCCATAGCAACGGTAAACAAAACACTTGGAGAGTTGATTCAATAGATGGGAAATAACTAAAAGTGAGATATCCCGAAAAGGCATGGCACGTGGAACTAGAACAATCTACCCCGGTGAACGAAATAGAGGGTTTGGTTCGAAATTTAAATGTATATCACCTGACGAAAATCCGAGCGTACAACGGCCGAAACGTCGTGAATAGGACAATAGGAATGAGGACAAGTCTGTATAATATAAATAGTGTAAATAATTCTACATCTGCAGTCAACCAAGTCACACCTACCTTCAAATATATGCAAAACCTTTGTTTTAAAAATGTTAATAATTTGCAATTTTAAATTTTAGCATCTTTACCGGAAGTTCATTTATGTCAAATTGTTAATACCGCCATAGAAACAACAATAATAATTCTAATCCAATCGTCTTTTTATAAGCAGAAACCAGGCTGCTTTCTTGTTAAGGTCTCGTTTTTCGGTTGATTCGTCGTGAGCAAGTGACGGAATGTTGTGCCTGTCAAAGGTAAAGAGAGAAGTGACAACGGAAGAGGGCAAAGGTCGAGGTGAAAAAAGGAAAGAGAGAGGATTTTGTATTTAAGGACTTAATTATAGCTCTGATAATAACCAAAGCAACAAAAACTGCACTCTAAATATTTTTGGAGGGGTAAAATTTATCGAGTAGTTTTGGCGGTTGTTGGCAAGAACAGAAAAAGAAAAAGGGTGAGAAAAATATTCTAAGAAAAGGACTTTGGTAAATTAATGATTCTCCGAAATTAAAAATCGATTTTCTTAGTCAAGTTGGAATCAACTTTAAAAATGAGCAATTTTACTAAATGTCAAAATTAAATAAATCAAGTTTTTACTTTGGCATACTGAAGGGCGTTAATTCTGTTTCTTTTGGTGATAAGCCTAAATACATTTTTGATATTGCATGCTTGTATTTCTTTAATTCTTTATTTTGTTTATGTGGAACATGCCAGGTTTCCATTTTATAGGTTCGAACCATATTTGAAAAATCTGGAAAAGAATATATAACGGGCAAGTCGTGGGTCAGTTACCTACAGATACAAATTCTATTGTCTGTGATTCTTAAATGTACATATATATATATATATATATATATATATATATATATATATATATATATATATATATATATATATATATGTGTGTGTGTGTGTGTGTGTGTGTTATCTTATCTAAACTTTTCTATTCTCTCAATTATAGCGAATTTAGCATGGGTTTTGAAATCGGTTTTTCTAGGCGTGTGTATATATATATATATATATATATATATATATATATATATATATATATATATAGGCGTGTGTGTGTGTATGTGTGTATATGTATGTGTTGTAGGTGTCTGGGTGGGAGTATAAGATTTTATCGCCTATGGGGTGTGTATGTCGCCAAGAAATGTACACTCTTCCGGTATATCTTCGGACGTTTGAAAATACACACACTTTTCTCACGGAAACCCTTCTTTAAATCTTCTCTCTGTTAAAGGATAATGGCCCCTCCACCTTTGGACCTACCTGCCTCTCTCGTCTGTTACCCCTCTATATAGATCCCATGTCCTCCCAAACTCACACACATATACTCTTACTAATATTTTCCCGGAGTTGTTTTTTCTGTTTTCTTTTTGAATCTGTAGGTCTGATGAATTGAATCGTTTTTACGATTCCAATGGAATAAATTATGACGATGGAATATTAGTGTTTAAGTCTTTTAATATATCCTTACTCTGTCCTGGACATTGAGTTCTACCTGGATCATATCCTCTTGGAATTATTTTTATACATATATATATATATATATGTGTGTGTATATATAATTGCATATGTATGTGTATATTTACCACTAATATTGTCTATATATACACATATATATATATATGTGTGTGTGTGTGTGTGTGTGTGTGTGTGTGTGTGTGTGTGTGTTATTATTATTATTATTATTATTCCTTTGGTTTCTGGTGTGTACACATTTCTTTTCGGGTCCCACCCAGAAACCTCAGGTTAGAAATGGCATCATGACATTCTCCACTGATCAATTAAAAACACACACACATATAGGTTACATAGATAAAGCCCTTCGTTAGGTGTAGGCTGTATTCGTGAGAACAATTTTTTGTATTTCTTTAAGGCATTGGCTTCCAGGAATCCCTTCAATGAGTCTACTGGAATCTTTTCCAACCAATCCGAGGACTACAACAGGAATTGTTGATGTTCCCATGTGCCACATTTTTGAGATTTCGCTTTCAAGGTCATTGTATTTTGATAGCTTCTTGAAGATCTTCAAAGATACATTGCAGTCTGCAGCGACTGTCATGTCAATAAGGAGGCAATTTTTTTGTGGTCTCTAATAACAATGTCTAAGTGGTTAGCTTTGATTGTTCTTTATTATTATAAGGATAATTATAATAATTTTAATATTGTAATCTTTGATTTCATTTTAAGTCTCTCTGACTTTATTTAACTTTAATTCTTTCATTTTAATTTTTTCTCTTTCCTCTCCCTCTTTTTTGTCTAATTGTCTGTTATCCTTTTGTTATTTTTCTCCTTCTTCTTATAATTATTATTATTAATATTAAAAATATTAATATTATTATTACTATTAATATTACTATTAATAATCTTAGTATTACTATTAATATTATTAATATTATTTTTATATATTATTATATAATATTATATTAAATACATATTAAATATATATTATAACTGTTTCTTATCTTGCTTGGAATGAAGGAATACTATCTATAGGTTAAGTGTAAGCGACATTTACAGTGTAACCCGGATATAAGAGAGTTGTCGGGACCGGAGAAGAAGTCTCTTATATCCGGGTTTGGTCTATTTTGTTTAGGTAAGTATGACTCTAATTTGCGACCAGGTAAATCTATCTTATATCCGGGTTTCTCTTATATCCGGGTCTCTTATATCCGGGTTACACTGTATATATTTTTATGATCCAATAGTAGGTCAAATGTAGTTTTAATATACAGTGTAAACCGGATATAAGAGACCCTGATATAAGATAAACTCGGATATAAGAGAGATTTTATCTGGTCCCAAATTAGAGCCATACTTACCTAAACAAAATAGACAAAACCCGAATATAAGAGACTTCGTATCCGGTCCCTACAACTCTCTTATATCCGGGTTACACTGTAGTATGTAAGTTAATGTAGTGGTAAGTCAGTAGATATCAATTGTTGGAGATAATTTTGTGATCTGCCAAACTATTTCGTCAATGTAAATGTTATTAACTTGAATTAGAACAGATTTATTTTCATTTGTCCTCATAAAAAATAATTATTTGAAAACGTTCAACTTTTTCCCACCTTTCTCTAAAAAAAAAAAAGTAAATCTTACTAAGTACAAATCAATAAAAATTGTTAATTAATAATGTCAATATATAATTAGCTTTCATATCAATGGAAAGATCAAATTAGTCTCTTTCCATTGTATTCGAAAGAAAAAAGCTGCTTTAAATGTAGCGCTGTATTGTTCACTGCCATTTCTCATCAGATCTTTCTACAAACGCTATAAATATTGTATTATGGATTAGGATTAAAAGTAAGGGTTAAGAACTGGAATTAGGGTTAAAAAGGCTGGGATTAGAGTTAAGGTCTAGGAACACCCACATACACACACAACACATACACACACAACACATGCACGCACACATGGTATATAGATATATATTTACTATTTATTATATTTATATATTTATTAAACATAGTTATTAATAAGCGCCTCTACTTCTACACACACGCACATGAACATACATTCTTTATATATATATATATATATATATATATATATATATATATATATATATATACAGTGTAACCCGGATATAAGAGACCCGGATATAAGAGAAACTCGGATATAAGAGATATTTTATCTGGTCCCAAATTAGAGCCTGTGTTAATGTATATATAATAGACCAAACCCGGATATAAGAGAAACCCGGATATAAGATACTTCTTCTCCGGCCCCGACAACTCTCTTATATCCGGGTTACACTGTATTAATAAAAATAATAAAAGTTAATGGTCAGAGTTGGATTAGACCAGAAAAGAGTAGTATTAAAAAGTACTCAATAAACATACTCAATACACGTATAAAATATAAAAATTTAACATATAGAGATTTTAAGTATAAAAAATTAGGAAATTAGCCGATTCCGCTACTTTGATTTCAACTTTTCGTTAACTTCAGGTGATTTCGGTCAATTGATTTCCTAACGCTTTATTTTATATATATATATATATATATATATATATATATATATATATATATATATATATATATATATATATATATATATATATATGTATGTATGTATTAGATCGGTACAACAATTTGTAGCGTTTTCTTAAATAGAATTCAAATACGATATATATATATATATATATATATATATATATATATATATATATAGACTGGCACTTGCATTTGTCATAAAACAAACTGTCGCATCTGGGTGTTGACTTCAATGTCCACTTTTATATTTACATACGCTCTATAAACCATAATATAGCGTACCTTAAAACTATATTTTATCATATATATATATATATATATATATATATATATATATATATATATATATATATATGTATATATATATATATATATATATATATATATATGTATATATATATATTAGATCGGAACAACAATTTGTGGCGTTTTCTTAAGTAAAATTCAAATACGATATTTAAATATTTGTACACAGATTTATTCGATCACATATGTTCCATTTTGTTCCATCACCTTTGGCCATCTTTGAAGCTGTTTCATTCTCCCCAGAACTTGATATCTTTCTCGGCCATGAAATAGTGTAACTGATTTTTACAGACTTCAAAGAAATTGTATTTCTTTCGATTGAGAAATATTCAAAATAAGTAGAAATCCAAATGCCAAGTGAGTACGACAGATTTACATTCCAGTCAAACTGCAAAAATTGCTGCCATTCCGGCAAAAGTCGTGACATCTGGCGTTTTCTTGGTAAAAGACGACAGCCTTCCAGTTGGCCAATTCCAGATTCTTTTCATTAATTGCTGCCCTTAATCTGTACAAATAACACAACAGGTAATTGTGTTTGAATTCAACGTCTGATTTTTCGGAAGGACCTCTTAATGCACAAAGCTCTTCCAATTTCATCAGACAGACGAAATATGATGACCTTTTTCGGATGCAGAGTGGTTTTTTTCTGTTAAACGGTGGATTATTTCATTTGTCCCCGTGCCTTTTCTCCATTCATTGTTATAAACAATCCATTTAAAATTACCTATGACCATTCTTTTAAAATATGGATCATTTTTGTTGTGTTTAAACAGAAAATTTGCAAATGGAAATGGCATCCATTAAATTCTTTTTCGTTAAATTATTAAGATGTATTTTTCCTAAATTGTTAAAATTACTGAGTACTTACAAATTATATAAGAAGGCGGTCACGCTATATTCTTCAATTATTTTTACAGCTATAAACCATAGAAAATGTCATCACCTTAAATAAACAGCTACCTCCATCTTAAAAAATGCATTTCTGCTATATTTTAAACTTAAAATAAGTAATATGTTTCAAATCATATTAATTAAACTTTAAATTAGCTCATGTTCTACAAATAAAGTGTCTGGAAATTTTATTTTATTCTTAGAAGATTTTTTATAAAGAGAATTACATTGCTATCAACAATGGTTAAAAATGGCAATGAAATCAGGTTTTAACCAAAAAGAAAAAAAATCTCCTTTCAGTCAATTTAAATTAGCTATAAAATAGATCAAAGTATTTTGCTTATTGGAAATATTAAATTTAATCTATTAACTTGAAATTGAAACTTAAATAAAAGCTTAAAGGAAAACTTTTGATTTTTTTAAAATTCATTTTAACCCTTAGGTATCGTGAGTCTGTGGAGGGGCCTGGTTTTTATACTTATTTGACACCGAGAAATGAGCTTAAATTCTGAAATTGAAGTCATTTGACGATTAATTATTGAATAAAACACTTGAGAAGCTTATCTGCATTTTGCTTACGTGTACACTATAATCTTCTCAACATGGAATTCAAGAAGCAATCATTCATTTTCATAATGTTGTTATAATTGCTGGACAACTATATATATATATATATATATATATATATATATATATATATATATATATATATATATATATATATATAAAACTGTGCGCATGTGTGTGCCTGTCGTTGCCTAGCATTTCTCTTTCTACGACACAGGAATTCTTCCCCTTACGCACTCCCGTAAAAATAAATCTATTTTTTCCTGTTTCTGCTCAGTTAACATGGATCCTTTTTCTGTTCTCTGATATTTGCCTTGTCACCGATATTTGGGAAGATCCCACCCTCACTCCGCCCCCACCGCCGTCACTCTGCACAGAGAAGAAAAAAGAAAGTCGACGTAAATAAGTCGAAGTAAGTAAAACATAAACAAACAGTAAGGTAAGTAAATAAAACACAAATGGTTGTGACAGTCCACATGTTCAGATCGGTGTCTGATTTTAGAGGCGACAAAAATTGTGATTTTAAGGATGGGCGGGGGCGAACAGTCAGTGCTATTGTGAAAGTAGAATAAAAGGACAAAAAAAGTGGCAACCCCCGCAGCCCATCACACAAAAATCCATATACAGCCGTTTGCGTGTGGTTATGCCTACGGGCAAATATATATATATATATATATATATATATATATATATATATATATATATATATATATATATGTGTATGTGTGTGTGTGTGTGTGTGTGTGTGTGTGTGTATGTGTGTGTGTGTGTGTGTGTATATATATATATATATATATATATATAGAGAGAGAGAGAGAAAGAGAGACAGAGAAAGAGAGAGAAAGAGACAGACGTTTACAGAATTACATAAAAGATAGGAAATCTAAAAAAAAATGTGCAGGCCTTATTACGTGTTGTCTTACCTGAACTTATGGTTGAGTTCAGGTAAGAAAACGACCCATGGTCATGAGCAACCATTAAAACGCGCAACATCACACTCACACACACACACACACACATACATACATACATATATATATATATATATATATATATATATATATATATATATATATATATATATATACACACACAGTGTAACCCGGATATAAGAGAGTTGTCGGGACCGGAGAAGAAGTATCTTATATCCGGGTTTCTCTTATATGCGGGTTTGGTTTATTTTGTTTAGGTAAGTATGGCTCTAATTTGGGACCAGAGAAAATCTCTCTTATATCCGGGTTTCTCTTATATCCGCATCTCTTATATCCGGGTTACACTATATATATATATATATATATATATATATATATATATAATGGATTAAATCCGACAAATATTTCATTATATTTTCTGTTTATACATTATTTTTATGGATGCAACTTATTCGAGTAATTGCTCTGTTTTTAATTAAACAGTATTAATTACATTTACAGGCACGTTAATTTGAGCTTTGCTGAACCGGAAGTCCTTTATATCTGAATCGGTTAACAGGTCAGGATAGATGTCGATTTCCACACGAGGTACAGGTTCGATTCCTGTCGGAGGACGCTTTTTTTATGCGAAATTTCTCGAATATTCAAGCCAGTAAATGTAATCGCACTGTTTAATTAAAGGCAGAACATTTACTCAAATAAGTTGTGTCCATAAAAATAACGTATAAAAAGAACATATAGATATGTATGTATGTATTGAATGCTGTTCTATTGAATAATATAGACATATTATGTCTATTTCTTTTTGTAATAATCCTTTTTGTTCTCTAATCCCTTTCGTGATGTAAAGTTGAAATTCATCAAGGAAGGCGCCGTAGTTTCTCTTGCTCAAGTACTTTTGATCTCCTTCGAGATCATTCTCAGGTGTGTATTGCAATGTCAAACTTGCGGTAACTGTGATCGTTGTGATTTTTTGAAAACGGGCATGAACGCGTTATTATGATTATTTTTAATTCTACATTTATCAGTTATAGCTATGTTGTTGTTTTGGGGGAGTTTTTTTTTTTTTTGGGAGGTTAGTTCCCAAGATAAGGGACCTAACCAGAATTGGTAGAAATGCAAACTGGTATTCAATGTTGATCAAATACACTTTAAAACGTTGCTGCTTCACTCGTTATAAATTTTGTTCAGTGTTGGTTGGCTGCTTTTACAACAGAGGGCCTCGAGAATTTGAAGTTTTCGTTTATTATTTTCATGGTGTAGTATACTGGCGCTGTCAAGAAGTATTTTTCTGTATTGCGAAAGTAAACCGGAATTATTAAGTAATGTAAAATAAATAGGCATAATATATATATATATATAGAGAGAGAGAGAGAGAGAGAGAGAGAGAGATGCAT
>OZ038493.1:52745958-52778458 GCA_964036315.1 Acanthosepion esculentum
AACATAATTTGCCACTATTGATCGTAGCAATGGCCATTCGTTATTTAAAGAACTTTACGGTGTGTACAATGGTGGCATTACTATGATCATCTTCCAGAGAAACAAATGATTGATATGAACAAGTACTGTTCCCAATTTGATTAAAAGGAAGATCGCAATCGTCTAAAAGCTTCTGGATTTAGTTAAGGAAAGGTCGTAATATGCCTCCAGGGTAACGTTAGATTGTGTTTCTTTAGTGACCAGTAAGACGAAATGTGCCATTCTTTTGCTATCATTCTTTTCTCTTTATGTGCTATGTCCTTTCAGGACGTATGCGATCATGGCTCTCCACCTTCCTCTATCTTGTTCTGTCGGTCTGCAGTTGGAGATTCGTTTTCAGCTGTGCTGGTTAAGTTCTCTGCCTCCGGGCTGAGAGGATCCCTAGACGGGGCTATGTCGAAGGGCAGAGTCTCATCTCGGGAAACAACCACCTAACCCCCGTTTTATACGCGGTCTACGGGGAATTTTTGGCTGAGCCTACGGGCTCGGATACCCCACATTAAATTCGGCCGTGTGCCACATCTGAGTGCGTGGGGCACCTCCCTCTATTCCTTGCAGCTCTCAACAAGTTCCTTCCTTCTGCTGCTTCCCCCATACCACGTTCTGCCATCCAGTTGCTTAAGCCTGCTAGGTACGTCATGCGTTGTTTTCCCTTGTCTCTCTTTCCCTCTATTCGACTCGTGAGTATCAGATTCTCCAGGCCTTCCTTTTTCATTATGCGTCCCAGAAACTTCAGCTGCCTCACCCTGATGTTAAGTATAAGCCTTCTCCTTGTTTCCATCCTCTCTAAGACCTCATCGTTGCTCACACGTTCGGTCCATGATATCCTTAGCATCCTTCTGTAGAACCACATCTCCGTCGCCTCAAGAACTCTTCTTCATCTTTGAGGAAATCGTCCAGCTTTTGCTGCGGTAAAGGACAGATATCACGTAACAGCTCAGTATTATTTTCTTTGTTACCAGAGAAATCCCCCTGTCTCGCAATATTCTGCCCAGCTTTTGGAATGTGTCCTTGGCCATCCCAATACGCCGACGGATCTTGGTGTCGCACTTACTGTCCTCTGTCAAAACGCTTCCCATATAATTAAACATCTGCGTTTGCTTGATTCTAGTGTTCCCGACCTCCAAATCGCATTTCGAGCTTATCCTTTTACTGGTGACCATGCATTCTGTCTTCTTGTAGTTTATGCTTGATCCTTTCTTCTTACTCTGTCGCTACTTTCTGTAGGAGATTTTGTAATTTCTTTTCCGTGTTTGCTATCAGTACTGTGTCATCCACGTATCTTATGTTGTTAAGGTTGTGGCCGCCAATGCTAAATCCCGGTAGGGTTTCCAATTCTCTCAGAATTGCCTCGCTGTATAGTTTGAACAGGTCGGGTGAGAAGACGCATCGTTGCCTTACGCCTCTTTCTGTTTTTGTATATTCACTGAACTGGTTCTCTATGCGCATCCTTGCTGTTTGCTGCCAGTATAGGTTCTTGACTATTCTGATATCATTCCCGAATAAACAAATATTCGAAATCCGGGTCAGCATTCATTTATTTATCACAAAAGAAATAAGTTTCCTGAACGACTAGAAAAGGCAGTTTGCACAGAAAAATGGAAAATAATTAAGAGGCATGTAATGAAATTGTTGTGGGGTTCTCCCCTTTTACACAAGATGGACTCGTCTAAAGTATACTTATACTGACAGAGTTGGAGACAGGGTGAAGATACGTTGAGATAAGGTTGAGATACGTAGAGTCCAGAGAGAGAGAGAGATAATTACGGCTTCACTTTCAGAGACTTTCTACTAACCCGCATTCCTGGACTACTAATCTTCATTTCAAGTTTGTTTTCTTACGTTCAATACGCTTATTTTCCTATTTCAATTACTGGCGTTGTTTATTTATATGTGCAGGATTCCATCCCCGGAATCCACAAAAGAAATTGTCAGTTAATGTGAACAAAAATTAAATTATTTCTACTTAATAAGTGCAAGGAACTGTTTGGGGAAACAAATTGTGTGTGTGTGTGTGTGAGAGAGAGAGAGAGACAGACAGACAGACAGACAGACAGACAGACAGACAGACAGAGAGAGACAGAGATCGAGAGACAGAGAGAAAGAGAGACTTTTGTAAGTAGAAATTAAGGGTGCTCAGGGAATATTGTTTTGTACCAAACTTACTTCTCTCTCTATCTATCTCTACTTCCCTACCCCTCTCTCTCTCTCTCTCTCTCTCTCTCTGTCCTTCTCTATTCTCTGAAAGTCTTTGACAATCATCTCCCAAACTTTGACAATCTTTTTCTCACACCCTCTCTCAAGCTCTGACAATCTCTCTTACTTCTCACAATCTCTCCCAATCTATCTATCTATCTATCTATTTCTCTCTCTCTCTCTCTCTCTCTCTATATATATATATATATATATATATATATATATATATATATATATAGTATCTTTGGGAGATCCCATAAAACTGTCACCTGACAACTTTAGCGACAAGCGTAAAACCAGTCGGGCGCAAAGCCAATTTTTAAATCCTAATTTTTTTTTTTTATTGTTGATTAGCGACGACGGATGTTGGGCATAAACTGTGTGTTTGTTTAAGGCGCTCCTTCAACTCCCACCAAGAAGAAAAAGATACACAATGGGGTCAGAAACGGAAAGAAAAGAGGACCGCCACGTGCAATATAGGAAGGGCCGCTCGCTTGAATAGCCAAGAGGGTCTCATTTTCAGTTTACCCATCAGTGAATAGTCACTAATCACCTCCCAAGGGCAACAAAACTGTCGTTGTGCGTAAATCTTGGACACTGATCCTCTTTCTAGGATGGCAATGGGGTGTACCGTTGCCGTCGATCGAAACTAGAAACTTGTGGGTGCCTTGTGCTCAATCAATTCGAATACTTAAGGAAACTTGAAACTTTAGGTATTTCATTAATGCCGGTCGAAAACAAAATGGCCGGCTATTTGTTTGAACCCCTGTCAAAGATGTAAAGCTTCGCAAAATCGATAACATTTGATCAGTCTATTTGACTAATTAAGAAATACGCAAACCTCAGAAAGATTAAAGGAATTACGTTGGCCTTTTATGCGGTTCTTGTTAGTAGAATGAAACGTTAAATTTTGATACATCTTATTTTCTTATTATGCTTGCTTCTTCATAGGCTAGTAAAATATATTTAACAAAGTAAAACAGATAGATAGATAGATAGATAGATAGATAGATAGATAGATAGATAGATAGATACGCACATTGCTCTTGAAAATGACCGCCAGTGAGTTTGTTTTTGTTTTTTTGTTTTTTCGCGTTTTTTTTTTCAATCGGTATCACCCTATAGTGGAGTAATGGATAGCGGCTCGGATTGAGGAATCGGAGAGCCGAGTCCGAATTCCAGTCGAATCCATTACATTCACTTATGTGCTAATACACTTGGGAAAGGTATGAATCCTCTTATTCTCCCCCTCTCTCAGTAGCATGACAGACTGGGTTCTATAGCCTTGTATGGTAACTGGGCTACCGCAGAAAGAAATGGCAACCTACTGCAGGTAAAAATCTGCCTCGTCAGTCATGTATCGAAAGATACATGATCGCCTACGCGTGTATCAAACATGGCACATAACTGACTATCACCCTATGCAAGACAGTAAATTCATTAAGACACAAGTGGTTACAGGCTGTGGAAGAATTCGAAACAGAAACATTAATAACGAGCGAAAAAAAGAAAACAATAATCAGGAGGGCAGTACATAGCGATTGCATTTAAATAGGGAGTTCCACAAGGGAGAAGTGCCAAAGAAGAAACTATTTGCATAGAACCTACGGCTACATCTAACCAGTTCAAATGTAAATTGATGAAATTTCTACGCTAGTGTAGTATCGCGCCTAAATTAAAAATTGGTATTATAACGAAGAGCAATATTTAATTGTATAAAAAATATTTAATTGTATGAAAATACAAAATGTGGCACCAAGCCAATATGGTGAATGAAGAAAGAGGTTGGTCTTCTGCCCTATCAAACTTAGCTGACCCAAATGTACTACAATATTCCTTGTACCAAACAAAACACATTCTTACTTACCATTCTTACTACTATAAAAATGTCTGCGTCTCGTTAAAACAGAAACTGTTAATTTGATGAATTGTGAACAAGATTAAACAAAAATTAGTTACTTTTTTACTTAAAAAGCAGTGACAATTAACTATTTTGCGAGGGGGTTTCATTTTCTTACGCAGACGTTGAAGTAGCAAGTAGCTTGTAGAGTTGTTGACAGACAAACAGTAAGTGACGAAATATTACGGTAAGCGATATATGACCAAATATTCATGTCCTGGATCCAAGTCACACAAGTTTTAGCCATTATCGAGGATTTTTTTTTTTATTTTTCATTTTTTTTATGTCTGTATCTAGAGTTATAGGATTTTTTAATTTTCCAAACACGGTCAGTACATTGTGGCCGTGTTCATAGTTCATGTTGTTATTATACGAAAATTTAAAGAAAACGTTTAATCGCAGTACTTTGTCAGTCTTCTTTAATGAAACATGTATAAAAGAGTGGTTGCTGCCCAAATACACAATTTTTAATTCCTGCTTCATATCTTTATTTGTTTCACTTAATTCTTTTTTTATATTTTACATAATGTATTATTTTTTGTTGTTATTATTATTGTTATTCTTATTACTGTTATTATTATTATTATTATTATTATTGCTGTTATTGTTATTTATGTCGGAATTTTTTATATATGTCATTATCCTTATTATAAACTTATTATTATCCTTATTATTATCCTTATTATAAACTTTTGTGTTCAGACCAATATCTTCATCTTAGTTATTATACACAACGTTTCGACCGTCGTATCCTCAGACCTTCCTCATGCGTCTGTCCTACTCGGTAAATGCAGATTTCGATACAAAATTCCGTGAATAATACCGAGAAAAGCAAACACTTGAAGAAGGTCGGTGGGTACAACGATCCAAACGTTACCCACCGTAACACTGTAAGCAGTACTCGATGATAATGTCTCTTGTTTTATTTCACAGAATATTTTTTAATCGGTATCAACCCAAGCAAAGCCACTAACACACAAGGGGTAACAGGGTGTGGGGGAATTAGGAACAGAAACATTAGTAATGAGTAGAAAAAGAAAAGAGCAATTAGGTGGACAATAGATAGCGACTGACATCGCATTTAAATATTTGCAGATTAAAGTTGGCTGGAAAGCATTGAGCTGGGAGGGAGTTCCACAAACGAGAAAAAAACTGTTAGCACAGACGTTAGAGTTAAATCTCGCCAGCTCAACTGTAAATTGATGAGATCTCGTCACCAGTCTAGTATTGCGGTTAAATTCAAAAAGTCTAGGTACCATAGCGAAGAGCTCATTCGAACAATTACCATAAAAGTAGTTATAAAAAAAGGCACAGAGAGGCAACCTTACAGCGCCGCATAAATGACAGATATAAATCAAGATTATCTTAATTTTGTATGTTTTATTTCACATGGAATTACAGTGTAACCCGGATATAAGAGACCCGTATATAAGAGAAACCCGGATATAAGAGCGATTTTATCTGGTCACAAATTAGAGCCATACTTACCTAAACAAAATAGACCAAACCCGGATATAAGAGAAACCCGGATATAAGAGACTTATTATCCGGTCCCGACAACTCTCTTATATCCGGGTTACACTGTATTATTTTTATTTTATCTTATTTTTTGTTTCGGCTTGTAGTTGAACAAACCAATACCCAAGGAAATAAAAATGAAAGAACCAAGAACATGAAATTGAGGCGAAAACAATCGTCCAGAATTCAAGCTCAGAGTCCAAAGAAAAAACCTCCAAAACGAGTAAAAGTAACTACGTAAAGTACTCAATGCACAAAGTAGAGCAAACCTAATATAAACCGAAAGAGCCAGGTAAATTACCTAAGTTTCACCTAAACGGATCGTCAGGGTAAAATTGGGCCAGTTTTACTCTGACGACCCGTTTAGGTGAAACCTAGGAAGGTTTACCTGGTTCTTTAGGTTTATACATACATATATATATATATATATATATATATATATATATATATATATATATATATAGATATATATATATATATATATAACCAAATAGGTAAATATAGATAGATGTCCGAGCGAGCGATCTCATGAATATACATATAAAAACTCTATAGTGTACGAAAAACAGTGCTCACTGTTAAATAACAGAGCTATTTAATATATGTTCAGAAATATTATTGTTTACGCACTAGCATCGATAAAATAGAATTTTAAGAAATGTTGTTAACCCATGGGTAAGATATAAAAGGTATCATCCTAGTGGCCATATAAGTATAGTACCACTACATACTATAATTTAAATATACTGAGAATATGAACCTAGTTGATAGTCACACGTAAAAAAAAAACACGACGAAATAACGAAAGAAAGGTTACTGGTGACATAATCAAGGAGCCCCATAAAATAGCCTTGTACCAAACTTGACTTTGCCCCAGAAAACTCAAAAGATACGTGGAGTGAATACAAATATAACAATCATCTTAGTATATATATATATATATATATATATATATATATATATATATATATATATATACTCAAGGCACTCCATAATATAGCCTTGTACCAAACTTGACTTTGTCCCAGAAAAATCAAACGATACGTGGAATGAATACAAATATAAAAATCATCCATGCCTGAAGATGACTGAATGTACAGTTGAAAGTACTTGCGTATTAAAGAATGACCTTATACAGCTTATAATTTTTAAAAACAAGGATCATAACATTCATCGAATGATTTGTAGGTTAATGCACCTTTAAAATTTTGTTAGCGCAGGGATTTCGTCATTTTATATCATTAACTTTACTAATCTACTTTCTGTATGAATGATTCATTGTAATATATATATATATATATATATATATATATATATATATATATATATATATATATATATATAAGTAGGAGGGCGTGTGTTCACATAGGGTAGACACGCATATATGACCGTCTAAGTGCTGTTGTATGTAGATATGATATCACTCATTCACTTTATTTACGAGCGTCCTCTAACATGTTGGGCTTCTGTCTTTTATCTCGGTCAACTAAATGATTTTAGACTCACTTCAAATGACTCACCAGTCTCGGTTAAGTCTTTACAAGCTGTTCAGCGCGACGCCAAACCGTTCGTGGTCACAAAGATCATTTAAACAACAACTGATAAGCAACCTCATCATCCAGGAACTTGTGAGTAGATTTCTTTTATGAACTTTACAACCTGAATATCCCGACGGTGATAATAAAGTGGTTTAGATATGAAGAGAAAAACTTCTATGAATGAAGTTTCAATTTCTGGTACTGAGTAGGTGGTGGGGGTTAACGAAAGAGAAATGAATCTAAAAAGGAAGATTCCTTTAACTTTATATAAAACTAGTTTTAATGTCTACCTTCGGGCGACATTTATGCTAGCTCCTGTGAATGGATCTTGATTGGGCCTTCATCACAATAGGTAGGAAGGAGTAGATGCGTTGGGCCACAATAAACTGCAGAACTCAAAATTGATCGCTACATTTAAGTATTGCATTAATATTTAAGTTTACTTTTAAAAGTTCAACGATAATTCTTCTGCCGCCACGTAATTTACAGACAATTTGATGTGCTTAGTCTTTCTTTACTTTCCGTACAAACAGTTATTTTTATTTCATGGGTGACTTTCACTGGATTTCACAATTAATTTCGATTATTCCCAAACTTATTTCCATATTATAAAAATTGTTATTGTACAAAAAATTCGTCGCCAAAAAATCACGCAAAAAACTCGCCGAAAACAATCGCAGTAATGAAAACTTGGGAATCCAATATTTCAGGATTGTGGGTTCGGATCTGGCCCGGAATGTTTTTAATTTGCTCATAAACTCAGTCTGATTCCAAAATGACATAATATGTTGGGCTACGCCCTCTAGGAGTAAAGTTGAAAAAGTGTAACACAGTGACACATTCGCATTTATTATATAAATGAAACAGTTATTGCTGAAGCGATTAAAACATGGTAAATCCGGTATTTACTTAACTAAACTAATACGAGAAAGCATAAGTAATGATTGCCAGGAAAATATTATGTCATCTTCATTTTGCTGATGATAAGAGGAAGAAAGAGCCGTATTTTCAATCGTGATCCGAAGAGAGAAATTTAATTTCTGGCTGAGATACCACTGCAAAGCAAATAAGTGTTTTTTTGAAGTAACGGATACATATATATATATATATATATATATATATATATATATATATAAACGGTGGTACTTGCTTGAAAAAACCTCGGATAGCTCGACTTGCAGTAGAACAAATCGGTACCTGAGGAAAAATGGGGAATAAAAAAAGAAAGAATCAAGAACATTAAACCAAGGCGAAAACAATCGTCCAGCGTTCAAGCTCCAAGTCCAAAGAAAAAAAAAAAAAAACAAGTAAAAAGACAACTACGTAAAGTTGTCAATACACTAAGTAGAGCAAAACCTTAGGATTATCTTATATATATATATATATATATATATATATATATATATATATATATATATATATATATATATAAGATAATCCTAAGGTTTTGCTCTACTTAGTTGAAAAGTTGCAAATTAAAAAAAAAATTGAATGTTTTTTTGTGAAAGTATTTATTTATATTTCTTTCTATATATATATGTTTGATATTTCAGATCGACCCCGATCTTTCATCAGAAATAACTGTTTTCAGAAGTTTGTTTACAAATAGCGTCCGTCGCGAGACGCGGACGTCACGTGATATGGAATGCAACTGTGTTCGAATATTTCTAACGTAAATCTAACTGTAATAATATTTTAGTTGTTTTTTCTATATACACATATTAAGAAAGTATACGTGGCTTCTCACTATGCTATATATATATATATATATATATATATATATATATATATATATATATATATATATATATATATATTGGTACTCGCTTGGAAAAATCTTAGGTATTTTGGCTTGTAGTTGAACAAACCAATACCCAAGGAAATAAAAAAGAAAGAACCAAGAACATGAAATTGAGGCGAAAACAATCGTCCAGAATTCAAGCTCAGAGTTCAAAGAAAAAAACTCCAAAACGAGTAAAAGTGATTACCTAAAGTACTCGATACACAAAGTAGAGCAAACCTAATATAAACCTAAATAGCCAGTAAATTAACTAGGTTTCACCTAAACGGATCGTCAGGGTAAAATTGGGCCAGTTTTACTCTGACGACCCGTTTAGGTGAAACCTAGGAAGGTTTACCTGGTTCTTTAGGTATATATATATATATATATATATATATATATATATATATATATATATAACCAAATGGGTAAATATAGATAGATAGATATGTCCGAGCGAGCGATCTCATGAATATACATATAAAAACTCTATAGTGTAAGAAAAAAAGTGCTCACTGTTAAATAACGGAGCTATTTAATATATGTTCAGAAATATAAATAATATCTTACATTGTTTAGACAACTCTGAGTTTCATGCCAAAGCAATTATCAAGAGCTGGTATTTTTGTTTTGGGTTAACACGAGTTTAATAAAAATTCTGGTTATCACGAGTTACTTTATTGTTGTGGTGGAATATTATTGTTGTTAAATTATTTAAATGAATTGTAGTTTAATTTTGAATTTGAACTTAAGATCAGATTAACATTTAAGATAAAAAATAAGGTAGGAAATAAGAATAATAAATTTCAATTTAGAGAGACGCTGATATTATAAAAGTACTAAACAATGAGAGACGTTAAAATATCAAGATGGGTTACTCTTTTTTCCATGAAAATCAATAAAGTAATTAAGAATATTATTAATGTTAATATTACTAAACTAATTAAAATTAATGATATCAATAATAATAATGAAATATATTGTAGTAAAATAAAATTAAATTGAAATACTAATAAAAATAATAAGTGTCAATGAAAATAAAATAATATAAAATAAAATAAGACAAAATAAAATAAGAGCCATATATAGAGGAACATATAAATATCTAAATAAATAAATATGGCAAATAAATGAATAATTAAATATAAATAATAAATGCAAGTAGATAAGTAAATAAATAAACACTTGTCTAACACAAAAAACTGTACAATAATAATAGTTATATAATAAAAATGGCAATGTAAAGATAATGGAAATAATGGATAAGCAAAAATGCTAAATGCGTTACAGTCTAATATTAACCATAGTTGTATAGTAAAAGTAGCAAAAGGTAAAAAGTAAAAAATATTAATAAAAATAATATCAATACTAGTATATGTGGACGCCGGGTCAGGCTAGACAATATTAATCTGGGTCAACGTATGTGAGTAGAAATTTGATTCTATATAGGCAGGTGCTCATCAACTCACTTCTTATATATATATATATATATATATATATATATATATATATATAATTTAAAATTTGGTAATTTGGTATATTTATTATGTGTTTCTAATCTCTTCGGGTGCAAGAAAGAAAAGAATGAACAAATTTATAAATATTATTTAAATACTCCTCTTTAAGGAGTTGCTAGGCAGGATTAAAGAAAAGACGTCAAAGGAATTTTTTATACTCAATATAAGGCCCAGGGGCCACTCAAAGTAGAGGTTTTACTGTGTGGGGTTGTATTAGCGCAAGAAAGAGAACGATAACAGGAAAGATAGGCAGCTAATTCTAGACTTGAAGAGGTAAAGATTTAATTAGCATATCAAATTTCAAAGTTCAGGTGGAGACCTTAGAAGTATAGAGTTGAAGTAGACACTAGAAAGGACCGGAAACCTAATCCTAAACAGGAAAGAAGGGATGAACTTCTTCTCCTGCTCAAAAAAATCAAGGAAGAGTGTGAATCGTGCCGTAGGCGAACATATCTCTTATTAGTTGAGGAAAAAAATGATACAAGAAATAAAAAGGATTCCAATGTATTTTACAGTTCTTTCTTTTTAATTGTAAACACTTGAAAACGACTTAGAGTCAAATAAGAGAAAGAAACATAGACTCAACGGCTTTAGGAATTTTTAATAAAACACTCCAGCCAATATAATAGACTTAAACATACGTAGGTATTTATTTGTTTAATCATTCCACTCTAAGCAAAGCAATAAAGCCACTAAGGCGCAAGGGGGTCACTAAGTGTTAGGGAATAGGAGAAGAAACACTATTAAGGAAAGAGAACAGTAAAAGACATATTTACTAAATTTTAATTAATAAATATTTACATTGTGAATTTAGAAGATAATTTCACCTGTTGTCCAGTTAACACCCCTACTTGTTTTTTGAATATGTTATCTCTTGTTTCCTGTTTAGGATTGCGTTTCTGTTCCTTATAAAGTCTTCTCATTCTCTTTCACTCCCAGAAGCCTCTTGCATCTTAGTGGATTTATTGCGTTACTTGGGGTGTAATGATTTTTAAAAAATAGTAAATTTAAGAGTCAGATGTTAAGTTTTCATGATTCCTGATTCCTACTTTTTTTTCTATATTTTTGCCTGATCTCATAAAATAAATAATCTTATTACTATATAAAACTCTGTGAACTTGTGTGTTTGCCAGAAGTCATATATAGATATTAGGGAAACGAAAGATATAATCAAATCATATATAGAGATTTGGGAAAAGAAAGATGTAAATTTATTATCGTGTAGGAAGTGGGGATGGAGCCGATTTTCTTACGAGAAAGTGTATAAAACACACGAAATCCGGCCCCAACCAGGATACGCACAGCTGTCATCAAGGTCCACGCCACTCTCACTTGTGAACTTCACGAACTCATGCTAAAAGCGACACCGCTGACAAACTTCAAAGAGACCGCTTCAGACTACGGCAACACCGTCCACAGTAAGAAACAAATTCCATCTCTTGTATACTCTTTATTATGAATCACGCACACGCGTGTTGACTTTTTCACACAAACACACATATAACAATATTTCATTGTTTCTCACATACGTTCACAAAGAGAATTTATATTTTATTTCAGAATTTTATTAACCCAAATAAAAAGACATTACTTTCCAATCTATGACCAATTGCTTGTATTCTTGTCGTTATATTAAATTAATGTTCATTTGTTAAAACTACGTTGTCTTTTCTACTGAATTTTATTCTTTCAATGTAAATCGTTTGATTATTCTAAATGGCCGAATTACACGCAGCCCTGCAACAATATTTTATGTTATTGTATCGAATCCCAGCACTCCGAATTTTGACGTTTCAAACTCTTATTGGTCAATTTTCTTCAAACAGACAACTTCAATAACTGCAAATAAATGTATTTTTAAAATATCTCTACTTTCACAAACTCTTCATGAAACTAAATGTAAACAGTAAAAACACAACAAGGTTGACCCAACGGATCACAGGTGGTCTAGTTTTATTCTATTATCCAACTGTAAACATTTTTCTTATTTTGATTTAAATACACAATTGTGTTTGCTTTTCGCTTTTACTTATTTTCTGGAATGAATCCTATAGATTTTTTTCGCATATAAGACTTACATAAAGTTTTGGAATTTAGTGGTGAGCAGATCAAGCGCTCATTCAACTTCTCATTTAAACAGCATGACGTAGCATTGCTGAGACCTTTGTCAAAATGTCTAGCAACAGAAAAGAGCACTGAGATCTCTACGTACTTTTCCAAATAGTATTTGCTCCAAGTGAACAAAATCAATGCCTGACTCACTATTCGAACTCATTCCCCCAATTTCATTTTCGGTACTCATTGCGTCTTAATGTACCTGCCATATCAACACACATCCCCCAACATCATCTCTCCTGATTTCATCTACTATCTGATCTTTATATTCTTTAACTTTTTGAACCTTGACGACCGCTTTACCGGTGGTAGAGAAAAATGACGTAATGTCCAGCCACCGGTTGAACAGCGGTAGAGAAATATGACTTAATGCCCAGCAACCGGCTGAACGGTGGGTAAACACTTGCATTGTGTTTTGCTATTGGTTGTTTTATTTTGAAGAGCCAATCAGAAAAGCCATAATATTCTGATGTCATCGAACGTTATACCAACATGCCCGCGCCTTTTCATTGTGTTTTTGCATGTGTTTTGGATAGAAAAGATCGTTTTTACCATGAAGCGTGCAGAATCTCAAACTGGACTATCAGGGAAGCAACCAGGGACAAAACGTGCGAGAAAAGAACTCTACACAGTATAATGCTTATATTATTTGTAATTATTTTTTTATCTACCGTGAAACGTAACATAATTATTAGCGAATTTTGACTCAGGAGCTCAGACAGAAGGGTTAAAATTGTTTAGGAACGCAGGGCTCAAAGGATTAAGATTCATGATTTATTTTGCGCGTTCAAGAATTTTCTTTTTTCTTTTTAATCCATTTCCAATATTAATGTTCTTAATTTAATATAATTAATGAAATGTGATACTCTTGGTTTAATATATAAACAATAATAATAATGATAACGGTAACAGTCTTTAAAAGGAGGCAGTGACAAATACATTTACTTATTTGCGTCCGCCTAAAATCGAAAATGAGGAGGAGTCAAATTATTGCAATTGGGTAGATTAAATCTGCAGAGAATATGTTTTGCGATTCAGGCTTTACTGGAAATGGATTGAAGTGATTGTATGGATTAGGATTAAAGAAATAATCGAGATCAGAGCCGAAAGAAAACAAAATAATCACTTTGTTCCCACCTGGTGGCTATTATTATTAAATTAGCCTTCTTAATCTGGGAAACTATTTCGTATATCTTATCAAGTGATCTTCATGCCCACCGTGAAATGAACGTTGAAGAAAAATATAAGTTAGGAAGTTCTATATTCAAGTAATTGACATTTCAGTAGTAGCTTTTAACCTTTAATGTGTACTTGATTTTGTACGGAACTGATTTTGACATCGCGTTTAGATACATGGACTATATGGGATATTTTAATGTTGCGTTTTGCAGAAAAGTTCTGTTCGTCTTCTGATAAAAACTAAAAATGAGACTTCAGTCTGAATCCAAAATAAGCTAAGCATAAAACCTGGACGATAACATTAGTAAAGCGGCTTTTGAAGTGGTCACTCAATCAGACACTGAAAGAATGTATTTCGCACCGAACCAAGACCGGACGCGTCAAAAGAATTTCACATCGGGAAACCAAATATAAAGTTGGATCCAAATGTATTTCGTAGACAAAGAAAATAAAGATTTTTATTATGATGGGCATTTTTCCCATTCTAGAGATCAAACACATTCCACTTGAAAACGTTTGTTCGACTGAATATACTTTCCTGTTTAGTCTGAGGCAACAACACAAAAATTATTTAACTTTCTGGTCTCACTCAAGTACCTTTGTCTTTCATATTTTGTTAGATTCTTTTCTTTAAAGTTTCTGGAAACAAAAATTCTTAAAGGCCTAATTTGCATATTAATATGAAACTTAAAGAACTCTGTTTAAACAAGTTTTTTTTTTTTTCGCGCAGTATGTCATTTGCGATGTCATTATAGAAAACTGGATTAATAAAGAAAATTAGAAACTTGGATACATAAACATGAAAAATTTCTCAGAGTTAACCCGTAGAAAAAGACAATATTTATTATAAATTTAATAATTTATAATATTTAACTAACTAACGCCTCAAGGACACATGGCACAGTGGATAAAGGCGTTGGTTAGATCCAGTGGCAGGACCCAAACAGTATGAGTTCAATACCCGGTTAAGACAGTGGAGAACTTGGAGAGAGGAATTAACAGAAGACAACTGACATCCATTAAAAACATGGCACGTGGAACTAAAACAGTCTACCCCAGTGAGCGAAATAAAGGGTTCAGTTCGACATTCCAACCACACGAAGAAGGCCAGAGCGTACAACGGTCGAAACGTTGTAATAAATATGGGGACAAAGATGTGGACAATAGTCCGAATAATGTAAATAGTGTACATAATACCTCATCTCAGAAATATAGACAGATACTAAGAAGTGAATTAATTACATGCTATGACCACGGTATAAAATCAGTGTTTTATAAAAATCTCGATTTTAATAAGTGATCCTTAATAATCATTTTAATAAAAGATAAAAAAAAAACTTGTAGAATTAGCTTTGTAAAAATATTTTTACAAGTATATGACCACTGTGGAGGAGTCAATGTGTCGTAATTTATAAGGCTTAATTTCTGATTTGATTATGTGCGGAACAGCTGACCGACAGCTATATATCTTTAAAGTACATTATCCTCTTTTACATGCCAGACTTTTATTAATTTTTGCTTTTTTTGGTGCACCATTTGTGAGTTACCACACAATTTGGAGTGAATAAATGTAAAGTTGCGCTGACCAAACATGAAACATTGTCATCGTTGCGACCAGAGGAAAGACTCAATCGATTAAATTTATGACCGGAGAAAAATCTCATTTCATTTATCGCCAAATGATCAAAATAACAATCTCCAAAACGACATGATCATCAGCTTTGACGCTCCACCAATAATTTAATCCTATAACTTTTCAGTAACAATCAGAACCTGAAGATTTTTGTAAAAAAAGATAAGTCTCTGAATTTTGTTTTTGTTTCTATTGTGACCAAGTAAATGGTTAATAACAAAAAACAGGTTTGCAGATATATCTTATATTAAACAGTAAGTACACCGGAAGAGTATTACACGACTAGTGAGAGGGTATCGAATGAACTAGCGCTCAATCTATTCATGTTAATATTTAATGCTAGAGCACTGTTAATATTAAACAGCCCCCAACAAGGGTGTATGTGGTACAAGGCCGGTTTAGTGTGGGTTCTCCGAGCCCGTAGGCTCGGCCAAAAATATGCCCTTTAGAACCCGTATAAACGAGTTCAAGGACTGTCTACCCTCCCGGATGAAACTTTGCCCTGCGGCAAAGCTTCGTCCGAGTTCCTCTCTGCCGTGGCGGAGAGTTTGGCAGTTGAACAGGCTAGAGCACTGTTCCCCGAAACCTTCTGTCCAACTAATCTTATAATAGGCGGAAGAGTCTAACATAGACTCTTAAGAGAGAGGTCACCATAACAGTTTCAAATTAAAATTGTAGGCGCCAATGTTCTTAAGTAAAAAATGTAATATAAATTAAATGTTTCTTTGTATAGCGTTTTTTTTTTATATACAGTAGATTTAGAAAAATATGACAAATTGGAAAAGTTTATTTGTGACGCGCTTCATCCGTTATTTCGCGTCACAAATGAACTTTTCCAGTGTGTCATATTTTTATAAATACTGTTCGTTGATATATAAAATTATGATGGACTCTCCCGTCGTATTCGGCGTATGAGGAGAATCAAACAACTCAGTTCCTTGGAACCGACAGCCCAGACACCAACACATATGATTTGATTATAGTGGTAAAGGCTTTGTGCAGAACCAACCACACTTTTTCAAGAGTCGAATACAGAGACCTGGTGCACTACGTACCACAAGGTCAACAAACGACCCTCCGCAGATTTTTGAATTCAGAGTTGTTCTTCTCCTAGACCAGATGCCATCCAAAGCTATAGGACCCAGTCTGCCCTGCTATTTACCCATAGCTAGAGAGAGAAGAGGATTAATACCTTTCCCAAGGGTATTAGCATGTAAGTGAATGTAATGGATTCGACTGGAATTCGAACTCGGATCTCCGATTCCTCAATCCGAGCCGGTAACCACTACCCCATATAAAAAATAAAATTGTGTAAATATAATAAAATTATACAAATTTAGATATCGTTATATCATACTGTAGATTTACAATATATGTAAAATAAAAAAATACTAAGGTTAACTTTTAAAAAAAATTTAATCAGTTAAAGAAGATTACACTATTTATATCGTTCGATCTGTTGTTCTCATCTTTATTGTGATATTCACGACGTTTCGGCTCTCGTACGCTACGGTCTTCTTCAGGGGATATACGTTGGAATTTCGAACGGAACCCTTTATTTAGTCCATGGGGGGTAGATTGTTTTAATTCCACGCATCATGCCTTTTTCTGGATATCTCAGTTTCAGTTAATTTCCTTTGGTAACTTAACTCACCATGTTTTTTGTTCACCTCTGCTGTGGCCAGATATTGAACTCACAACTCTTTGGGTCAAGTCACTTGTTGGATTGCTTCAACCAACGCTTTTATCCACTGGACCATTTAAAACATATTTTCTTAATATTTACGTTCCTTTGCAACAGCTGAGATGTTTATAATAAGAATGAAATGTAAGGATTATCCCAAAATAATAAACCGCTCGATTTTTTAAAGAATTCTTACTTGATTTTTTTTATTTCGTATGTTATGTAATCAGCATATTATATAATAAATTATGAAATTAAAAATCGACAACAATAATCGTGTTGAAAAATCTTCACTAAAAATAATTGAAGAATTAAAATCAGAAAGAGACATAATGAGGAAAGGGGGCCTGGAGAATGTAACACTTAGAGGGACATAATGAAGGTAAGGGAAACGATGAGTTTGTGTGAATGGGTGGCAAACAAGGACAAAGAGAGATGGTAAAGAGGCAAAAGTTACTTAATGCTGCAAAAGATAGAATTTTGTAGAAAGTCATAATCGCTCACGTCCTGAAAGAAGAAGAAGAAGAAGAAGAAGAAGAAGAAGAAGAAGAAGAAGAAGAAGAAGAAGAAGAAGAAGGAGGAGGAGGAAAAAGGAGGAGGAGGAGGAAGGAGGGGGAGAAGAAGAAGAAGGAAGGAGGAGGAAGAAGGAGGAGGTGGAAGAAGAACAACAACAACTCAAAATTATTGACAGCTATGCACAGACCCTCACTATAAACAAATGTATTTTTCAATATATTTTAAGTAAAACTTAATATTTTGCCAATGTCTAGTAATCCTTAAATTACCCAACTTTCGTCGGATTTCTGGCAGGTTGAATTGTTTTCATTAGATTTTTTAGTAATTAAATTTACCTGTGACAGGTGCTGACATGTCATCAATATGGCGTAATCGGATAAGTTTGAGATGGAAAATTATGAATTAAATCAGTGTGAAACTTCATCAGCACCTTTTTTTTGTTTTTTATTTCATTTATCTAATATTTCAGAATAAAGAAGATTGTTTAATGAAATATTTTATTATTACCTATGCTTATATTTTCCATTATTAATTTTTCTTTCTGTCTCTATCTTCCTTTTGATTTTTACCCAATCTATTTTGTTGTACAAAGTGGTCCGAAAGTCTTGTCAACCCTACATAATAATATTTTCTATTACAGATTAAAGTAGAGAAACTGAATCCAGTACATGAGCTTATTACTCATTCTATTCTGACTACTTTTTGGTAGAACATGACAAAACTTTCGGACCACTCTAGATACCTTCAAAAATTCGCATGATGAAAAAATGCCCAAATCATAATAACAATTAAAATATTTGTCATTATTAAGAGGAAACATTAAAGGATTTTTTAATGTAATTTTGTTTTATAGAACTCTGGAAATTTTAGTAATTTTTTTTTTTTGTTAAAATGAGAAATGGAAGTTTATGCGTTTTTTCTTCAGTAAAACCCACTGATGTTAATTTTTTTCAAAAATCAGATAATTACTGGTTTTAATGAAATTTTTAGGATTTATTCAGAAATTAAATAAATCATTTTTAAAGTGTTTCTTTTTCTAGGAAACTTTTGTAAAAATATTTTTAATGCGTTGTCCCATCTCATTGGATATAGTTGTTTTTGGTTGGGTGGGGAATTAAAATTTTGAAATAAATCCTAATTTTGAACAAGAAACATTTAGAGTTCTGGAGTTCGTCCTTCATGGAAACCCTGAGCATTTCGGTTGTCAGCAGTATTTTTACTACCTTCGTTTCTTGTCCGTTTTTGAATTCCTCAAAAATAGACAGTTTGGAATTATTCTGATAAAAAGCAGAAAAAATTATACAGACATCTGTCACTTTTGTTTAAAACATTGATTCTTCTAATAATGTACATGTGGTGCCAATGAATTTCTGCAAAATGGTACCTGGTATGGGAGATATAAATTCCATGCCTTCAGGCAAAAATCAAGGTCACCACTTAACGCAATAAAAAGGAATTCTGCAAAATTCTACTTGGAGTTTCGTTTCTCATTGTCAAGTATGTCAAGCGGGTATGATTAAAATCTAAAATTAACATTTAAATAAACGAAACGAAAAGCCAACAGCAGCCATATTAAAATAGAATTTAGCAACTTTTTTTACAGCCATTTATTTTTTATGACTGTAATGCTTCATATCTAGACGAACGTCATAATCATAAAGATTCCTCCTGATTAATATATATATATATATATATATATATATATATATATATATATATATATATATATATATATATATATATAAGTGAACATTGAAGGCAGCATTCAAAGGCGATAGGCTGTTTCATGCTAGACGCAATGGTCAGACCTGATGACTGCGTCTGGCATGAAACAGCCTGAAAGTGTCCGAAAACCATACCACGTGTTGACTCAAGCATTATGAGTGAAACTGGGTAGACGAGACACTTGGGTGCCGTCGATAGTTCTGCTATCACGAAGTCACAAGACATCGTGACCGAGGGTTTGAGTGAGCGGGTGTTGTTCAGATTCATGATCATACTAGATAACACGCAGTATAGTTGCAGTATAAACCAGGGATTGGCTCTGTGGGTGTTGAACAAACACAAATGTGCCTGAGCGAGAGTGTGCAATAGGGATTGGATAGCTGCTCTAGTAAACGGGTAGCCTCGAATATGAGTGGCCAGCTATTTCTCGCTAATTTCGAAAAATATTCTCTTTTAATATTATTTACAAATAATTTGCTGAATGAAATATGTCAGAATTGAAAAGTTGGCTGCTGACAGACGGGATTGTTTCAGATTCGCAAGGAACTAACTAGACTTTAAGCCCTTCCACCATCCTCAAGTGACACACTGAGGTTAATATGTCAAAATAGGTCAACACTCTCTACCTTTTCTCCACGCTATAAATAAGATAGGAATATCTCTTGATTTTAACCTCGAATATATATTTTTTTCCATTTCATTCGTAATTTGTTTGTAGGCCTTGAAGATTGAGAGCTGCTGTTTTTTAGAGCTCTTATGAAATAAAAATTATTACCTATGGGATTTAAAGCGTATGATATTCTTTAATTAATAATATATATATATATATATATATATATATACACAGACATGACAGAATTGAATAGACACCAAGATAAATTTTATTTCTGATTTTTTTTAATAACCAAGATAAATTAACTTAGATTATTTGATTAAAATTGCAGATGACAATACTGGAACATGCCACGAACCAAAGGAGCATCAGATCTATCCGAATTTCAGCGAGGACGTATCGTGGGCCAACATGAAGGTGGTCTTAGTCAAAGAAAAATATCTGAAAATCTTTCAATACCTCTTTCTACTGTTAATAGAGTGATCGTACAATTCACCAGAGAGGGCAAGAAGTGCACAAAACCTCATCAAGGCTGCCCTGGGCCCTCTGAAAGAACCATGCGTCTTGTTGAAAGAAATGTTGAACAGGATCCACGTTGCAAGGCCTCTGACATAGCAACACAAGTTGATGTCAGTCCCAGAACAGCTGCCAGGTATCTTCACAAGCTGGGCTACTATGGCAGAGCTGCGAGAATGAAACCACTTCTCCGTCCAGCCAATATCAAACGCAGAAAGGATTGGGCTCATGAGATGGTGGAGAGACCTGTGACCTTTTGGACCACTGTCATTTTCTCTGATGAGTCAAAATTCGCATTATTTTCTGACAGTGGAAGAGTATGGGTATGGAGACTATGTTGTCAAGAGTTTGATTTAAAAAGACTGCAGCCAACAGTGAAACATGGGAGCCTTTCAGTAATGGTATGGGGTGCAATTTGGAGTGATGGTCGCTCAGAGCTTGTGGAGTGTGAAGGAAACATTAATTCAACCAAATATGTTTCTATATTAAAGAAAGGGCTCCTTCCAATATTCTCAAGTAGTAGAATGAGCAAAGTTGACTCCCTATTTATGGAAGATGGAGCTCTATCTCACACTGCTCAAGCAACGCAACATTGGTTGAGACAAAATGGGATCAATAAACTTCCATGGCCAAGTCAGTCCCCGGATATTAACCTTATTGAACACCTTGGGGGGATATTAGATCGAAAACTCCGCAAAAAGAACAGGAAGCCATCTTCTAAGCTCGAACTTTTAGGATTATTGCGTGAAACGTGGCAAGAAATCCCTCAAGATGATATTCGTGAACTCATCGCTAGCATGCCTAGAAGGGTCCTTGCATTAATAAAAGCAAAAGGGATGTCAACCAAGTATTAGTTATTAAATTTATGACCATTTATAATTACTTCATTTGTATAAATTACTTGTTAAATAAAATAAACGGTTTCTGTGAGCGTCTATTCAATTCGGTCATGTCTCTGTATATATATATATATATATATATATTAACGACATTTATCAGCCTTAATGTCCGATAAATTTTCATAGAAAATATGCTTCCTGCGACAGGAATCGCTCCTCTGTGGCTAAATCGGTAAATCACGTCAGGCTATATGATGGTTCCATATCGGATACAGGTTCGATTCCTGTCGCAGGACGCATATTTTCTATGAAATATATATATATATATATATATATATATATATATATATATATAACGAAATATAGTTTTAAGATGTGCTATATTTATGGGATAAAGTGCTCAATATCAGAGATAGAGCGTATGTAAATATAAAAGTGAACATTGAAGTCAACACTCAGAGGCGACAGGCTGTTTCATGCTAGACTCAATCGTCAGGGTGGCCTGACGATTGCGTCTAGCATGAAATTTTCACTTTACATATATATATATATATATATATATATATATATATATATATATATATATTAATCTACTGCTACTCTAATTAAAATAGAAAACAATTCACTAAGACGAAAATGTCTAGAAAGTGCTTTAATCAGTAGTTCATTCACAGTAAATATGCGTCCTGGTCCATACAACGTTTCACCTTTCTTGGCAGATATCAAAATTTATATATCGGTATCCCATATATATATATATATATATATATATATATATATATATATATATATACATGTTTCATTAAAGACGACAGACAAGGTACTGTGGTTAAGCTTTTAATTTAATTTATTTAATTCATAAATAATTACATCGGCCACACGACTACATGCCTATCCAAACGCCTTACGTTACACCTATTTGATCACAGCTCTACTAGATCCCATTTAAACATACACAAACTTACCAGACTCCATCCAAAACATACTAGTAGAAAATACAAACATAATAACTTCAGCCACATGTAAAAAATGATTAAAAATAATGGAAGCCTTAATAATAAAAAAAAAAAAGCCAACACTAATATTAACTACGAACACGGCCACAATGTGCTGATTGTGTTCGGAAAATAAAACATCCCTATAACTGTAAAATCATGCACTCAACCCACACACCCAATTAAAAAGCAAAAATAAAATCATCCTTGATAATAGCTAAAAGTATAGCCGAAAGCGCTCGGAATTACAGAACATTTGGACAGTTCCTATACATTGTATAACCAGAAAAGAAAACACTTGTTCGAACAAAAGAAAAATTAAATAAAAAGCTTAACCGCAGTACCGTGTCTGCCGTCTTTAATGAAACACGTATAAATGAAGAACTGCTGCCTATATACACAATATATATAGATAGATAGATAGATAGATAGATAGATAGATAGATAGATAGATAGATAGACTTTAAAACATGTCCGCTACTCTCCCACGACGACGACTCCACCTCTGATGTCGCCGCTACTTACAAGGGTGAATCTCAGTTTTGACAGTCATCCACTTTGACACTAGCGTTTTATTTTAATTATATTTAGGATCTGACGCTATACAGTGTTGTCATGCTTGGAGAAAGAGAGAATGTCGAAATGAAAACTACCCATTTCTCCTCTTTTCCTCCCCTCACGTCCACCTTTGCTCTAATCAACGGCGGGTCTTGATTGACTTCGCTAACAATAACCCAGCTTCGAGTTGACTTTTTTCTTCTTTTTTTATCAAACAGCAATCAAGATCGGTCGTGTTTGGGTCAGAGAAATGGTTGGATCTTGTAGAATTATGCGATAAATAGAAAAAGGAATAAAAATAGGACGTTAATGAACGGACGATACATTTACTAAAATAAAATGAGAGTCGTTCGTTGTCGATAAAAAATAAAAATGGAATTTCTAGATGGAGAAGTAGGGTGAAAATTAATTGCGGAAAAAGACTTGAATCATTTGCATATTTCTTTCTTTCTTTCTTTTTTTTTTTTTTTACTCCGAATATTCGTTAACTTCGACTTCGTTTCTTTTTTTCTCATTATACTGATTGTTAGCATTTGACTATCGCAGAATTTACAAGAACATAAACACATATTGGTAACGATGGTGGGGATGGTAGTGTCTGGAGATCAGCGTTCCATATTATAGAGACACGTGCCGAAAGATTTCAACTCCCTAAAGTCGCTGTTATTTGACACCTGCGTCTTCCTTTCCTGATAGGATTTTTTGTTTTTATTTTAAATGGACAATTTACCTTTTAATATTTTACTTTTTTGGATGACGTGTGTCTGTCTGTCTGTCTGTCTGTCTGTCTGTCTCTATCTATCTATCTATATATATATATATATATATATATATATATATATATATATATATATATATATCAGATGTCATTCTCTTTTTCTTGTCCCATATTGTTCTCACTCTCAGATCATCTATCTCACTCTATCAGAATTCATCCTCTAGGTACCGCCACGGACTTGTTAAAAAAACAACCGAAAAACGCATTTTAAATCATTTAAATGCCTTCTTTGACCTTAAATTTCGGTTCTGTTTGAAAGATAATGGTCCAAAAAGCTAATCTGAATTAAAAGAAAAATTACTTTCCGTATATAAATAAACTTTTAAGCATTTTAAAAAGGAAAAACAGTCAAGTTTTTTTAGGCAGACATCGATTTATCTATCTATTATATATGAGAAATGTAAACAAAAGTTTAACAATATCTTTAAAAACCAATATTTGTCCTAGAGATGTGATTTGATGTCTATTACTAAATTTAAGACGGAACTCACTCGATTTTCTAAAAGTAATGCTTAATTTTCCCTTAAAACAGAATGAAAATAACGTTTAATAAATTTATGCACAAGCTTGCGAAGCCAAAAGATAAAATAAAAGTCTTTAATTCAACACCTATCCTAAAAAGCACGCAAGAAAAAATAAAAATAAAACCTAAAGAAATATGGACGACCAGCAGTGCAATAATAAATAATTTCTTATTTATGTTTAAAAATAAATTTTCTTTAACCTTATATAGCCAGTAGTTTCAGAATATATTTTTATATTCTGTACTCTTTTATTAAACTTACTATAATGAATAAATTTGAGGACATTAAGGCACTATCAAAACAAAATCAAATAGCGTAAATGTTGGTAGCTCCTCAAAAAGCGATACCTAAAGTTGAAAATGCATTTTAAAAATGAACAAAAACTTTTTAGAGATTTTATATTAGTTTTAATTCCAAGCTCATAGATGAAATTTGATATTTCCAATAAGTAAATACTTTGCTGTATTTCAAACCGAATTTAAATTGATTGGAATTATTTTTTTCTGATTATCAGTAAAATCTATAAAATCATCCATATTGACATAATTTTGAACAGGTAAATATTCCTTCTCTTTCGCTCTCGCTCTCTCTCTCTCTCTCTCTCTCTCACAGACTTACTTTATATATATATATATATATATATATATATATGTGTGTGTGTGTGTGTGTGTAATTTGGCAGTAACTTTTCTTTTAAACATGTAGCATTGAATGTTAAAGACAACATAGTCTTGCATATTTTCTTTTGAATTTTCTCATATTCTCTAATGAGACTTTTTATTTGAAAATGATTTCGAAATATGTATTGTCGGTACGATGACCTAGCGCTTTCGAACATCATCGTTCATCTTCAGGGTCAATATTTTTAGTCAACATTTTTTTAAACAAACATTTGCCAATTATCTTGTAGCGTAATCATGTTGCTACTTTTTTACAAACTAAATAAACGTTAAAATCCTTTTAAATTCAAAAGACGCGATGATGTTATCACGTGCAGGGCGAAGATTTTTATCATGTGACAGCGTGAAAAAGATTTTTATTATACAAGCCAAAAGATCGAAGAATACATTATAAAATTTAAATATATTATAAACATTGTAATATGTTACCAGAAATATTGTAATCTATACGATTAATAGGAGGTCTTTTGCTTTTAATATGTAATGCTTCTAAGATTTTAAGGCGTCTAATGTCTGTATGTTTATCTATAATTTTAGTATTTCCTATATACATATATATACTTACTTTACAATACATACATATATATATATATATATATATATATATATATATATATATATATATATATATATATATATATATATATATATATATATATATATATATATATATATATAACCATACTTTATAAATGTATCATTTAAGGGCAATATTTAACCTTCGTGACTGAAAAAAAAAGGTTTGTCGAAAGGACGGTTATAACCGCGGCACTTGATTTTGACCGGACCACAAAATTATAAAATATGTGAACCAGATTCAATGAGATATTTATTATTTACTTTTTATAAATATTTTTATTTACAATTTTATAAAGAAATACATTTGAAAGAATTTTTTTTTATTAAGAAATTTATGAAATAATTGCAAAATATGAAAGAAGAGATGCTCTGAACCTATCTTGGTGAATTTACGTGGCGAAAGTAAATGAAAAAAATGACCGGAAAATGCATTTTATAAATTTATAATTATAACTGTAATTATAAATTTAGAAAAGTTATTATGCCTTTATTTAATTTGTAAAAAAATGTATTATGACATTATTTAATTTTTTAGAAAAAATGCATTATGTCTATATTTAACTTTTTAGAAAAAATGCATGTCTTTATTTAATGTTTTTGTAAAAATTCATTATGTCTTCTTGAGTTATTTTTTTAGAAAAAATGCATTATGTCTTTATTTAATATTTAAAAATTTTCTTCTTCACAGACACTTTTTATAAATTTTTAAAATGTTAAATAATAAATATTTGATTATACTTGGTTCACATATTTATAACCTTGTAAATATAAAATTATTCTTGTAAATAATCAATCTAATAAATAAATAGTATTTAACAAATATAATAGTATTTTAACAAAACTTTTTTGTACATTCTCAACAATAAAGAAAATGTATAAATCCACTTTCATATATTTGGGTTTTATTAAGATTCTAATAATCACTTTTTAAAACAATAAACATTGCCGAGAGAGTCAAAAGGGTATACACTACAGTAATAATAATGTCAACCGGACTTTTCACACTGTTTTTTTTTGGGGGGGGGGGGCACGAATGTTAATCAATGCGTTTATTTTTAAATGTTTTTATATGTTATATGCTGCACTCAGTTTAGAGAAGTAAACAGTCAGGTTCGAACCCACTACATTAGCTATCACCAGTATAACTGTCTTGTTAACCATTGCTAGACACATGTGCATCGGTGTGCTTTGTGTGCGGGGGTTGGTTGTGGGTAAGCCTTAATCTTTGACCCCATGTGCCTACACGTGTAGGTTTCGACGATTATCAAATTACATTAACTAAAGCAAAAAGCAAAACAGAGAGAGTGTTTCTTTTTATCATTCCAACCGGATTTAATTTCCAACAAGTCGTTTTAATTTCAAAAACACTTGGGTTGTCCTCGGGCCAGCCGTCTGGATTAATTCATCAAATGTCATTTTTCAAAATATGATTGCCACTTTATTAATCATCTTTCTCTTGCTTTGATCTCAGGTCCATTTTTATCCGTCTCCCCCTCCTAATCTTGTCAAGAGCAATCCAACATTTTCGTTTCAGAAAAAAACCTTCACAACGAAAGAAATTCATGCATTTCCGTCAAGGTTCAGCTGGCACAAGTGTCATTCATTTGCTTAAAGTTTCGCCTTTTTTAAGGCATCTTTTACTTTCACTTGGCCGTTTATAAACCTTTAACTACGTTTTGGAAATCAATGAATCAAATATTTTTTTAAAATCTTTATTAATGCGTGTGTTGCGTGAAAAAATATTCCCTACTCTGCTCCAAAAGGAAAAAATATTGCTTCAACTGAAAGAAATTCGTTGGAGTTGTACTGTGATTAGAAATAGTCATTTTTGTTTCAACATTTTCTTTTTCATATTATTATAGATTACGCACTCCAGAGCATGAATATTATTTTTTTTAATTAAATCTTTATAAAAGTCAATTAATCTTTATAAAATTTAATTAAAAACGACTATGTAAATACATTGTCAATTGATCCCCTATGGAAGCCAAAACAAATATACAAATACGACGTTACTTCTTAAAATGTAAAACAAAAATACAAAATAAATCTGGGCTTATTTTTCTTTATATGAAGGTGGCGAAAAAATCTACAGGCTGACGATGAAGGAGTAATGCTAGAGTTATGAAATCTCGCATTCATTAATATCAACTCTTCAAATGAATTGTTTCTTTCTAGGTAAAATAACACCTGTTTTTTTTTCAAAATACAGTTCATCATGTTTGGCAGAAGGTTATCAACAGCAGATATGACGTCATCATCACTGTGATACTGGTCCCAAACAAATTGTTTTTCAATGTTGGCGAACAGATGATAGTCAAATAGGGAGAGTGATCAACCAGTTCAAAACCAGTCATGCACAGTCGCCATTGAAACCAAGGACTTGTGTACTGGAGTATTGACTTGATGAAACAAGACCCCTTTTATCAGTTTCCCTGATTGTTTAGTTTTGATAGCCTTTTGTAACTGCCTCAGCAAATTGACATGGTATTCTCCATTGATGGTGTGGCCCTTTTGAAGATAGTCACTAAACATAATGCCTATTGCATTCCATAAAACTGAGGCCATCAACTTCCATGGAGATGAAATTACCTTTGCCTTCTTTGAAGTAGGTAAGGTGAGGTATTTCCACTGCAGAGATTGTCGCTTTGTCTGTGGTTCAAAGTGATGATCCCAACACTCATTCTGGGTTAGGAAATTGTCAAAGAAACCAGCTAGATTTGCCACAAGCTGTCAGATTTTCCCGTGATGTGACCAGCCAGGTGCATTTTTGATCAGGTGTCAGAAGACATGGCATCCACTGAGCAGAAAACTTTGTCATGTCAAGTTTATTGTGCAGAATATTGTCAACTCTCTCATGACCAAAATAAATGTTTAATTTTCTTTTCAGATATTACTGTTTGTTCTTATGTCTGACAATCTGTTCAATCCTTTACTAGGATCAGAGTGTATTATCTGTGCACTCTTCTTTAACCCAGTGTTGTTTCTCAGCATTTTTACCTATGAGGGTTGGCTGAAAAGTTCATAGGCTGACCAAGATACTCTCATGGCATGTGACTTAATGAGGTTTATTTTTCAACAAAAAACGGTCCATACACATCTTCCATCGGTTTTGCAATGCCTGGATCCCACTTTTGAAGAAGATTTCATCCTGCTGGTCAGAAAAAAATCATCAACAGCAGATATGATGTGATCATCACTGGAATACTGATTTCTAGTGTTTTTCATGTTGAGAAACAGATGAGAGTCAGATGGAGCCATATCAGGAGCATAGGGAGGGTGACCAACCAGTTCAAAGCCACAGACACGCACAGTAGCCATTGAAACCAAGGACTTGTTTGCTGGAACAGTGATCTTATGAAACAAGACTCCTTTCGTCAGTTTTCCTGTGCGTTTTGTCTTGATAGTCTTTCGTAACTGCCTCGTCAAGTTAACTGTCCGAAATTCTTTGCTTGAATTTGTATTCATTCTCGGTCAGTTCTTTGTATTCTTTTTGTTCCTATAGTTAATAGCTGCTCTTTTGCTGGGTTTTATCTGTCTACACATTTTCCATAGGATTTTGAACAATTGGTGTGGCCCTTTTGAACATTGCTGTGACCCTTTTGAAGAGAATCATTAAACATAGTCATTCCCCCCAAAACCAAGGCCATCACTTTCCATGCAGATTAAACAATATTGACCTTCTTTGGAGCAGGTGAGGGAATGTTTCAACTGTATAGATTATTTTTTGGTCTTTGGCTCAAAGTGAATAACCCAACACTTATCCTAGGTTAGGAAACGTTCAAGGAAACCAGCTGGATCTGCCTCAATGTCAGATTTTGCTCGTGATGTGATCATGTTGTTGTGTCCTCTTTCTAAAGAGTCTATGTTGGATCTTCCGCCTACTATAAGATTAGCAGGAGAGAAGGCCTTAGGGGAATAGTCGAACAGATTGTTCATTTGTCGAACTCGAGCAGAGAGGAACTTGAAGGGAAAAGTTTCGTCCTAGGAGGTAGACAGACCCTGAACCTGGATAACCCACGGTAAACTCGGCCTTGTGCCACATACATCCCTCGTGGGGGAGGCTGTTAAATATTAGCAGTCGAATAGATTGTTCGACCGGGCTGTGACTGTTCGCAGCCGCTGTCGAACTCTCTACCTTTGGCAGAGAGGAACCCGGACGAAGCTACGCCGAAGGGCATAGTTTCGTCCGGGGGAGGTAGACAGACCCGACCTTATGCGTGTTCTACGGGAATATTTTTGACCGCTGGCTCGGAGAATCCACGGTAAACTCGGCCTTGTGCCACATACATCCCTCGTCAGTGGTGGGACTGTTAAATATTAACAGTCGAATAGATCTCTTCCAGCTGTGCTGGTCAAACTCTCTGCCTCCGGGCAGAGTGGATCCCCAGACGAGGCTAAGTCGAAGGGCAGAGTGTCGTCTCGGGAAACACTATGGGGAATTTTTGGCCGAACCTACTGGCTCGGATTGCCCCACATTAAACTCGGCCTTGTGCCACACCCTACCTCGTGGGGTGGCTGGTAAATATTAACAGTCGAATAGATTGAACGCTGGATCAACCGACACACACTCACTAGTCGTGTAATACTCTTCTGTTGCACCTAATGTTTAATATATGATATATCTGCAATATTAGTTTTGTTATTTCTTTAACCATTTACTTAGTCACAACATATCAGGTGACAGAAGATGTGGAACCCACTTTTCTCATGGTATTTGTTATAATGAATGAATAAATCACTCGATGGATTCATAATTGGACGTTGCCAGAACAAAAGGGGATAAACATTCAGGAACAGACAAAAGAAATTGCAAATGAAACAAATTGGACATGGTCGCGCAGAAAACATTTGAAAAGAGAAACGAAATCAATGGTAATCATAAACTATTTTTTTTAAATTGTTTGAAAAACCTATGTAAAGATAAAACCCAGCAAAAGAGCAAATATCAACCATAGAAACAAAAAGATCAGATTTTATATCTTGTCATCAAAGAATACAATGAACTGACTGAAAATGAATACAAATTCAAGCAAGAGTTTCGGACAGTTATTCATAAGGAACAAGCGTAGATTATACGACATAAACGCACAACATTATCAAAAGCCGGTGTTAGGAATAGGAAAAGTAATTTTTCGAAGGATTTTAAGATTCAAATATGATCACCAGAAGACTAAACCTCATTGCTATCAACTCAGAAAGAATTAATGCAAAATTCTCGATGTATTCATTCCAGTAGACAATGTGAAACGAGGAATGAATAAAATGGATAAATACCAAGACCTTGCACGAGAAAATTGGAAATTGTAGAATGTGCGGTTTTCGGCTGAGAGTCTAATGACTCAATCAGTGCGAACAATTTCCGATTCTTTTGTGAAGAGATTGCAAATATTCGAAATACAAGGAAGAATTGAGACGATTCGAAACTCCAGCAATGTTGAAGTCGATGAGAATACCGGAAAACCTTTTTGCGATTTGACGAGATTTGTTGTCGTTTGATTCCAAGCGGCGAAGCCAAAAATCGTTGGTATGAAGTTGCTTGACATACCTGTAAAAAGGTTTTCGAATATTATACGATTTACAACATTTTATGATTTTAATTTAAAAATATTATACCTTAAATAAATTAGGATTTTACACAGCTATTTCTATTTAGGAGGTACGGTGGGGTAATGGGTAGCGGCTTGGATTGAGGAATCGGAGAGCCGAGTTCGAAATCCAGTCTAATCCATTGCATTCACTTGCGTGCTATACCCTTGGGAAAGCTATGAATCCTCTTCTTATCCCCCCCCCCAGCTATGGGTAAATATCAAGACAGACCGAGTTCTATAGTTTTCGATGGCAACTGGTCTACCGCGGGATAAATCTGCATCGTCAGTCATGTATCGAAAGATACATGATCGCCTAAGCGTGTATGGCACATAACTGACTGACTTCTATTTATTTTAGTCGAATGAATTTCTTGTTATCGTGATATCAATTCCTTTTAACACATATCGCTAAGAAGTCTCTTTGAATAGGAAGCAGCATGTTTTTCGGAGTTGCTTTCATTGTTTATGTGATGCGTGTGTATAATTCGTGTTTTGTGATGTTTTCTCTCCTTTGTCGAGATTTCTTATTCGATGTTTTCCCGAAATTAATTTAAGCAACTAGATATTGTCTAATCTGTACAAATCTTCCCTTTCGAAATAAACAAAGCCAGAGAAAGGCGACTTGTCGCTCAGATGAAAAGATCAAATTTGTTTGTGTCTTTCAATCTCATCCCAAGTTGTTCATATAAAATATCAACAAGTGACGAACTAGCAATTCCGATTGAATTTCACCAGCGATGAGAGGTGAGAGACGAAAAAGTAGGCATTGGCGAGGTCGTTTGGGACCGAAATCCAGCAAGCGAGAAAGAAAGATAGAAAGAATTAGATTTCTGGGGTCAAAGGTTGAGTAGTTTGGGTGTTTTGAGCCTAGGGTGGTCTAGAGCAAATATACACATTTCTTTTGCAATTTAAGAACGAATCCGAAAGGTTCGTGACCTTTTTTGGGTCAAGTCAAGAATCGAATAGCTTATATTTGCTATACGAGATTTTTTTTTTGAGGGTGTCAGCATCACTCGAAAGGGTGAATATTGTCTTTCTTACAACTAAGTCAGGGTCACTGGTGTTTTCTGTCATCATCGAGAAGAGATCAAACTGAGACGCTCTCAAATGCGATAAAAACGATATCTTCCTCGTCTTGTTTTGCTTAACTCCTACCACTTTCTTTTCCGTCTTCCTCCTGCAAATTTTGTTTGGAGACAAAGGAAATTACATGGTGAAGAAAGGACCAGAATGCAACTCATATCCTTTTAACAACACAAAATCATATCCTTTTAATAACACAAATCTGTATTTTTTAAATATCAATATGAGATGGTTAAATGCGGAGAGGCAGATGTGAAGATTGTGCTACGTCATGTTAATATAGTCTTACATGGTGGACTATCCATGTAACAATTTACATTGATAAAAGATAAAATTTCAACAGTCTAATGAAAACAATATTTGTTCGTCCTGGGTGTGACGATAAACTACACCCGGCAGCAAGGC
>OZ038493.1:52783458-52788458 GCA_964036315.1 Acanthosepion esculentum
AAATATTTTGGGAATAATTTTTTTTTTCTAGATGCGAGTCCTACTATTTAATCTATAGTTGGGGGAGGAGATTGATTCATACATTTTTCAATAGTATTTGCGCGTAAGTGAACGTAATAAAGTCGACTAAAACTCGAACTCTCCACCCCGATTTCTTCTCCCGAGCCGTTATTCATTACACCACTCACACATCCTCTTAATAATCTATCAGCCTTGGTCTGTAGCTAAGTGTCTGCTTGGTAAGAGTTACGTCTTTTTCTAAGGCGTCTAAAGATGATTTTCCAACTGGAATAAAGATCAAGATTTCAGATGCTGATGCACGTCTAGTGACGAGCAAGAGATCACTCAACACTAGAAAGTTTGCTGCCCACCACCAAAATCCTCCTACTTTATTCATATAGATATATATGTTCCCTCTGGCAAGGTTCGAATTTGCGTCCTTCTTTGTAGGAGAAACCACCGCCTGGTCCGCTTTAACCGCTTGGTTACGTAGAGCTTCAAAATCAAGCAAGGTTCTATTTATTTAGTTTTAAAGCAAATTCACTCGTTCAAAAAGCACATTTTCTTTAATAAGTTTCTTGAGTGTTGTTAAGGGGTCTCCCCTTTTTACACAAATGGACTCACCCGAGGTATACATATACTACTACCAGTGAATACCCGGGGTCTGTAATAGAGGAGGGTAGCACAAGAGTCACCGTCACGAGCACCTAGACTCAGTAAGGAGTCATACTGCGATACTTCAATACCAAGACTGTATATATATTATTGGCACTAACCCGCATTTCTGGATCTACTAACCCGTATTACCAGTTTATATTATTACGTTAATACATTTATTTTTTTACCCATTCCTAGCGTTTGTTATTCATTGATATCGGATTCATCCCGGAATCCACAACAAGTTTGCAGGCCGGTAGACGAAATATATACTGTTTAAAAAAAAAGAACGTCTATTGAAATACGTGTATCTACTAAAAATATTTATTTCATATACACTAGCTTAAAAGACACCCTATCTGGCGGTATTTAAGCTCGTTCCTTCGGAGAGCTGTTGATTGGGCCTTCATCACAATAGGCAGGGAGGAGTAGATGCTATAGGTTAAAATAAACTACAGAAGAACACAAAATTGATCGCTACATTTATTTATTGCATTAATATTTAAGCTTACCTTTTAAAAGTTCAACGATATCATTCTTCTGCCGCCACATTATTTAAAGGCAATTTGATGTATGTAGGTCCTTACTTTCCGTACAAACAATTATATTTGTTTCTTAGGTGACTTTCACTGGATTTCGCAATTAATTTCCAAGTTCTCCGCTGCCTTAACCAGGTATGGAACTAACAACTCTTTGGGTCCTGTCATTGGATCTAACCAACGCCTTTATCAACTGTGTCATGTGTCCTTAAGAACATATGGCACATGGAGAGGTGAATTAACAGGAGATAGCTGATAACTGACATCCATTAGACATGGCACGTGGAACTAGAACAGTCTACCCCAGCGAGCGAAATAAAGGGTTCTTTTCGACATTCCAGCCACCTGAAGAAATCCGGAGCGTACAATGGCCGAAGCGTTGCGATAAATATGACAACAAAGATGTGGACAATAGTCTGAATAATGTAAATAGTGTATATATATATATATATATATATATATATATATATATATATATATATATATATAGAGAGAGAGAGAGAGAGAGAGAGAGAGAGAGAGAGATAGATAGATAGATAGATAGATAGATAGATAGATAGATAGATAGATAGACAGACAGATTCCTATAACTAAATCAAGCTGTTAAGCCAGTGTGTCGTGGCCCAAATATGAGCACTATAAGTAATTATATAGACATGAAACGGCACAGAAAGACTCATACAGATTTCTTTTTGCTCTTATAACACGCTACGTATGTTCACTCTTCCTCTCATCACCGGCAAAACCTCGATTAGGCTGTCAACTAATGCAAATATTAACAAGGCAGCCAGCAAGTAAAGAACGCAACCTTTAACTTCTCGTGCCTGGTACCCCAATGGTGTAGGTTTTCCAACTAACAATGGTGTCTTTTCCGCCTTTACTTTTTGAGAGCCACACCTACTGATGTTGTTACGGAACCCCTCGACAAAAATGAAAAGGCCGTATTTGCTGACGGTCGTGGTGAGTTTGGATGGGTTGCAGGATAATATATGGGTTATGGAGGTCATGGAAAAGATTCAAGCAAAGTGAGAATCACGTTGACAAAGGTCAAATGATGTTTGTTATAGATAGATAGATAGATAGATATATAGATATATAGATAGATAGATAGATAGATAGAAACAGATTGAGATAGAAGGATATATTGATAGATACATATGAACAGGTTCTGATAGATAAACTCATATGAGCAAGCTGTGATAGATATTAACAGAATGAGATAGATAGATAGATAGATAGATAGATAGATAGATAGATAGATAGATATAAACAGATTGAGATAGATACATATGAACAGGCTCTGATAGATAAACACATATGAGCAAGCTGTGATAGATATTAACAGAATGAGATAGATAGATAGATAGATAGATAGATAGATAGATAGATAGATAGATAGATAGATAGATATAAACAGTAGTTTCGTAGCTTTCATGATGTGAATCAAATTTTCTGTCGATCCTCCTTGTTTTCTGTCTGTTTAGATTCCAAATATCAACCACGTCAAAACGATTCTTCTTGTATAATCCGCTTTTCATATATATGAACTTTTTCATTTCATTTCTTCAAATCTCTTCTTCACTGACATCTTTAATGGAAGTTTCTTCTTTATCATACCAATCTCCTCAATTTCTTTTTTTTCTTTTTCTTTCTTTCTTTTTTTTTTAGTAGTCTCTGTTCAACCTTCTCGTAATTCTAACGTTCTGGCGGGAAATGTCACTGAGCGGGACGGAAGATCAATTACAGAGACTCAGGCATTCAACCGAGATATATGAAATGAGCTGTTGCGGTGTTCAAGTGCGCACGAAAGAGTTCTGGATATTGGAGATAAAATGTTTATTGATATAGGCAGTGTTGATATATGAATCAACCCAATATGCCCATTGCCTGAATATTGAAACCAACAGTCGTGATGCAATGTTGATTTCTATGTTCACACTATCACACACACAAATTCCCCCCCTCTCTCTCTCTCTCTCTCTCTCTCTCTCTCACTCTCTGTCTGTCTCTCTCTCAATATATATATATATATATATATATATATATATATATATATATATATTGGCTCCTGAAAAATTAAATTTCGGTTGAGCTCTCTGGTTTGAGGTGTGAATTTGTAAACAGTGAGTATTTAAGCTAATATTGCACGACTTTTCGGCATAATTGAGTCACTGTCAGTCACTGTGTGTTTATCTAAATCTAAAAATAAACACGCTAAAATTCACCTTCATCCCGTACCGTGCGCTGGCGGCTTAGTGGGAGAAGTTCCGACTGACGCAAATTCAGTCGGGTTTCGATCCTAGCTAGAGGCAACCGGACGTCTAGCCACACTGATGAGCTGTGAAACAGCGAAACAGTCTGTCTGTGGATGACATATATAACATATATATATATATATATATATATATATATATATATATATACCAGGTGTAACAGCAAAACTGTCCAAATCGTTTAACAGCAAAATTATCTATGTGTTAGATTAAGGTTTGAACTGCTGTATCATAGAAATGGTTAAAGATATCTTACTGGAATTTTCGGAGGTTTTTATAACACTATTGGACTCCACATTGAGCAATAAGAATGTATAATTATTCTCCAGGCTTAACAGAAGAAGCGTGATGAAATCGATCATAAACGGAAATCACATGTTCATCATTAACTAAACATAGGTAAGAATCGGAAGCTCATGAAGGATTGAAATAAAGTTCAAATATATATATTATTCCAGATCATTTTCCAACTTATTCATGATGATCTTCATCCTCTCTAACCTTCTAACTTTCTGTCCTTGAGTAACAAGTTCCCCCACTGGTTTCACGTACGATTTCATTTTCAAATCTTTTTTCGCTGTGCTTTACACTGACGTGCCAAATGTCTTATGAATTGAGTTGGATCTTTTCTAATTGATCTCTTTAGCTCTAACTTGAAATGATGATCCCTCTTCCTGTTGTGACCTACTGATCTAGATTTCCTCTCTACTGCTCCCTCTTTTTTAAACTAATTCACAGTTCTCTTGATGGTTCTTGAATCGACTTTGAAGAGGAAAACCAGAGTATAAATTTTGGTACCATTACTGCTCTCTTTGTAGATGAATAACTCAAAGGGTTTTTCAGTGATTCTTACGAATAATGGTGTTAAGATGGCTAAACGTCGTATCTGAAAACATGGAAAAACGAAACTCAATTAGTTTAGTGGTTTTTAGACATTAAACAATCTGTGAGGTGGATAATTATAGTGTTATACGATTTGGACAATTTAGCTGTTATGTCCGTTTTGTATTATTGACATTATGGCAGACATTAATCCAAACCCTCCGCTCTGTCTCATCCAGTGATTGAAAGTGGAGTGGGTGAGCAAGCATTTAGACAAACCACTCTTCATGTCTGTTCTGCATTTCTCTCTTTCCGTTCAAGTATGTGTGTGTTTGTGAGTGTGTATGTATATGTGTGTGTTGCGAGGTGCGGTAGCAAACTTTTACCAAAACTAAGAAGCCTAGTGCAGGAAATCTGAATGGGACGCTTGATTTATTTTAGTTTAGTTTTATAACAACTGCGCATCGTGAAGATCGGATATTTCAACCAAAGACTTATTACAATCCAGAAAAAAATGAAAATCCGATAATCATGAGCGGAATTTTTTAGATTTTTAAACTAGGGGCACAAATATCAAGATATCGGAATATCCGGGCTCAATCAGCAAGATTACGTAGCGCCATTTAAAGCTTGACGTCATTTGTTGTATTTTTGTGTGCATGTATAGGCATGGGTTTGTGTGTCAATATGCATTTATTTCTGTATATTC
>OZ038493.1:52790958-52840958 GCA_964036315.1 Acanthosepion esculentum
CATATACACATGCACACATATTTCCTCGCCATAACACAGATAAAGCTAGAGGGAGGGAGGTAGAGAAAAGAAGAAGAAAAGAGAGAGGAATAGAGCGAGTAAGAGAGAGAGAGAGAGAGAAATAGCATACCATCTCTATCTTCTACACAGAAATACACACACTCAGGCATACAAACACACACACACAGACACACACACAGACACGCACACACGCACACACATACACACACACTCTCTTTAGCTTTCTATCATATTTTCTTTCCTTATCCGTGAATATATATAGATCAAGAGATAAGTAAAAATTATCGACCGATTTTGTATACTGATATCGATTTTAAATAATTGATTTTTTGATTATTTACAATATTTATATTGTTCGGACTGTTGTCCACATCTTTGTTGCCATATTCACGACGTTACGGCCGTTGTACGCTCCGACCTTCTTCGGTAATACGAAGTGCTAGAGAAAAACAATAATAGGAAAAAATTGTAATATGAGCTCTGGTAAAAATGGTTACTAAGACATTAGGTTTATAAGTCCCAAAGAGTTACACACTAAAGTCCTCAGGACACATGGCCCAGTGACTTGACCCAATGAGTTGTTAGTTTAATACTGGTAAAAAAAAAAATCAAACAACAAACTTAGAGAGTTGAGTGGAAGGAAAATGACCGAAACTGAGACATCCAGAAGAGGCATGGCACGTGAAACTAGAACAATCTAACCCGGTGGACGAAATAAAGGGTTCGTTTCGGTTCGACATGAAGAGGGCCGGAGCGTACAACGTCGTGAATGTGACAACAAAGATGAAAACAGCATTCCGGACAATGTAAATAGTGTAAATAGTTACAATACCGCATCTCAGAAATATAGACAGATCCTGAAGAAGATCGGTACGTACAACGGCCGAAGCGTCGTGAACGTGACTACAAAGATGAAAACAACAGTCCGAACAATGCAAATAGAGTAAATAATTACAGTTCCTCAGAAATATAGACAGATATTGATTTTTTGATAGTTTGCGAAATTTGCGTAGAATTGCCTTCGTGATATTTTTTTTCTATCATAAAATTTTATCGATAAGACAAGGATCAATGAGATTGATTACAGGGATTTTGTGGATCGATGCCTTTTTAATTTTAAAATTCAGACATGTTCTTCTATTTTTCAAAGAATGAGTAAATAATTGATTTTAAGATATGATGATGATCTCAACTTGCAAGCGTTTGCCCACCATTTCAAATGTTTGCGGCTTTCTCTGTTGATTAGAGACTGTATTTAAAAAAAAAAATAGCTACCTTCTGCCACAGAATAAAACATGTGATGAAGATATTGTATTTTAGGTCTCAAGCTGAATTAAGTGCGTTGTTGCGTGTTTGCAGATTTGAAAAATGTTTCTCTTCAAATTCCAATTTCAACACATGAAAACATATTTCCAATTGTCCAGATCTGCCCGAATGAGACAGTGGTTTTCTTTCCTTCATTAGGGAATTGCACGATTAAAGATTTCCGATGACAAAGCATTTCCTCACTCTCGTCCCACTTGACGCTGATTTATTTTAATTTCGAAGTGGCCATCTATGCAACCTTCTCGAACTCTGACAATTCCTCTGTTCCTGGAGCAAAGAGCATTGTAAAGTGATTGACCGGTTATTTTTCTAGAAATTTAACGGCGAAATGTGTAATTGTCTATGGGTTTATTATATTAAATGTCGCTAAATAAAATAATCTTTTTAAATAGAATAATTAGCAGGACAGATCATATACTTATATAGGATGTATAAAATTTAAAAAGGAAAGACTAATAACAGAAAAAGTAAAAATGCTTCAAAACAGAACGAATACACTGGAGAACTCTTTCACAACGAAAGGGGAGAGACACGTAATGCATAAAAAACATTGAAGAACATGCAAACTTAAATCTGTGGTAAGATCAGTACTGGTTAATATGAACAGCAACAATCTAGAAGAACTAGGTGCAATCGTATCTGAGATGCTGAAAGACAATTTCTGGATCGATATGATCACTGAAATAATAAACAAAATATATAACAGCGGTGAAATACCGGAAGATCTTAGTAATTCTATCTTTATAACGATGCCAAAAAAGTAAAGCGCAATTGAATGCAAACTCAAAAGAACAATAAGCTTAATGAACCAGATAATTAAGGTTATAATCAGAATTAAGTTCAAAGCGAATCAAACCAGAAATAAGGGAAAAAATCATGTGACTTCTTTCAGTACACTGGAATCAAGAAATGCTATCTTTAATATCTGAATGCGGCCAGATCAAGCAATATAAATGCAGAAAGTATGTTTCATAGATTACACAAAAGCATTTGATAAGGTATGGCACAAAGACTTATTTGAACTGCTAGGAAAACTTGATTTATATTGGAATGATATTAGAATAATCCGCAACATTTGCTTGAGAAAAAAGCGCCTCGACAAGAAATTGGTTAAGCACATAGAAATACGAGTAAGGCAAGGATGCAATTACTCACTGGATTTATTCAACCTATACAGGTAGGCGATCATAGAGATCAAGAAAACATACAATAATTTATTATCGGTGACTACAATTTTAACAACGTAAGATATGATACGATGATTTTGTCAATGGCAGACTCAGAAGGAAATCCGAAAAAGCGAGAAGGAACTAATCATTAACTGTAAGAAGACAAACTGTATGGTTGTCTTCAAGTTTTGAAATAGAGACATCAGAATCAAGAGGACCCAGAAATTGAATTATTTGGGGAGTGCTATGACGGACGACGGAAAATGTGGCAGAGATAACCGAATAACGCATCAGAATAACGAACGATGCCTTTCAGGAACTAAGCAAAATACTAAGAAATAGAAAAAAAAACTTCGTTTGAAACCAGGAAAAAAGTATCGAACTGCTATCTCATATGTAGACATGATTTCAGGGTGAATGCTGGATAATCTCTACATAGATTAAGAAGATCGAAGCGACAGATGCGGTTCTACAGATGGAGACCGAGAACACAATGAAGTGGACACGTGAGCCCCGGTGGGATTTAAAGAAAATGGGAGCGAGAAATACACGCATACTTAACATCAGAAAGGGATAATTGAAATTTATTGGATATTATGCGGAAAGAGTGCTCGGAAAATGTAATACTTACATGGCATATTAAGAGAAGGATGTATAAATGTAAGTAAGGGGCAATTTGCTAAGGAGTTTGTTGTGTGAATGGAAATCAGTGCAGGAACAATGAAGGATGATAAAGAGTTCAAAGTTATACAGAGTTTCAGGCAGTGGTGGGATTCAGCGGGTTGCCACAAACCTGTTCTTGGAATTTTATGAGCTCAGCGAACCCGTTGCTAGCTGCAACCCGAACAAACAAACTTTATAGTATTGACGGGGGTTTCCTTCCTAACCTTCTGTTTGAAGTAGTGTGGAAAGTTAACACCTTGATTTTGTTTTTTAATTTCTCGTCACATAATATGTACATCTTAGTTGTTGCTGGTGTTGAAAGTCCTCAAGTGATGTGGTTTGTGTTATCTGGTACAGTTCTTTGTGATGCTGTAACGCCAGCCCATGTGGTTCGAAGAAGGTTCGTCCTCGCAAAGACCGACAGGTTTCATTCGCTCGAAGGCATTTTCATCGTTGATCTCAGAATACGCTTGTATACAGTTTAGATATTTTAAAATGAGTTTGGCGCCATGCATGACATCAGTGGTGGGATTCAACGCGAACCTGTTCTTGGAATCTTATGAGATCAGCAAACCCGCTCCTAGCTACAACTCGAACAAACAAATTGTAGTCACATAATCGGTTGTGGATGTAAATTCAGGTGATCGAATAAAGGTTAATATAAATTTCCTGAACTGCTGAACTTGCAAGAGCCAGATACTTGGAATATTCAAGAAATGGTTATTCCTTGGAAAGCTGCGGAAGAAAAGCAAAAATTAAAATTTTCATCACAACATTCCCATTATTTTCGTGGCTATGTGGAAAATGTCCTGAAAAACCTGTAATTCTTCAAAGTGTACAAAAAGCGAAAACTATTATCAATACGATTGCTATCAGTTCTTTCGAGGCAGAAAGAGGTTTTTCAAGAATGAATATTATATACTCAGATAAAAGAAGCCGCCTTGCAGTGGAAAATGCAACACACTTGATGATAATCTTATTGGTCTCCCATTAGAGATATGGGATGCCACTCCTTTCGTTAAAACATGGCTTTAAAAAAGCACAGTGCTGATAAAAGCAGAGTGAGGCAAAAAAAGCTGAAAACTAAGATGGCCATCAAGTGGCTATTTGGAAATTTTTGAAATGAAATATCATGAATAAAAGATTTTTAAACATGTCTTTTAATTATTTTCCTTTCAAAATGATAGCGTGCAGAATAATTTTGGTATTCTTGAATAAGTGCAAGAAAAATTTGCGGTGCTACTGTAGCGTGAGGTCTGCTTCACTATAGCGTGAAGTCTACCTCCCGTTTTGTCTATAGCGTGAGGTCTGCCTCAGTATAGCGTGGGGTGTACATCAATATAGCGTGAGGTCTGCCTCAATATAGCGTGAGGTGTACATCAATATAGCGTGAGGTGTACATCAATATAGCGTGAGGTCAGTCTCAATATAGCGTGAGGTGTACATCAATATAGCGTGAGGTCTGTCTCAATATAGCGGGAGGAGTACATCAATATAGCGTGAGGTCTGCCTCAATATAGCGTGAGGTGTACATCAGTATAGCGTGAGGTCTGTCTCAATATAGCGTGAGGTCTGTCTCAATATAGCGTGGTCTACCTCAATAAAACGTGAGGTCTGCCTCAATATAGCGTGAGGTCTACCTCTCGTTTCGTCTATAGCGTGAGGTTTACCTCAATATAGCGTGAGGTCTACCTCAATATAGCGTGAAGCCTACCTCCCATTTCGTCTATAGCATCAGGTTTACTTCAATATAGTGTGAGGTCTATATCCTATTTCGTCTATAGCGTGAGGTCTACCGCAGCATCGAACTCTTAGTATAATATATTCATGTATACCTGTTTTATGGAAACCTTCTACAAAACTCCTTCAGCAACATTTTGAAGTACTCTGAAGTTCTGAAATATTTGTCAACTGGTTCAGGCCGAGGAGGATTCCGATTTAGGAGCTTCGTGTGCTTCATTTTATATGGGTAGGTCACGTGTTTAGAAAATGCAAGATCATGTTAGAGATCACCTGACCTGATCCATGATCTCACCTGACCTAAACCATGACCTCACCGGACCTGATCCATGACCCACCTGACCTGATGGCCACGTGAGGGGAGGGGCACAGTAGACATCCGCGCTGCACCGGGTAGACGACATATTGAGATAGGCCTCACATATTAAACAAGCAATTCCCATCTCTTCATTTTACAGTGAGATGTGAAACGATGCGCAGATTTCTGATGTAAGTCACCTATAACGTCAACAGATCTAGCCACCAAATTTAGTAATATTTTGTCTGACAATTCCTGAGTAAATGTATTTATTATTATATACTTCTTATAGAACTTTTACCTAAAAGAAAAAGTAAATAAAAAGTAAAAACAGAAATAACAATAATAATAATGCTGGCAGTGCCGATTACCTCGTCTGGCCGCGTGGCCTAATGGACAAGGCGTCTGACTTCGAATCAGAAGATTGCGAGTTCGAGTCTCGTCGTGGTCGCTTTTTGTTGCTCAAATAAAATATAACATAAGATGGAAGTGACTTGGACATACCGCAGGTAATTCCCCTGTAATTTTACACATATTTCCAACGTTGGACGAGAATAGATTTCATTATATGCGCGAAGTTCTTGATCGCGTCTATGTGAAACGAGCACAATTTTGTTGTCATTTTTTTCATTTGTTCCGGTAGAATTATCAGGTTTGAATCATTGTCAGTTCAGCACGATTCTCTGTTTCCTGTCATGGAGCAGATTTCAGAAAAGTACCACATTTCGGGGAGATATTTGAGAAGTTTGCCTTATCATTCCATGCATGAGGAATTCATGAAAAACACCAATCTATCCTCAGCTGCCAGACTGTGGATTATTATCACCGTCAAAGTAAGAAGGAAACAGGTAAAGAAATATACTGAATTGACTTGGACAGACGTCGGACATTATGTCAGGATGGCCGAGCGGTCTAAGGCGCTGCGTTCAGATCGCAGTCGGGTCTTCCCGGCTTGGGTTCGAATCCCGCTCCTAACAATGTGCGAAAGGGAAATTTTACTTTAGTAATTAATGTATATGTTGTGAAAAACTGAAAAATCGGAAATATTGTTATTTGAATGGTGCGATTCAGAAAGTATGAAAAGCTGTTTTCAGTAAAACTGTTATTGTTTACATTGCACACGTGAATAGAACAACAAATCTCAGCAAATCTATCCTCTCTAATTTTCAGAAGAAAAAATTTTTTCGGTTTCATTTGGTGTGATGCCGTTTCAATCATGTGATATTGAAACAAAGAAAAAACTGTAAGTTTCATCTGCACGACACGGGCAATTGAATCGAACACAGCTGAACCGAGTGAAATGCAGGAATTGTTCAACATTATAAGAGTACCGTAATTTGTGGAAATATCAGTTAGCATAACGGCGCCATGTACTTACATCTTGGTTAATAAAAGGCCGCTACTCTTTTCGTCCTGACATTGCTCCACTTTTAGCGCCCAAACTGCCAAGGCCTTATAACTTTAGGTGAATGTATATTGTCAAAAATTAAATAAAGAAGGCTCACTCTACACTTATCGAAAGTAAATTGTGAAATGGTTAACTTTTCTCAATTATTTTGTCTCCAAACTTTTCAATGGATTGAAACAATTGTTGAAATGATTTCTGAAATATGAATTCGATTTCTTACGCAAAGAAAATGGAGGAGAAAATAAAAATTAAAAAAAAATCCTATAGGAAAACTTTCCCACACCGGGAATCGAAACCGGGCCGCATGGGTGAAAGCCAGGAATCCTAACCACTAGACCATGTGGGAATCTACGTCGTTGTATTTTGGGACTTAACAGTCAGGCACACTTCACAAAATCTCATTTACTTAAGATACTTACCACCTCTCAGTAGCGAAAGTGAAAATTAGTCAGTTGAATTCGATATTTTATTGGTTGCTTTCGGAAAATAAAATTTGACCTCATCTACACCGACCACATATTAAACAAGCAATTCCCATCTCTTCATTTTACAGTGAGATGTGAAACGATGCGCAGATTTCTGATGTAAGTCACCTATAACGTCAACAGATCTTGCCACCAAATTTAGTAATATTTTGTCTGACAATTCCTGAGTAAATGTATTTATTATTATATACTTCTTATAGAACTTTTACCAAAAAGAAAAAAAAAGAAAAAGTAAATAAAAAGTAAAAACAGAAATAAAAATTATAATAACAATAATAATAATGCTGGCAGTGCCGATTACCTCGTTTGGCCGAAAGTAGCACCAAATTTGCTTTATTCCTAAATTATATCTATATAGTCGAATACATTACATTCACTATTAATCCTTTTCTTCTCCTACCCCCCCAGGTATGGATAATTAGCAGGACAGACTGGGTTCTATAGCCTTGTATGGCAACTGGTCTAGGAGAAGGACAACTCTGAATTCAAAACCTGCGGAGAGTTGTTAGGGAACCTTGTGGTATGTAGTGCACCAGGTCTCTGTATTCGGCCCTTCAAAAAGTGTGGTTGGTTCTGCACAAAGCCTTCACCACTATAATCAAATCATATTTGCTGGCGTCTGGCTGTCGATTCCTAGAAATTGATCTGCCTGACCCTCATAGTCCACCATCTGTATAGTAAAATATAAACTATGAAAAATGAGTGAACCTGTTGCTATTGAGACCTGTTGTTGAGAGAACCCGCTCTTAAAAGTTTTGAATTCCACCAATGGCTACAAGGTACAGGAAATTTTAGAGGAGATATCCTCGCTCGCGTCCTGAATGGACACGGCACATAGAAAATGATAATGATGATTGTTTCGTGTGTATGTGTGTGCGTGTGCGGTAGAGTATACATATGGGTGAATATTTTCATATGATTCCCAAAGTTAAACAATGTTTATATTGTTCCAAATTGGGAAATAATGTGCTAACAATTTCGTTTATAGCACGAAGCATTTGTTTTAATTGCCCGTCTTGGTGAGTATCTGTCACAGTCGCTTGCTAACGAACAATCAGCATCGAATAAAAAAAAATGGATGAGATCACGTGATTTTCGTCTCTCTAACGAACAAGATAAATTCAAATATTATCGAAAAACGTTTTGAAAATATCAACTTACACCCATGTTTGTTGGGGTAATGGTCACATGTTCAGATGTGTGAAGAGATGGGTGGGGCAGAATATTAGAGGGCGGTGCGTACGATGCTCACACATCAATCAGTTGAAAGCGGAAACGACAAATTAAAAGAGTTGCTTTGATTTAAGACCAGATGCGTTTCCCTAATCAATCAATTTTGCCGCGCCCAAATGCGAACGAGAGGCAAACAGATAAACAGGGTGCGGGGGGGGGAGATTTTTGAGAAATAAATAAATAAAAAATAGATGGAAAAAGAAGTTGATAAACGGTTGGAATTATTACAAGGGACGAGTTCAGTACAGAAATTAAGGATTAGGAACAAGAAGGAGATAGAAACATCTTAACCCTCCTAACATATATATATACATATGTGTGTGTGTGTGTGTGTGTGTGTGTGTGTGTGTGTTGGATTAAAAATAAATACATTATTATATATATATATATATATATATATATATATATATAAAATAAATACATTATTTTATATACATATATATATATGTGTGTATGCATATATATATATATATATATATATATATAAAATAAATACATTATTTTATATACATATATATATATGTGTGTATGCATATATATATATATATATATATATATATATATATATATAGCGAGAGAGAAATAGAGAGATTAAGTGTGTTGAAAGGTTTTCGGCCTGACCCACTTCCTAAAATAAAGATTCTTATGTTTGGTTATTTAAATACTGATTTTGAGAAGTAAATAACCAAACATAAGAATCTTATATATATATATATATATATATATATGGAGAGAGAGAGAGAGAGAGAGAGAGAGAGAGAGAGAGAGAGAGAGAAAGAGAGAGAGAAAGAAAGAAAGAAAGAAAGAAAGAAAGAAAGAACGTGTGGGGTAATATAAACCAATTGGCCATACACCATTATCACTGTGTAATGAGTTTGATCCTGACTATAATTTCTGTACTTGTGATCTTGTGTTAGACTGTTAAATAGCTAGGAGCACTCGTAAGTTCCTTACGAGCTTATTTAGTTGACGAGTATGTTGAGTTAGATCTTCAACAGAAGTTTCGGATTTGTAGTGAAGATACATTTACTCTCTTTAATATTTTGTAGTTAGCAAACTCTTTTCTCAGCTCAGTTTGTTTTGGCCTTTTGTAATATTTAGCAATTGTTTAGTGTAAAAAAAGCGTCATCTAGGGTTTAAAAGGAATTTTCAAAATGAAAAATCTTTCTTGAAGGTTTTATTTAGGTTCTTCAAAGATCTTAAAAATTTTTAGTTTTATCGTCAATATCTGTATGTTATTATTAAAAGGAAAGAATTTTTATTATTAAATTATATAGTTTAAATCCTTTTTAGAACATTCGAAAATTTGATTAAAATCAAAAGCTTCAAGAAAGATATTTAATTTTAAAAATGTGATATCACAATATCACTTGACCGCTACAAATTAGTACAGAATGTTATAAAGATTTAAAGTTTATAAATTATTCTAACTGAATTTTTTTTAAATGAAAATAATCCTTGTAAAAATTCGTTATTCTTCAAAAACATTTTTTCTTAAGGCAGTAGTGTCCATGATATATTTTATTCATAAAATTAATTAAAAGCATTTCTAAATAATGTTTTAGTTTTATTGCGTTTTTATTTTACCATTCCGAGCAAGTTTTCTCTAAATGAGGGACTTCTTTGATGAAAAAATTTGATTTAATTTCTCCTTGGACTTTTCCTTATAACTAATATAACATTAAATGCTACAAAAAAAAAATTCTCGAAATTTCATAAAATTAAATATTTAGGAAATAACAGACGTAAAAAGAATTTCACCAAGATTTCCTAGAAATGAATCCTTTCACAATTCATTTGGGAATAAGTTCTGAAAGATTCATTAAAATCCGAAAATTCTGATTTCTGCAAGAATTTCCAAATCAATGTATTTTTCAACGCCAAAAGATGCTCAAATTCCCATGCTAATTTATGGGCCATCTTTGACACCAGAAAAACAAGATGTCGACTTTTTAAAAATATATAAAAAATTATTTGGTCTTTCCTCTTAATAATAAAATAAAGTCTGGGCGATAAAACTGTTTTTATTAAGTTTGAGGCATTTTTTCATCACGGACGCTCATTTTTTTAGCAAATCTCTGGAGGTATTCAAACTTTAGTGTATACAATTTGCTAACCCCTTCGCTGTAACTTTTTTGTATGAATGCATGTATGTATTCGGTTGCAAAAGGTTTTATTACATCCTCTTGTGAGCTGACCGACAAATTCTTATGCTACTAGAGTTACTAAAAATCTAAGAAAGACGGGCGAAATAAGTGAAATAAGTAAAAGAAACTTGAAGTTTTAAAGATTTCTCTGCGAGTCCGACTTCCGGCTTTGTTTTAAACAATAAGAAAAAGTTCTTGAATGCCGAACATTGTTTGTACCTTGATTGTGTCCAACTGCGGAATACCAGCCAATGTAAGTGATTTTACATAGACCAAGCAAGGGCAGCCCTTTACGAGCAGTCGACTGCATGAGATATGGCTGACAAGATGGCTGGTCGCACTACAAAAGAAATGCATGGTATTCCCAGCCATTTTTACAAGTGCTATACCTTAGAAATGGAGAAAAGACTTCTTTTTTTTTCTACAGGGTGTTGTCACCTCATACACAATATAATTTACTATTTCAGATGTCTGGTGTTCATACAGACCTTCTCGAAGTGTGACAATGTTAATGAAAGTGAATAAACATGTGTTTTGTAAGGGTGTAAAACTTAGACCGATTTTAAATGTGAATTAAGTTTAAGTGTCTAATGATTTTTTTTATTTTTCTTTCAGATTTAACAGCTTAACTCTTTGGTAATTTCAACCATGGAAAGATTAAAAATCACGCAACGAGTTAAAGTTTCAAGAATGTAATTGGTAAAATTGTTGGTAAATTCAAACAAACTGGGTCGATGGCAGATGTGAAAACACCATTGCGTGCTCGTTTACGCCGTTCAACTGAAAACATTGCTGCAGTGCACTAGAATGTTGACCAAAAATTCGCGAAGTGCATTTCTGTTTGAACGTCCATTTTCTTAATAGGCTCCGATAACTTTACCACGTTGTTTGATTGTTAATCTTTCCATGGTTGAAATTACCAAAGACTTAAATTGTTAAATCCGAGAGAAAAAGAAAAAAAAACATTAGATGCTTAAACTTAATTCAGATTTAAAATCTGTCCAAGTTATTGGAACACCCTTTATTAATGTTCTTCTATTGTTCTCATTACTTTTTGGTAGCGGGTGACAAGACTTTCGGACCACCCTGTAAATTCGAAAATTTAGTAGAATGTTATTATAATACAATATTATAATGTGATTAACACAAGGCTGCTGTTATGTGTGATTTGTGTCTAATTGATTCATTTGATTATATAAAAAGTAATTCTTTCAAAGAAAAGTTACATTTCTTCTCAAGAAAAATTACTTATGAACGTCTCCCATTTCTAAAGCAAAAGATAGTTACAAGTATGATCTTCCTTAATAGAAGATCGCCAATGATTTAAAATGCTGAAAACGCTACCTTCAACGAAACTTTACAAAAATTCAAGAAACAATGTACTTAATCATTGTTTATGTATGCGGTTATGTATGCGACTGTGTGAGTGAACAGTTGACATCTAAATGAAGCAAATAAAATTTTAATAAGCTTCATTTTCCTGATGAAATTAAGTATGGTCATCAGAAAGACAAACGAGCCGCAGTTTGCGCATGACTATTTTAGATCAGCCATGGAGGCACGGTGGAGTAATGGATAGCGGCTCGGATTGAAGAATCGGAGAGCCGAGTTTGAATCCCAGTCGAATCTATTACATTCACTTACGTGCTAATACCCTTGGGAATGGTATGAATTCTTCCCCCACCACCCATGGGTAAACAGCAGGACAGACCGTGTTCTATAGCCTTGGATGGCAACTGGTCTATCGCAGAAAGAAATGGCAACCTACTGCGGGGAAAAAAGATCGAAAGATACATGATCGCCTAAGCGTATATCGTGCATGGCACTAAAGAAAGTGTTCATGGGCAAATTGCGGCCCACGGGCCACAGGCGGCCCACAAGCGGTCCGATTGACATTCTGAATGGCACACGTAATTTCATGAGGAAAATAACGTTTATCAAAATGTTTGTTTTTCGTTCTCACTTATTCATTCAAACACTCTCTCGTGCATAGCTACATAAAAAGACAATGATTAAGTACAATGGTTCTTGGATTTTGTAATTTTTCGTTGAAGATAACGTCTTCAACATTTTAAACCGTTGGCGATTTTCACTAAGTATGGTCATAAATGTAAATATCTTTTGCTTCAGAAACAGAAAATGTTAATGTTAATTATTTTTCTCTGAAGAATAAATATACTTATTTTACAAAATGTTTTTGCATCATCAAATGAATCATTTAGAAACAAAGCGTACGCAACAGTGTGCGTTAATTACTCTCATCAATGTTATTGAACCAAGACTTCCGTTTGTTTTTTGTTTTGTTTTTATTATAGAAAGAATTTTTTCTCCAAAGAAAAAAAATCGACTTTTCTCCATTTCTAAGGTAGATGCTTATGCGCATGCGCTTTTTTTTGGCGGGGGGAATGGCTGCGGTGTCTTTAATGAAATATTACCATGATTTTTTTTTTTTTTTAGTTGTGCGTCCAGCCTTATGTGCCTCATGCGGCCCACTGTTCGAAAAAGGTTGCCCATGCCTGACAATGATCAGACGTTGATTTTGAAACTAACTTTTCCATTTGCACAACACAACTTTCCTGACTTTCCTATCTTCCACTCTTTTCCATTGTTTTGTATCACAACTGTCAACATCGAAGCATTTTTTCATAGTTAAATTATATTTTGTAATCCTTTTTAGAAACTTCAAAATTTTCGTTAATTTTTTTTTCTTGCGTTAGCAGGTGACCATAAATTAGTACGAGAAATTTTAGCCGCTTTTTTCAGGTTAAAAACGCATTGATTTGGAAATTTTTGTAAAATTCAATTAATTATCGGATTTTAATGAACCTTTCAGGACTTATTCACGAATGAATTAAATCATTTTAGAAATTTTTCTTTTTTAGAAAATCATGGTAAGGCAATCTTTACATCTGTTACCGCCACCTATTTAATTTTATGAAATTTCGAGAAATTCACCTTTGTAGTACTTAATACATCAGATATAAGCACAAGTCCTCAGAGAATCTGAATCATCAGTTTTATAAAGCACTCCCAGTAACAGAACACCTGCTCCGATTCGTAAAATAAAGAATCCAATAAACCTAAGACATTGTTTTTAATTGCTTTTATGTATAAGATATATATTATGGACACTATTGTCTTAAGAACAACATTTTTTTCGATTAATAATGAATTTTTACAAGAATTGTTTTCATTTTTTTTAATTCGAATAATTTATAAACTTTCAAATCTTTTAAAATTCTTTATTAATTTGTTAGGTGATATTGTTATTAAGTAAAAACTATATTTACTAATGAATGGAAAAGCTTGAATATAAAAGCTTACTAAAATTCAGTGACCTCCAGTATTTTAAAAAAAATTTTGAATTTTTCATGTTTGTATAAACGTAACGATCTTTGTAAATACGGGCGTCCATACATGACATTATCAGAAAATAAGAACGGTAATTATAGTAAATTTAAAGTCAAATTACCTAAAATTCAAAAAAACATTACATTAATACTTTTCTAATTTTTAAAGATTACTGGATAGTTTAAAAATTATATAAAAATGGTGCTTACGTTATAGTTGTCAAGTAATTTTTATAGGTAGTAAGAATTTCCAAACACAAGTCTATCGAGATAGTTGTCAACAGCTCATAAAACTCCCACCTCCACGTTAAGAAATATTTTGCTGAGATATTTTAAACTAAAGTTTCAGAAAATAATATTTTATTTTCGGAACAATTTTTAATAAGAATTACCTTGTGTTGAGAAATTTGTAAAGATGGCTAAAGTCAGTCATTTTTTAGCGATCAAAAATAACTAATTCCAATTAATTTGAATTCATTTTGAAATACAGGTGTGTAGGTAGGTATATATCTATGTAATGTATATGTAACAGGTATAGGAGCATTTCTGAAAAATTATTTTGAAAGTATATCAGACATGTATTTATTCACAATTTCAAAACACAAGATTTTGTGTGTATGTGTGTGTTTGCATGTGTGTGCTGAAATTAACAAAAAGGTATGATTTTCTAATTTTTTAATGAAGAGGACAGTTTGTGTTTTTTTTTTGTTTTTTTTTTTTTTGTTTTTTGTTTTTTTGTGGAGACGGAAGATGAAGTTATTGCCAGTGGTGAGTGGGGGTTGCCATAGTTGCAACAATCCAATCCAGCTGAAAGTAGAGAGGTCAAAGTTGAAGGAAAATTCCCTTAACTCTCCTAAATCCAAATTTTGTGTCTGGGACATTTTTCTTTTTCGCCAAAATCTTTGGAATCTGATAAATCATTAGCAGATGTCGTTTCAAATGAGTGGAACCATATTAGAAGACTTTGAGGATCGTGGGGGTGTAAATCATTTCTGTGACGTCTTCTCTCTCTCTCTCTCTCTCTCTCACACACACACACACACACACAGACACACACACACACACCCTCTGTCATTCATATCTGGTGCTTCATCATTTATGTGTGTGTCAGTCCTTTCTATAATTACAAACTATTTGATGAAATGCTTCAATATCTAACTCGGACAGAGAGAACGAGCGAGAAAATCTTTGCAGGATAAGGAATGTCGACAAATAAGCGTTTTGTTAATGCAGTATCTTTATATATATATTTTTAAATTATTGCATGGAATATTCTGGGACATTTGTTGAAGGTATTTCTTTTCTACTTACTTTGAGAAGGCGGGTGGCAGAGGAGTTTCGGTACTTTGGGCAAGTGGAAACTGTTTGTCTGAACATGAAGAATTGAAATGAAAAAAAAAAGGTTTTCTTTGCACTTGTTTCCCAGTGAAAATAGGAGAATCATAAACTTAAATGAAAGATAACTATGAACAAGAAGTCCAGACCAAGGTCTAAAGCAAACAACTTTGATCCCTGGAGTTCTGGAAGATCTTCAACAGAATTCTGAATAAAGGTAAAGCATCAGTGTCTACTACAGCTTGAGAACCCTTTATCCGAAATTCTAGGGACCGGAAGTTTTTCGGTTTTCAGATTTTTTCGGATTTTGGAATACGGTCTATTTAACTTGTACATAGCATCTATAAAATGGGGCAGCTTGGGAATGGAACCTAAGCATAAAGACGATATCCCTTTACATTTCATAAGACAGCTTAGAAATATACCCTGAAAGTAGTTTATATAAAATTTAATAAGTTTTGTGTACATACAGATACAGGTAATGAGCCCAGTCATGTAATGTTCATACGGATTTTTAAATTAAGATTTCACGTAAAAATAATGTTTTGTACTTTCTGTGCGTGAACAAAACAACATGATCACTACTTACATCTCTCTCTCTCTCTCTCTCTCTCTCTCTATATATATATATATATATATATATATATATATATATATATATACATATATATATATATATATATATATATATATATATATATATATATATATATATATATATATATAGACAGACAGAGGTTACAACTTTATATATATATATATATAAAGTTGTAACCTCTGTCTGTCTGTTTGTTATCGAACTCCTCCTAGGGTTTTGGAAATAGATCATCAAACCATATATATTCTGAAACTACATTATCCACGGTACTTGGATAATTTCATTTTCATTTTGATCAAAGGGGGTCACCGGGAGGCACAACCCACTCCCCACTGATTTTTTTTCCTTTGATTTAAATTTGAACAAGGGAATGACTCCTATCCAAAATATAGAAGGAGAAAGTCAGAAGATTGAGGTCACATCAGCAACATCAAAATGAGACCATATGGACATCAAGCTGAGCAAGAAATCACCAATAGTACCTTATAATAAATATTTGTTGCGACAATTCAACTGTCATATCAATGTTGAAATCTGCTCATCAATTAATTCAATCAAGTATTGCATCAAATACATATCAAAGGGGTCAGATCAAGCTGTTTTTTTCATGCCCCACCCAACTGATATCTTCCCTTTGATTTAAATGAAATTAAAATTTGAACAAATGAATGACTCCTATCCAAAATATAGAAGGAGAAAGCCAGAAGATGGAGGTCACATCAGCAAGATCATTGGGTAATATTGAAAGGCATCATTTTCCTCCACAAATTCTAACAATGATTTAAAATCAATCATCATTTTCTTACAAAAAAAAATGTGTGACACGCAGCAAGGCCCGGGTAATTCGGCTGGTAGAATATATAAATGCATTACCAGACACTGCTTCTGCATCAGGTGTGAGAAACTGGAGGGAGACGATACATTATCGATGTTAGTGTGAGAAGGAAAATCGGTAAGCTACCTGTCTCTACCAACGATATCGTGTTTTGATTAAAATGTTACAATACATACGGGTAGAGTATTTGTATTAAAACAAAATATTGATTCTGATTACAGTTAAATATAATGAAATCTGAAAAATTCAGCATTTTATTCGTAACGGTGCAACTTAATAATCATGCTACAGGTAGCCATGTTGCTTTCTGAAATTTTCTATTTGTGGCAAGTCATGTCAGCACCTGAAAAACTTTCGGATTTTGGAATTTCAGATAAGGCATACTCAACCTATTTTATAAATGGCCCCGAGGTCATCTCATCCACGTCAGATTAGGTGAAGCTCTTCCACACGAGTTTTGCCTCTAACTCAACCTTAGATGACAAAGGCCACATCTTTCTTGACTTTTCCCGTCTCACTGAACAAACTCTCATTAATATTTTTATTATAGCCCAGGAGGTCTTATTCATTTTTAAAACTCTTGATCTTAAGAAGACTACTGGTCCAGGTAAAATCCCAGTGGTTTTCCTCAAGAATATTAACCCGGAGTTATCACTGATTTTTAGCGAAATTATTTAACCTCTGCTTGAAGAAGTAATCATTCCCAAGTCTGTGTAATGTGTCACGTGTATACCCTGATTTCAAGAATGCGGGTGAGCGATCACTCCACCCCACAGTATAGACCCATCAATTTCCTCAGTGTCATTAGCAAACCTTCTTGAGCTCTAATCAACAAGAAGGTCGTCGAACCGTCCAATAGGGACAACCTCTTAAGCGACAAACAGTACGAGTTTCGATCGGCTCGTTCCACTGCTGATGTCGTAACTACCCTTACTTATAGAATCAGAAAGGCACTAGACAACAAATACCTCAAGAACGATCGTCTTAGATAAATTCAAAGGGCTTTGATAAGATGTAGTATAAAGGGTTACTGTAGAAGCTCTCTAACCGTGGAATCACTGGAAGAGTCTTCTCAATTATAAAGTCTTTCCTAACAGGTAGGCCAGAACTCCAAGTCTCAAACGATCAACGCAAAGGCGCCCCAAAAGTTCGCTTCTCGGCTCGACCCTCTTTCTATTTTACATAAATGACCTGCCGAAGAGTATACTCCTGTCATTTGTGAATATCTATGCTGATGATACAACGGTATATATGCGCACCTCCGAAACTGTAGATGATCAGAGCTTGGCAGCTGATCTTTCCTCTGACCTAGCACTAACAGCTCAGTGGAGAGAAACTGACTGGTCATATTCAATGCTTTCGAAAACGAAACTAGTAACGTTCCATCATCACTGAACAGATCCATAACTTTCGCTAATAGTGATGAATGGGAGTTATCACAGGGAGGTCCCATGACTTGAGCGCTTATTGAAACTTGAACCAAACTCACATCTCAAACGGAACTCGTATATACGATCCATCGCTGCCTGGTCTTCACTTTTCAGTTTCGATAGAGACCAAAAGCGTCTCCGTGATCTTGTGGGTGACGAATAATTTTCCACCCTGCAATCTGTTTTTCTTACAGACGAAACGTTGCTACTTTATCGCTACTTCCATAGAAAGTGTTCAGAAGAACTACATTCCTTATTTCCAACCAGTTCTAACTATCATGGCTAAGACCCGCCCTGCCAGACACATTGTAGTGAATCACCCTGATTGGTAAAATGCAAGTTCCGCTCGATCAGCTTCTTCGCACGATCCAATTCTTTCGCGAAGAGTAAATGGGTCGCAAATCAGATTACCTAGGCTTAGGATAGTCAATGACGACCAGCCTCACCCAGATTCCATTTCGACCTTGTGCCAAAATTTTACGTAAAAAATACAGTAAATACGCGCACACACACAAAGCTCCATCAGAGAAGGAAATATTTTTAAAAAAGAAGAAAGAAATATATACATTATCTAAAACTTGCAATATTTATTTAGCAAATTAGAAGGAAGAGTTTGCAGATATAAAAAGTGGGAACATAGAAACCAACACTACATAGTGACTGTCAATGTGCATATATATATATATATATATATATATATATATATATATATATATATTTATATATATATATATATATATATATATATGTATATATATATATGTGTGTGTGTGTGTGTGTGTGCGCGCGCGCACGCGCGTGTGCGTGTATGTATATATTAATAAACCTAAATTTAAATTCAGATTTAGATTATAGTACTATTAAATAAGGAAAACACTAATAGCCTATCCAAATAACACCACGAAACCGCGAGACCCAGAAATATTAACTAGACTGTCATCAGCTCCCAGTACCTGATGATTGCATGGTGCATGAAACTCCGAGTTGTACTGTCGGCGTGAGGTATTATGTATATTTATTTATATATACTTAATAGCTCTCTTATTTTGCACTGAGCACTGTTTTATTTACACCTAAGGATATATATATATATATATACCTTTAACCTAATATATATATATATATATATATATATATATATATATATATATATATATTAGGTTAAAAGTATTAATCCTCCTCTTCTCCCTTCATCTATGGGTAAATAGCAGGACAGACTGGGTTCTATAGCCTTGGATAGCAACTGGTAGGACAACTCTGAATTCAAAACCTGCGGTGGGTCGTTTGGGGACCTTGTGGCACGTAGTGCAACAGGTCTTTGTATTCGGCCCTTCAAAAAGTGTGGTTGGTTCTGCACAAAGCCTTCACCACTATGATCAAATTATATGTGCTGGTGTGTGCGCTGTCGGTTCTTAGGAACTGAACTGCTTGACCCTCATACGTCGAATACGACTGGAGAGTCTGCCATATATATATTTGTATCTGAACACTTACATGTATATTTATTTATTTGATAATATTCGATTGCGAATAGGGATTCACTTGTCGCTTTTCATTGTCGAGACGATTGGTGCGAATAAAAGAGACGATTTTTGCTCGCCTTATTACTTTCGGTGTCGAGAATGGCTGGCGTTGCAAAAGGCAACACGCCTTTTACAACCTTCAAGACAAACGGTCTAATTGCAAAGTAAACTCAGAATTGTCATTTTAGTTATTTTTTAAAGGAGTGTGGCATTTTGCGTATCATTAGCTGGCCAACGAAATTGAATCGTTTTTATATTACAATTTTTAATTTAAAAATTAAATTATAGGCATTTTTAAAATAGTTTGCAACAAATAGATATAAATAAATATGCACATGCATATAACTCATGCACACACATACATACGCATATATATGTGTGTAAAATGAACGCACTCACACACACACACGCACACACACACACGCACAAACACACACACAAACACATGGCTTAATGGTTAGCAAGTTTGTCTTGCTGGAACAATTAAGACTGAGTACTGAGTTCGATCCTCATTGGGTACCACATACCTTCGGATTTGGGCCACATCTAAGCTACGCTTAGAAAAACAATATATGCACACACACACACACACACATGGCTTAATGGTTAGCAAGCTTGTATTGCTAGAACAATTACGACTGAGTACTGAGTTCGATCCTCATTGGGTACCCCATACCTTAGGGCTTGTGCCACATCTAAGCTACGCTTAGAAAATCAATACACACACACGCACACACACACACATGGCTTAATGGTTAGCAAGCTTGTATTGCTAGAACAATTACGAATGAGTAATTAGTTCGATCCTCATTGGGTACCCCATACCTTCGGCCTTGTGCCACATCTAAGCTACGCTTAGAAAATCAATATATGCACACACACACACACACACACACACACACACATGGCTTAATGGTTAGCAAGCTTGTATTGCTAGAACAATTACGAATGAGTAATTAGTTCGATCCTCATTGGGTACCCCATACCTTCGGCCTTGTGCCACATCTAAGCTACGCTTAGAAAATCAATATATAGATTAGCAAGCTTGTCTCGCTAGAACAATTGCGACTGACTAGTGAGTTCGATCCTCATTGGGTGCCCCCAACTTTCGGCCTTGCGCCACATCTAAGCTACGCTTGGAAAATCGCTATATATATATATATATATATATATATATATATATATATATATATATATATATATATATATATATATACGCGCAGGTATGCATGTGTATGCTCAATTTACACATTCTTTTGCATGGCTGTCCAACTCTATGTTCTCTAAGACTAATTTATGCCTTTCTTTTATTCTTATGTGTTCCATGCAGTTGAGTTTTGTGATTGGGTATAGGATCATGTGTGGCTTTTTAGACCAGCCAACCACTTATACACTCTCTGACACACCCTACATGTGTTCTCGCAGTTTCTAATGAATGTGTTTTGATTGTTGTTACCATGTACTCTCATATGTCGCTTAAGATCCTTTACAGACTTGCAGGTCTTATTGTCGTAACAATATCAGTATAATAATTAAATCGCTGACGCAATGTATGCGATTGCGTATGACCTTTTTGCGCTGCTTTAAGAGAGAGATATCCTGGAACAAATGTCACGAAGTGAGAATCTTCCAGTTTCAGACGGCATTCCGTACTTTAACGTGCAAGATTTGATATTTTTCAGTGAATTTGACACCAAAGCCCAATGAGGAAAACAGCATTATTTTTCACAAGTCATATCCTTCCTTGTCAATGCACTTAATTCACTGGTTGGTATTAAACACATAGATTTAACAGTGAGAAAATGTCAGTCAATTATGTTCCAGGCGTGATACGCGATAAGGCGATGATATCTCTTTCGACTGACGAGGCAGATTTTTTTTCCCGCAGTAGGTTGCCATTTCTTTCTGCGATATACCAGTTGAACCCGGTCTGTCCTGCTATTTACCCATAGCTGGGGGGGGGGAGAAGAAGAGGATTCATACCTTTCCCAGGAGTATTAGCACGTAAATGAATCTAATGAAATTCGATCTCGGCTCTCCTATTTCTCAGTCCGAGCCGCTATCCATTACTTCACCGTGCCTCCCTGTGCGCTTTCCTTAAAAGTGAAATAGAACCTCGCTGGGCTGTCCGGTCTCTGTGGCCGAGCAGTCTAAAGCAGACCAGATCCAACGGTGGTTTCTCCCAAAAAGAAGGGCTCAGGTTCGAACACCGCCGAAGAACATATTTCCTTTATTAAGATTTCTCGAGTGCACAGGTTGAGAGATGTAATACATACTGTTTAAAATAAAAGCGGGGCGTCTATTTCAAATACGTGTATCCACTAAAAATAGCGTTTGAAGTAATAAAAATCTATTAATTCTTTAGAAATTGCTTTGGATACGAAAGTGAGCAGATACAGTGTAACCCGGATATAAGAGAGTTGTCGGGACCGGATAAGAAGTATCTTATATCCGGGTTTCTCTTATATCTGGGTTTGGTCTATTATATATACATTAACACAGGCTCTAATTTGGGACCAGAGAAAGTCTCTCTTATATCCGGGTTGCTCTTATATACGGGTCTCTTATATCCGGGTTACACTGTATAAGCTTTAGAGAGAAAAGATAAGCCCGAAAGAGGAAATGTGTTTTCCTTAAAAGGGAAACAGCATTTTGCTTGTCTGTTCTCTCTCCGTGACCGTGTGCTTAAATACAGACCAGTTAAATATTAATATTTCCTACAAAGAGGGACATAAGTTCGAATCCTGTTGGAGATGGTAATGGTAGAGGCTCCCTTCCCAATTTGATAAAAAGAGGCATAAGTTTAACCGTCGATAAAATTTTCTGTTTTACATCTTAGAACAAAAAATGGTTTTGTCCGTTCTGATGTTTTATAACATCGGACGTTAGGCCTCAAGGTACCAAGCGCAACGAACAGCCACACAGCTAGCAACAAAGTTAAGGCGTCAAACCTCCAGGCTTGACACGCAATAAAATTTTCAACAAAAAGATTGCATCTCATATATCTAGCGAGAATCATGGCGCCCCTTCTTAAATTGAGGATGCAACATCGTTAGGTTAAAAAAAAGAAAACAGTCGCCAATTGATTTGTAAGCTTTTTTTTTACAGATTTCTTTAACTACAACTGCAGACCACTTCGAGTAATATTGGAATATATATAAATCTGTCAAGCCAAAAATGGCCAAAACAGATGTTCGTAGATATCTGCAAGAAAAAGTCTTCTTCGGAATGCTATTCTAAACAATTCTGAGGACCTTGCGCCACATCTAAGCTACGCTTGGAAAATCGATATACAGTGTAATCCGGATATAAGAGAGTCTCTTATATCCGAGTTTCTCTTATATCCAGGTTTCTCTTATATCCGGGTTTGGTCTATTATATATACATTAACACAGGCTCTAATTTGGGACCAGAGAAAATCTCTCTCATATATCCGGGTTTCTCTTATATCCGGGTCTCTTATATCCGGGTTACACTGTATATATTCATATATATATATATATATATATATATATATATATATATATATACAGTGTAACCCGGATATAAGATAGTTGTCGGGTCCGGAGAATAAGTATCTTATATCCGGGTTTCTCTTATATCCGGGTTTGGTCTATTTTGTTTAGGTAAGTATGACTCTAATTTTGGGCCAGATAGCATATCTCTTATATCCGGGTTTCTCTTATATCCGGGTTACACTGTATATATATATATATATATATATATATATATATATATATATATATATATATATACGCGCAGGTATGCATGTGTATGCTCAATTTATATATATATAAGACATCCAAATTACAACACAATTTTCTTGTTTCTTCATCAAATATTGACAATTTAAGTATTTCAGATGGCTTCTTTTATTCGCTGCAATGAAAATAAATATTAAACTAAAATTAATTCTGTTTCTCAAACAATGACAGCCTATTATTTGCGATTACTTTCATCGTTGAAATATTAAATTGCCTGGAAAACAAAGAATTTCAAAAAGTATTAATTTATATTCTTAATCATCTTGTGTCAGTTAAGTGCCATACGTGATACACGCTTGAGTGATCATGTCTCTTTCGATTCATGACTGACTAGGCTAAAGATTTTGCCTCACTAGATTGCCATTTTTTCAGTGGTAGACTGGTTGCCAACCAAGGCTATAGGACCCAGCCTGCCCTGCTATTCAGTCCATTCCCAATGATATTTGTGCGTAAGTGAATGTAACGAACTCGATTGGGATTCGAACCCGGCTCCCCGATTTCTCATTTCAAGCCGATACACGATGAGACCACAACGCACATCATACAGAACAGGAAAGTGAGAATTGGTTCAAAAAATTGTTTCTATTTAATTTTCTTGTTTGAGGAAGTAAAAATCTTTGTTTTCACTTTGCTTAATTTTGGCTACTTCAGTTATGTGATACACGATTAGGCGATCATGCATCTTTCTATACATGACTGATGATGCAGATTTTTTCCCGCAGTAGGTTGCCATTTCTTTCTGCGGTAGACCAGTTGCCATCCAAGGCTATAGAACCCAGTCTGTCCTGCTATTTACCCGCAGCTTGGTAGGTAGAAGAAGAGGATTCATATCTTTCACGTAAGAGAATGAAATGGATTCGACTGGAATTCGAACTCGGCTCTCCAATTCCTTAACCCGAACCGTTATCCATTACTCCACCGTACCTCCTTTGGGTACTAAATCTTCCTTTTCTTAAGCCTGTGTAAATAAAAATGGAAAATTTAAATCCGTAGGTGAGTTATGGCCGACCACATAGATACATAGACATAAATTTAATTAAGTACAAAATGCATCAGTGTGTAATGTTATTTTTAAAAGTTTACGAAGTTTAACACAAAGTCACCGAGTGAGGATCGAACTCACATCACTAGCAATTAGTGATCATGATAAGCTTGCGAATAATCGCTCTATGGTATATGCGAAAATAGAACTTGCTTGTACCGCAGGGAATCTCGCACAGTTTTTTTTGTTTTTTTGTTCAAGAATCAATGTTTTATTTATTTACTTAGGTTTGTCTACATTTTGACACTTGTATATTCTTATGAGGAACAACTCAGCGTCTAGTAGCTGCTTTCGGCTTTAGTATCAACTGAAATGGAGATTGTGTCGCTAGGGGTGGGACTAAGGCGTTGTCAGTGACAGAAAGATTGAGGGTACATTTCAACCAAAAGCCATAAATTAGCGACTCCCCAAAACCAAATTTTTTTCTTGACTACTGTCGATTCTTTACCTCCTTTCTGCCAGTCGCCGCCGTCGTCGTCGTCGTCGGCAGCCGCGGCACGAGGTGGTCTCTCATGGGGAAAGTGACTAGTGATTGAGTGGCCAATATAAAAATTGAGGAGCTGCTTTCAGATTTTCACTGACCACTTTTCGGACACTGTGGGAAAAAAAAAACAGCATTAAATTAAAACTGGAAGACATCGAAGGGGATTAGCTTTTATGTCTCTACAAGTCAGAGTCGTGTCAATCAACAAATGCTTCAGGTCTCTCGGGGGACTTTCCCTTTTCCAACTGCCATGTTGCCACACTGCCACAGTACAGCTGAAGATAATCCAAATAAATAAAAGCCGAATACCGTATTGTAATTCTACGTGGACGAGACACGGTGGAGTAACGGGTAGCGACTCGGATTGAGGAGAGCCGAGTTCGAATTCCAGTCGAATCCATTACATTCATTTGGGAAAGATATGAATCCTCTTCTTCTCCCGCCAGCTATGGCTTAATAGCAGGACAAACCGGGTTCTATAGCCTTGGATGGCAACTAGTCTACCGCAGAATGAAACTGCGTGAAGAAAATCTGTCTCGTCAGTCATGTATCGAAAGATACATGATCGCCTAAGTGTGTATCACGTGGGGCACGTAACTGACTGAATTCTACGTGTTCCACCGTAAGTTAGTGCGTGCACTACGCCCTGCCATTACCTCAGATAAATAATAGACCATTCCGTTTTGTTTGAAAAGCTGAAGAAGATATATCAGAAACGCTGTTTGGTTTCAGTGAAAGAAAGAAACAAACAAAGGGGATATAGAGATGGCAATAACGCTCTCATGCGTTTAAATGTCTTCTTCGGTGAACTTGAAAATATTGGTAATTTTGAATCTTTTTAAATTACTATATTAAATAATGACCTACATTCATACTGATGAAGTTTTGAAGTACTGATATTTAATGGTGCAATAAGGACAATTCCATGGGTATCTTCTATTTGTTGAACTTGAAAGGAGTATAAACTCCTTGCGAGTTGATTCAATACTAATCAGAATTTTCAAATGGAAAAATCATGAAATTTTCACGATTGCTGATTAAAAAGAATAAATATATGAGTCCAATAAAGATAAGTGTTGCTAATCTAAAAGTGGTTCCTTTCTCTATTAAGTGCATGCAGAAGTTTACAGGGTTTCAAACGTATTCAATCTGTAGTTTTTTTTGGATTTTTACATATTTTTTTTTTCAAGTTAAGGGTCGGCAACCCCTCGGGCACATCCGGCCCGCGAATGGTTTTTATTCCAGCCCGCCAACTTAATCGTGGTAAGGAATTTGCATCTTTTGTTGATTGTGTTAGTTGTTATCCTGTTATTCTTGCAGTAAAATAAGGAACCTTGTTTAAATAATATAACATTAACTTTGTTGATTTTTCTTTAAACATCTAAACCAAGACAGATTTCTGGATTTTATAGGTCTGAGGTCGAAACAGTTTATTATAGTGCATTTGATATCATGGCTTGTCCTCCTCCGGGACACAGCATAGGCGTCTGGACCGATCTCTCCAAAAGGTTTCGACCCTTGGTCTAAGGCTTTGTGCATACACATAATACTATTACAATATTTATTCCCATCATCGTCAAAACTTTGCTTAACTAGCACTAAATGGTTCATCCATTTCTTCACTTCATCTCCCAAACATTGCGATCAGATGAATGGATAGAATTAGAATGAAATGCATTAAATAAAATAAAAAACAATAAAATTGAAAATACAAATGTTGTAACCTAGGGAAGGTTACCGAATAGAATAATCAAACGAAGGTTGGTAATGAACAGTAATACTTAGGACAAGAACAACACATATATGATTCGCCAGCGGCGCGTAGAAGTAGTAGTCAACTGCTAGAAGTGAGCCAAATGAATTCCACAATGAATCTTCAATTGCAGGATTTCTACCAACCGCCCCACGCGGTCAGATGTAGCACAAAGGCCGAATTTAATGTGGGGTATCCGAGCCCGTAGGCTCGGCCAAAAATTACCCGTAGACCCCGTATAAAACGTGGTCGGGTAGCTGTGTCCCGAGACGAGACTCTAACCTTAGACATAGCCTCATCTGGGGATCCTCTCTGCCCGGAGGCAGAGAGTTTGACCAGCACAACTGGAGACGAATCTCCAACTGCAGGATATCTACTAACCGCTCCACGCGGTCAGATGTGGCACAAGACCGAATTTAATGTGGGGTATCCGAGCCTGTAGGCTCAGCCAAAAATTACTCGTAGATCCCGTATAAAACGGGGTCGGGTAGCTGTTTCCTGAGACGAGACTCTGCCCTTCGATATAGCCTCAGTCGGGGATCCTCTCTGCCCGGAAGCAGAGAGTTTGACCAGCACAGCTGGATAAGAATCTCCAACTGCAGGTTATTTACTACTGTATTTATGTGAATGGAGACATACCCATTATCGTCCGTAGGTGTGCTACAACAAAAAAAAATGTGTTTGCTTTATTAAACATACAATCAGTTTTATTCATTCTGACGTTCTTAAAACTGAAGCATAAATGGAAATTATTTTTCTTGCTCGTTAATTAAATATTGATGAGATTTATGCAAATGATGACCATAAATTTCATACAATTTATTAAAAATTATAATTTTCGACATTTCTTTTTGCTACATTATTTTTGCTATTTTTTTATACGTCGCAATTTTTTAAAACGCAAAACATTATTGTTGTACTTAAGCTTCTCACTGCATATGAAATTACGACCAGTATTTTTCCTAATTTGATGCTACACAACAAAGCGACTAAAATAACCAAAATGGTTTTCAACGCAACGCTTGATGCAAATATTTTGCTGGCTATCTATCTTAGATTATTCTAATATCTTGATTTGATCGCTATTATAAACAATTAATCAACCAACCGCACTGTATCTTCAGCATTAAACTTCGCATATCACTTATAAAATATTCACACAACCGTCTCCATAAAATTCACATTTTTTTGTTATCGGTTGGGTGGCATTTTCATCTTTCTAAAAATAAAATAACTAGACTTTTTTAAAAATCTTCAATGATAGAATCAATAAAATACGATAGTTTTGATAATTTTCCTAATGTCTATTTGCATGACAGATTTCACAATATAATGAATAGAGAAAAAAGAATGTTAATTAAAAATAATATACTTAATGACACCTAATAAACAAAATAATTTTTAGACGCGGTAATGCACACACACACACACACACACACACATACATACATATATATATATATATGTATGTATGTATGTATATATATATATACACTACAGTTCAAAAGTTTGAGGAAACTGCAGGTAATTTTTTAAATTGGCCCCAAACGTAGTTGTTTTATATTTTAAATAAGAGAAAATTATTATACATAGTTAAAAAAAAAATTAGTGAGACATGATTCTTTATTAGAAATTTTATTTTGACAAAAGAAAAAAAATTATGATTAAATTTGGCTCTCATCAACGTATCCTCCTTTAGCCTTGATTACTGCGGCACAAATTTTTGGCATTCGTTGCAAAAGTTTCTCAAAGTATAAGTTTGAGAACTGATTCCATTCTTTTTTCAATGACTCTAAAAGCACTTTCTCATTTTCATTCCATGCTAATTCTGGGATTGGCTTCAAACATTTGAACTGTAGTGCATATATATATATATATATATATATATATATATATATATATATATACACAGTGTAACCCGGATATAAGAGATGTTCTCTGGTCCCAAATTAGAGCATGTGTTAATGTATATAAATTAGACGAAACCCGGATATAAGAGAAACCCAGATATAAGAGACTTCTTCTCCGGTCCCTACAACTCTCTTATATCCGGGTTACACTGTATATATATATATATATATATATATATATATGTATATGTGTGTGTGTGTGTGTGTGTGTGTGTGTGTGTGTGTGTACAATCTATGCACCTTAATAATTTCTTATAAAGAACATTGTTTTAATTCTATGAAAATCCCAAGCCAATTTCACTTCACAGAATTTCGTTCATAAGGAGTCTTGTTTGAAGTAAACATTTCAGTTCTGGAAATATTGTCTGCCGTTTTTCAGTAATTGTAATATTAGCCGTTTCCCTGTAATTTGGCACTTATCGGCCAAGAGCGTGTACTATATTCAGTTGAACGTTATAAAATCTTTTACTTAGAACAATTTTTGAAGAAAATGGGTTTTTCAAGTCCAGTAGCTGTTATCGCTCCTTCTTTCGTAGTTATACTGCTTTCAGTATAATTACTGAATCCCTTTCTCCATAAAAAATATATATTTTCATGTCCATATTTCTCTTGGGCTGCCTATATTCCTCAAATCGTGATTCTATCGCGTTGAGGAAAAATGCCGATGCAAATAAATCGTAAATAATTTCAATTAGACCGGAAATATGCTTAATGAAACAAATACTGAACCAAAGGTAATTTTACATATATATCATTATATAATATATATATATTATATTACTTTCTTTCACAAATACAGCATTGGGAAATGTTAGTGATAATGGTAATATCAGCCGTTTCCTTATAAGGAAACATTCAGCATTTATTGGCCGAACAGCTGGTACTGCTTTTGGTTGAAATTTATAAAATCTTTCTTTTAAAACAATTTTTCATGAAATTGTGTTTCTCGAGTCCAGTTTCTGTTATTGCTCTTACCAGCATTGATGGGTATTTCCTTCCTGACCTTTTCTTTGAAGTTTTGTAGAATGTCAATGTCTTCATTTATGGCATTTTCCTCTCTTCGAGTTATATGCGCTATCCATTTTAGTTGTTACTGTTGTTAGCATTCCTCAAATGATGTGGTTTCTGTTATTTGGTGCAACTGTTTATGATTCTGTAGCGCCAGGCAACACTGTTCAAAGAAGGATGATTGTTTCCAAGACACTCAAGCTTCACTCGCTCAAAGTCTGTAACCATTATACAGTGTAACCCGGATATAAGAGAGTTGTCGGGACCGGAGAAGTCTCTTATATCCGGGTTTGGTCTATTATATATACATTAACACAGGCTCTAATTTTGGACCAGATAAAATATATCTTATATCCGGGTTTCTCTTATATCCGGGTCTCTTATATCCGGGTATGATGCCATATCTGACGAGGCTATTTAAAAGCATGGCTCGAATATTGTCAATCAAGTGTTGAATATAAATTGATCTGAGGGTATTTGGAAATTAATGCGTCTGTCAAAAAAAAAATGTAACAGAATTTCTGAAATTCGATATGCGTCCCCGATATTCTTCAAATTCGAAAATAGGTTGCCACAATCAGCAATTTCTAAGCGTTTCGCTCCCATTGGGTTTTCATTCGTATCTTGAAAGGAAATATAAATTGAATATGTTTTCTTTCAAATTAGAAATTCTTAATTTACTTCATTTCCTTTAAAAGAGGACAGCAAATGTTTATGTGCGTGGAATACGCTCACGGATATGTTTCCAGGCATAATCAAGAAACGGCGAAAATGGAAAAGCCATTTATTTATGGTGTTCCAACATAAATAAATGGCTTTTCAAATGTGTCGAACTTAGAATGACTTTTTGTATTAAAGGACATGTATTTCCACTGTAGCGGTAAATATTTTTCACTTTCTTTTTAAATATAAATTCATAAAAGGCGCATGCGTGAAACCGTGACATACTGCGTGAAGGCGTGGAGGCAAAATTACGAGGATATATTGTTTAAAATTTCTTATATTGATGGGGAAGAGTGTTCAATATCATGGCCAGAGTGTTTATATATATATATATATATATATATATATATATATATATATAGAGAGAGAGAGAGAGAGAGAGAGAGAGAGATAGAGAGAGAGAGAGAAAGAGAGGGAGGGAGGGAGAGAGAGAGAGAATGCGGACATGGGCACGTGGCCGTGTGACTATGAGACCCGGGTTCGAATTTCACCATGGTCGATTTGTCAGACTTCCTGATGTTATCGGACTGGAGGGGTAAGTGCCTGAAACCCATACCACGGGTTGACCCAAGCCTTGTGAGTGAAATTGTGAGTGCCGTCGATATCTGTGCTAGCGCGAAGTCACGAGTCATCGTGGACGAGGGCTTGAGCATGCTGGCCTTGTTCAAATTGTTGATCACGCTAGATAACACGCTCTTTCCCAGAAACTGTAGCTAGGGTCTGCTCAGAAGAGTTGCAGTATCAACCACATGTGGACTCTGTGAGTGTTGAACAAACACAAATGCGCCTATGCAAGCGTCTGCAATAGGGATTGGCTAACGGCCCTAGTAGACAGGTATCCTCGAATACAAGTGGCCAGTGCGGACATAGGAATCAACACTCCATAATTAGTCAGTTTCACGTATCAAGCGGTTTTCAGACCAAGTATATTTTTAAGCATAGTACTGTAGTGAGTGCAAAATAATAATAAATCCCTTTACTCACACCCTTCAAATTCGTAGGACTGAAGAAAAATACTGAAAGAAATTCGCGAGCCTATGTGCGGTTTTTCTTTAGACCTATGAAAACCTTGCCTTCACAGAAATCGATGAGTGAGCTGAAAAGAAGGAAATAAATTTGCAAGCCTATGTGAAATTATTTTTGGATCAATTAAAACTCTGTCTTCACAGAAATTAGCCGTTGATCTAATAAGAAAGTAACCAAAGTAGCGAGCCTATGCGAAATTCCTTTTGATATAAAATGAGAAGAATATTAAATTAATAAGAGGAGAATGACTGAAATCATTTGGAAGGTTTCGTTTCCGTTCCCCGCGTCCAGCGTTGAATTTTTCGCCGGGGTAAACCGGGTTAAACCAATTATGTTATCTGTTAAACTGCGTCACTTTAAAGAATTTTCTTTCAACACTCTAAGAAAGGTAAGTATTTCGAAGAATCTCTCTTCGTCTACTTTTTAATGTATGCAACTATATATCCCTTCTGTGAGCAACGAACTTTTTACCTTTGTTTTAAACATTTTAAATATTATTTTGCGTCAGCTCATTTAATCTGTTCGTTACATGAACATTTTTTTTCGTCATAACAATTCGTTAAAACTACGGACTTTAAAAATTTCTTAATTATAATCCTGAAACGAGCTACTAACGCAACTTCCAGTCTGAAATTTGTAAATAAATTCCTTATCTTGTTTTGTCAAAAAAAAAAAAAATTATCCGTATGTTTCCTCGTCATTATTATCCTTCATTAATCTTCTTGGCGTGGGTTAATCACTTTAACCTCTGAGTCCCATTTCCACTATAGCATATTTAGGTTACAATCCTTCATTTAAACATGTTTTCAAGAATGGACAGGGAATGTCTGTTAAGCCTTTTGACGTATTTCCCCTAGTGTCGAAAAAGTCATTTAATACCAGAGGAAAACTTGTAAAGGACTAGCCGAAGTTATCTGTTATGCGCCGAAGACTTTCGGCCATCGTTGTTCGTTTTCGGCGAAAAGGGAGAAAATTGAGAGATGGCCAATGTAGCGTTTATGTTGTTAACTCTCCGACGTTTGAAATGAATGTAAATTCACATACTATGACTGTGAAATAGATTTTAGTGTCACGCGGTTAAAGTGATTTTGCAGCTCAACAGCGTTTTAACACGTGCGAACCTAGAATAAAACAAATTTTACTAATGGTGGGTTGCCGTTCTCTGAGCTGAAGGACTTCCAGAAATTGTAATCGTTTTTTAAAAATTAGGATCGCATAGTAATGCTGAATTATAGACCAAAATCAGACAGAAATTTGAAGGGAGCGTAGAAGTGTGCCATATGTGTTTGCATCAGGCGTAGATAGCAGGTTGTTATGGGAACTTACTCATAAGAATAATGGACTATTCCGGACATCATAAATACTGCGTCTCAAGAGGAAGTATCAGTTCACAGTCGAAGTCATACGATTACTGTAAGACTATATCACAAGACAAGTATCACTATTGGAATAGTGATACTTGTCGAGACAACATAGTTCACTCTAACCAAATCTGATATTCATTACTAATACTTCTACTTCTTTGTATATATTTCTGTTTGTAATATATCTGTGTTATTCCATACCTGTGTTCGGGTTATTCTTCATTGTTTCTACCTTGGACCATCACCGTGATACAAGGAACTTGGACCATAACACAGGTCAATCTTCGCGAGAGAAATGTGGTATGGTCGATATATTTTGATGATTTATGGTTTTATCAGAGATCGGATCCACAAAACTGTTAGCGACTACGAACCTGGGTATATTTATAACAATGTAAAAACCATCAAGCCTGTTCTCCTCTACGTTCAATTATACTACAAACCCCAAACTTTTTCTCTTACAAAACACCAAATCGTACAAGTAAACTTTTTTTTTATATCAAGGAAATATACACACGCTGATTGCAGAATTATGGGATCATCCCTAAGACCTTATTTCTCAAATTAATATATGTAGGTACTTCCAAAGATTCGCGATACCTAAGGTTTTAAATGAATTTTTAAAAAATGAAAATCTTTCTTGAAGCCTTTATTTTAGTTTTAATTTGAAACTAATAGATTAAATTTAATGTTTCAAATAAGCAAAATACTTTTCTGTATTTCAAAACGGATTCAAATTGTCTGGAAGAAGTTTTCGTTATGAAATCGATAACATTCGCTGATGTTAGCGCCATTTTTAGCCATCCGTAATCGCAATGTAATTCTTTTTATTAAAAATCTTTCAAAAATAAAATATACTTTTCTGAAGCTTTATTTCATGAATATTAACTGATTTAAATTTTAATCTAATTTTAAACAAATATTACTTACTTTAATTTAAAATATCACAAAAATACATTTTTAATACAAAGGTAACTGTTTATTAAAGGCGTTGACAGTTTGACTGACAGCCGGAAGTTTATGTAATTTTTTTCTACAGTGGATGTCTGTAAAATTTATGTGAGCTCCTTTCTTATATATATTTTTAACTACCCAGTAATCTTTAAAATTTAGGCAAGTTTATATACATAAAAAAATTTTTAATTCTTTTTTAAATATTTGTGGTCGCTAAATTATTAAAAGCTTTTCAATTTATTATTAATAAATATAGTTTTTAATAACAATATCACCTAACTGGCACAAATTAAGACAGAATTGTAACAGAAAACTTCATAAATAATTAAAAGATTATATATATAAATTATATATAATATTAATATAATTAAAAAATTTTAAAAATTAAAACAATTCTTGTAAAAATTCATTATTCATCAATTTTCTTCTTAGGACGATAGTGTCTATAATATATCTTATTCATGAAAACAATTAAAAGCTTTTCTAATTCAATAATATCTTAATTGTAATGATTTTTTAATTTTATGATTCAAAGCAGTTCTTCGGTAACTGGGGGTCCTGTTTCACAAAAGGAAATTGATAATTTAAATTCTCCAAGTTCTGTTTTAGACTAATAAACATAAAGCTGATTAAAATTTAATTTCACGAAAATTTAATTTCTTCCCAAAATTAAATAAGTGAGAAGTAACAGATGTTAAAAAGTATTTTTACCAAGATTTTCTAAAAAAGACATTTCAAGAAACGTTTCTGAAATAATTTCATTTGTGAATAAATCCTGAATGTTAATAATTAAAATCCGACAATTGTTTTTTGAAAGAATTTCCAAATCAATGTGTTTTTCACCGCAAAAAAAGACGCTAAAATTTCCTATACTAATCTTTGGCCACCGAGCTGACAAAAAAACAAAAAAAAACAAGATTTATATACCAAAATTTCAAACGTTCTAAAATGGATGAAAAAATCCAATTGAATAAATCAACAAATCCTCTGGTCGTTCCTCTTAAAGATTTTGACGATAAAACTTGTTTTTATTAACTTTGGGGCAGTTTTTGATTATTTTGTTCTGGCAAATCAGTGGTGGTACCTAATTTTATAGTAATCATCGAAAATAAAATTTACAGCACAACAAACAAACCCTCTCTATATCTCCGCTACATTAACGTCATCTTCTTTATTGAAAAAGATCTTGATCAGAGGCATACAACTAACTTAAGCCTTTGAAAGTAATCCGAACTTAGTTTTACACATAAACTCGGAGTTAATAAAAAAAAAAGTCCTCCCTCTTTTCAATGTCCTTATTGATAATAAATAAAATTTATTACTCTAGCATACAAGAAATCTATCAGTATTAATCCCTGTCTCCTTAATATCAAAGCAAATGCCCTTAACGATACAAGATAGAAGTCATAAAAAACTTATCAACCTTGATAAGATCTCTTTCGCTGCAACAATATTCGATAAGAAAATGGAAAAAGCTGACTACGATTATTTTAAAAAGAAATTTGATTTTTTTATGTGTGTATAAACCTGCCGACTTTTGTAAATACGGGCGTCTATAAACGACATTATCCGAAAATAAGAGCAGTAACTATAGTGAATATAAAATTTATTGGTAATTTAGTAACATTTCCTTAACAAGTGTCGTCGAATGTCAAATTACCTAAAATTCAATATAAAACTTAGAATACTTAAAATATTTTAATTTTTTATGGATAGTTAAGAATTATCTAAAAAAAAGGGCATTTATGTTGTACAGTGTAACACGGATATAAGAGAGTTGTCGGGACCGGGGAAGAAGTCTCTTATATCCGGGTTTCTCTTATATCCGGGTTTGGTCTATTATATATACATTAACGCAGGCTCTAATTTGGGACCAGAGAAAATCTCTCTTATATCCGGGCTTCTCTTATACCCGGGTCTCTTATACCCGGGTCTCTTATATCCGGGTTACACTGTATTTCATTTATGTTGCCTATAATTTTGCTACAAGTATTTCCTCCTTACATAAATCTTGCAAAAATTGGATTATCGATAGATTTGTCAACAACTCATAAAAACACCGACTTCAGTGTTATAAAAACGTTTTTTTTGCGATATTTAAACTAAAAGTAAGTAATATTTGTTTTAAATTCAGATTACTTAAACTTTAAATTAGTTAATCTTCTTCAAATAACGCTTCATAAAAGAATATTTTATGTTTGAAAGATTTTTTAATAAGGAGAAATATGTTGTGTTGACAGATTTGTCAATATGGACGATTTTAACGAGTTTACTTATAATCAGAAAACAATTCCAACCAATTTAAATTCATTTTGAAATACAAAATATTTTACTTATTGGAAATATTAAATTTACTCTATTTTCTTGGAATTAAAACAAAAATAAAAGCTTCAAGAAAGTTTTTTTTTTCATTTTTAAAATCCATTTTAAACTTCATGTATAGCTTTTATTTATATATATATATATATATATATATATATATGAGATAACGATATATATTTTTATAGGTCAGGAACAATATTGGGGAATGTATGAGAAAGTGTTTCGTCCTTTAGGACTTCATCAGACTTAATTTTTTCTACTTTGTCATACATTTTTACCCAATATATATATATATATAAAGGTAACTATACTCGTGTCGAAAAACCTTCGAATTATTGATTTAACAATAGCCAAATCAATCTCGAAGTTAAAAAAAAGGTTTTAAAAAAGAAAGAGCCAGGAACATGAAAGTCTGTCGAAAATAATCGTACAGATACAGGTTCAAGGCCCAAAGAAAAAACCCCGATACGAGTAAACAACTAACTAAAGAGCTCGATACGAACGTAGAGCAAACCTAGTCAAATCTAATGAGCCAGACAAACTTACCAAGGTTTCACTTAGGCAGATCGTGAGGGTCAGCTGACCCTAACGATCTGCCTAAGTGAAACCTTGGTAGGTTTGTCTGGCTCATTAGATTTGACTATATATATAAATATGTGTGTGTGTGTGTGTGTGTAAAACATTATATTATATGTACTATAATATATGTTATATTATATATTATATAGATATATATAGATAATATATATTATATTATATATTATATAGATATTATATATTAAAACCTTTCTTAAACCCATCGTCGATGAGCATGTAATTATTTTTAGTCATACTAACACACATTATGAACTTTATTACAACCAAAATAAAATATTACCAATTATTTTATTGTAAACGTTTGAATTCCACTTGCATACAAGTTGAAAAAGCAATAAAAACATAATTTGTTGAACACCTGCAGATAGTAATAATCAGTATCTATCATGTGCTACAAAAAATGAAACGTTTCTAACAATTAATAACTCCTAAGTCTCTAACAACATCTCCCTAAACAAAATCCACTTTACAAAAGACAAATATTGTATACTAATTATTTTGTCAGTTGGAAGACTTTCTTTCTGTTGATACCAAAAAAAAATACAATACATATTAGTCATAGTAAAACATTTCTCTCAAGAACGGTGACAATTCATCTCTCCGAGCAAAGTGCTATATGCAAATATATAACATAAATCAATGGTGTCCCTTCCTTTCGATTCTTAATCAACAATACAGTATTCTGCCAACTCAACTTCAAAAAACGATTAAAATATTGGAAGTCCTTCACATCAAAGGACGGCAACCTACCATCAGTAAAATTTATTTCAATTTAAGCACGCACGTGTTAAAATTACTTCGAACTGTGTAGCCCTTTTAACCACGCGACACTAAAATATATCCCACACAAGGCGATCCTTAAGGTTAAGGATTGCCTTGATCCCAGTTATAACATGTGAATCTCGATTCATTTCAAACCTTGAACGGTTAACAGCACAAACGCTCGATTGGCTGGCTCTCGATTTTACTCTTCTTTCATTCAAAATTACCAGTGATGGTCGAATGTACTGGAAACATATCACATGAATCCGGCAATATATATACCAAGTGTAACAACAAAATTGTCCAAATCGTGTAAAAGCCCAAAGAAAATTCTAAAGATTTTTTACATTATTCGGACTATTGTCCACATCTTTGTTGCCATATTAATCACAACATTTCGGCCATTGTACGCTTCAGGTGGTTGGAACCCTTTATTTCGCTCGCTGAGGTAGACTGTTCTAGTTCCACGTACCATGTCTAATGGATGTCAGTTATCAGTTATCTCCTGTTAATTCCCCTCTCCAAGTTCTCCACTGCCAGTTCATATGAAAAAGATTATTGTCCAACATCCGTCCCTGAACCATACCTCCTAACTCAAATACATCCATCCCACAAAATATATCTAAAAAAGCCACTAAACTAAATGAGTTTATTTTTTCCGGGTTTTCAGATCAGACATTTAGCCATCTTGATACCATTTTCCCAAAGAATCACTGAAAAAAAATCTAAAAAGACAGGTTAAAATCGTTCTGTGTCAGCCCCACTGTCTTCGCAACTGAGCAATGGTGTGAGGAAATAGATCATTCAGGCCTACAGTAACATTCATTCTCTGGTCTTCATCGTCAAAGTCCATTCAAGAACCATCAAGAGAACGGTGAATAAGAAAAAGAGTGAACAGTAAAGAGGGAAAATGGATCAGGGGTCACAACAGGAATAGGGATCATCATTACAGCTTAGAGCTAAAGAATTCAACTATAAAAGATCCAACTCAATTGATAAGATGTTTGGCACGTGAGGGAGGAGTTCTAGCTATGACAGTCCAAAGGGCAGTGAAAAAACATTTGAAAATGAAATCGTACGTGAAACTTGAGCGGCACCTTGTTACCAAGGACAGAAAGCTAGAAGATCAGAGAGCGCAAAGATCATCTTGAATTAGCTGGAAAATGATCGTGGAACATATATATATATATATATATATATATATATATATATATATATATATTTGAACTTTATTTCAATCCTTCATGAGCTTCCGATCCTTAGCTATGATTAACTAATGATGAACATGCCATATTCGTTCATGGTTCTTCTGTTAAGCTTGGAGAGTAATTATACATTCTTATTGCTGGAAGTAGAGTCCAATAGTGTTATAAAACCTCGGAGAATTCCAGTAAGATATCTTTAATTATTTATAAGACACAACCGTTCAGATCTTAATCTAACAAATGAACAATTTTGCTTTTATGCGATTTGAACAATTTAGCTGATACACGCGGTATACGTGTGTGCGCATGTCTATATTCAAATGTAAATATATCTGTAAAGAAAATATAAATATATAATTCAGATATATCTGTAAAGACAGTACAAATAAAAGAAAAAGAAGCAAACCATTTATACCAACGCGTTTCGTTTTTAAGGAACTTTATCGAGGCAAGTATTAACCTGTATTTATACACATAAGTTGGGCAAAAATAAAATAACTTTAAATTTTCAAATTTAAAGTAGAGAACGCTCTAAAATATTCTAAAGATTTTTTACATTATTCGGACTATTGTCCACATCTTTGTTGCCATATTAATCACAACATTTCGGCCATTGTACGCTTCAGGTGGTTGGAACCCTTTATTTCGCTCGCTGAGGTAGACTGTTCTAGTTCCACGTACCATGTCTAATGGATGTCAGTTATCAGTTATCTCCTGTTAATTCCCCTCTCCAAGTTCTCCACTGCCAGTTCATATGAACAAGATTATTGTCCAACATCCGTCTCTGAACCATACCTCCTAACTCAAATTGACCGAAAGGATTTAGTCAAAGATTTGGAAATTTCAAAGTGTAAAGCAGAACTGTTAGATTTAAGGTTACATCAGTGGAATCTATTAGCTGATCATCTATGGATTCTCCATTTCCGTGATCGTCACAACGATCTAATCCCATTATTCCTTATAGAAGGTGATTTGGTGAACTGCAAAGATATCAGTGGTCTTATGAAACCACTTAACATTAGTTACAATCCGAAGGAATGGAGGCTGTTCATTGATTCCGCGAAGACAATTCTCAAAGATATCTTGTTACACAATGGTAATGCTTTACTATCAATCCTTGTTGGTCATGTAGTCCATATGAAAGAAACTTATGACAATATCAAACTAGTGAGATGTATCAACTATGATCAATATGACTAACAACTTTGCGAAGATTTGAAAGTTGTTGGTCTCTTGCTAGGATTGCAAGGTGGATATACCAAGTACTGTTGTTTTCTTTGTGAATGGGACAGTCGAGACAGTTCTCATCATAAGAACGACTATCACTGGATTCCGGGAGGAAAAATGTTCAGCACAACCACCAAGTTGAGTTTAAGAAAATGTTGTTGCTACATCTTCACATCAAGCTTGGTTTTATGTAAAAATTTCGTGAAACTACGGAAACAAAGACGGCATTCAAGTATGCGCAGAATAAATTTTCTAGGATAAATAAAGACAAGATAAAGGAAGGCATCTTTATTGATCCCCAGATTCGTCAACTACTTTTAGGTGAAAATTACAAGAGAAAAGCTGCATGGAAAGATTTAGGCTTTTTTATTTTTTCAGTTTCCGGCTCCGGACCCACAATCCTGAAATTTTGGATTCACAAGTTTTCATTACTGCGATTATTTTCGGATTCCGCTATCTTGGCCTCTGCTGATAAAAAAACAATTAAAGGAACACAACTCTATAACTTTCAATAGCACATGTTCAAATGAAAACTTACTGTTTTCAAATTACAGTGTTTCAAAATGAAATTGTCCGTGTTTCCAACTTTACTCCTAGAGGACGTAACCCAATATATCATACCATTTTGTAATCAGACCGACCACGTGAACAAATTAAAACATTATCCGTTGGATCTGGACCCGCAATCCTGAAATTTTGGATTCCCAAGTTTCATTATTGCGATTGTTTTCGGCGATTTTCTATGTGATTTTTTGCGACGAAGAATTTTTTCTACGATAATAATTTTTATAAATTGTAAATAAATTTGGGAATAATCGAAATTAATTGCGAAATCCAACAAAAGAGTTGCTAGTTTAATACCTGGTTAAGGCAGCGGAGAACTTGGAAATTAATTGCGAAATCCATTGAAAGTCACCGAAGAAACAAATATAATTGTTTGTACGGAAAGTAAGGACCTACATACATCAAATTGCCTTTAAATAATGTGACAGCAGAAGAATTATCGTTGAACTTTTTAAAAGGCAAGCTTAAATATTAATGCAATACTTAAATGCAACACTCAATTTTTAATTCTTCTGTAGTTTATTGATGCCTACCGCATCTACTCTTCCCGGCATATTGTGATGAGGGCCAAATCAAGAGCCCATCGCACGCGTGTGTGTGTGTGTGTGTGTGTGTGTGTGTGTGTGTGTGTGTGTGTGTGTGTGTGTGTGTGTGTGTGTGTGTGTGTGTGCTATAAAAAGCTAACCATAACATACCACAAGCAGGTGTTATCGAGGGAGCACTTATTGAAAAATTTACTTCACAATGGAAAGAGCCGAAGCGAAAATGATGTTGATGAAAAAAAAAAGGGAGAATGAAGATCTTTTTTGTTCCGAAAATACATCAAAACAAAAGTTTCTTTATGTCCGTAACCAGGATTGGAGCATAATTAACTGATCCAATTCGAATCTGCTCTCCCGTGGAAGGCGAATGTTTTCTACGGAACAAAACGATGATTATCAGCCAGAAATTCTTCCCTTTAGTGTTTGGCGCCAAGTCAAGCAATGCTTTGGTTTCTTTTTCTACTTTTGATTGACTTCCCCTTCCATAGCACACCTGCCCTTTCTCGTCATCTCACGATTTTATTTTCATTTTAGCAATAAGGAATATAGATTTAAATCCTTTTAAAACTCCTTAAATAATTTGTCTTCTGGTAGTAGAAGCCGGGCAATTCTTTTCTAACTGAATGGAGACGTGTACACTTGTAAATCTTTCCTTTACCGCCGTGTATATTTCGTTCTCTTGTATAATGCGCATGCTGATCCCATTGACATTTATATAGATAAATCTTCTTAGTTGGCATGGCGCTTCTGCGACAGCAATTATCAACATACGGTAAGTATATAGACATCAAAACTGCATGGAAGCTATCGGTTTTACACCTAAGACAGTTTCAAACAAAGTAAAAGAAAGAGAGAAGAAACTTGCAGAGAAAATGAATTTAAAAGAGAAGCAAGAACAGTTTAAAATAAAGACACACAGTCTCTTGAACATTTATTTTCTGCCTTGTATTTGTTTTGATTTTGTGTCAAATATGAAATTTAAATCTATTTTTACTGTTTCTAGGTTTTGTCTTTGTCATCGCTTTTCGTGTTCTTTTTGTTCTGATGTAGGATTCTCTCCCGAATATCCAGTTGTTTTCATTTGGCAATTTCATCGTTCTTTCTCGGCATCGCTTAAAATTTGAAAAAGTTTATACTAAAAAAGTAAACGATGATATTTATAAAAAGTCACTGACAAAAAGTCCGTGACAAAATGCTTCCATTTCGACCAAACGATCCTTTACTTGATGCGCTCAGTGGAGATTTTTTCTTAGTGATTTGCATTTCTTATTTTTCGGTTAAACTGGAAAATCCAAGACCCCCTCACTCTTTGGAAGAACTCTGTCAATGTTTTCAGGAGTGTAGCCATACTCACTACCTTTGACCAATTGTGGGTTGGTCAGGCTATTTATCTTGATTCAATCACTTAAATACTCCATTCTCTTGACAAAATTTGTTGATTCTTTTTTATTTTTTATTTCTAATTAATATCTTTAACAATGACGTAATAATAAAACGTAAAACTTTCCAAAATGAACTTTTAGTTTAATCTGAAATCAAAAAGGATATCTGAAGAAATTTTCAAATAATGACCACCCAGATGTTGTACTCAGAATGAATCGTTCAATTAGCTTGTACCGGTTGATAACAAGTGATTGGTAAAGGTTACTGACACTAAAAACAAAAGCCTTTCAAGTTCCGCGAGTCTCAGTTCTTTCTTCGCTCGAAAGGCAACTCAAGTCTCCCTAGATGACCGATCTTTTGAACGTCTGTCACTCAGAGGGAGAGTATCTGAACTTTGGAAGTTTTGGGGGTTGGAAAGAGTGGCTTGAGGAGGATGACGTTCGGCGATCAACAATGAATGTGGACTAGCCGAGTCAAATTTAAATGTCTAATGACAACTGATGACGAAACAATTGGGGCCAAAGAGCACTGACTTGATTGAAATCTGAAACTAAATTTTCGCCTATGAAAATCAACACGAAATTATGTTACTTCCTTCCTACTTTGTCTGCCACGTAGAATTTCTACAATTCTTTTTTATATGCTAATTCCTTTCAGGATGCGGATGATCACGGCTCTCCATAACCTCCGGTCTTTAGTTGCTGTAATAACTCAAGCCATTTTACTATTTCTCTTTGTTCTTGCTCTACAATCCATACCCTTAAGTAGTTTACTCGCGGTTTCCCCCTGCTTTTCTTGCCTTACCAAACTTTTTTATTATTCTATCTCGCCCCACTTCTATATTCGTTGTGTTCTGAAAAAGTGTGAATATCTGTGTGTGCGCACGCGTGCAGTTACACGTATATATTTATACATACAGAAAGCATTCATTTTTATCGGGCTGGTTTCAACTTCTAGTTTATTAGATCGATGAAGACTACGTCAGCGCGTTATTTGAACCGCACACATTTTGCTTTTCGGCTTTTGAAATTGATTTAAAGGCTCACTAACCGGGAACTTGAAAAAGAACTTGTCTTCGTTTTTGGTTTCCTTACCCAATGTCAAAGTTCAAACAAACCTGACACTTGGGATTGAGCCTGAAACCACAGCAATATTATTTATCTTCCGTTTTTCAGTTTTCGTTATTCAGTTTTTTTTTAAAGCAGTGAAAAGCCTAACATTTTGTTTCGCGTCTATTCCCCCACATTTTTTTATTATCTGAAACAAGGCTGTTAAGCGAACCTGGCACTTGGGATTGAACTTGGTACATAGGAATGTACGCTAAACTTTTCTGGCTTTCATACTTTCCTTTAATGATTATGCGGAACAATTTCTGATTCTTCAGTGAGGCCGTGTCTGCCATTGTTCAAACAAATATGATATTTAAGCTAAAGTCGGTGAGGCATAATGTCACAAAGAAGGAGCGTTTACTCAATGCCACGTTCAGCCATCAAAAAGGCACACGCCAACCATTCAGAAAATCAAACAACCCATTTTATATACCAAATTACTCCAACCATCCATCTACCATAAGTAAGCAAAACCCACAATCCATTAGCTGATTATTATCTGACAACAATCACGCCAAATGCAATAGAAAATGAAACATCACTTGGTTCAACACACTATACAATAAAAATATTTAAAAAAAACAATATATGCAAAATATCCATCAAACTTATCGACAGTTATAAAAATCAATTCACTTGCGAATACCAAGTAGTACACCATGCCATTTCCTAAAATATGGCGGAGTGAATTGCGTCATGGTGCTCTTTTTCTCACAGACGGTGCCCAGCTGACCCTACTATACTGTGCAGTCGACAAAATAAAAAAAAATCAAACAAGGCGAATGCGCGAAATAAAAAAATCATAAAATGGCGACAATTTACCCATCGCACCTTGTATATATGAATAACGAAAGTTTCTGTGAAACAGAAAAGCTACTCACAAAAACATTCAAGAACATAAAGCTACTCACAAAAACATTTAAGAACATAGAAATATGCAATTAACTCAACTCTCAATACATTCAAATTAATATGAAAATTAATAGAAACCAGTGGAAGCTTAAAAAGAACATAAAAATGTAACCTTTGCAAAGATGAGAAAAGAGTAATAATCACCTTTCCAGAAAAATATAAATTAATAAACAAAACATCAGAACTTATTTCCAAATACCGACATGCAAACAAATTCCTATTACACAACCTACAACTGCATCATAGCATCAAGATCTATGTAACCCATAACCTAAAATTATTTCAAGCGCCAAACTTTAGGACAAAAGAAAGAACTGAAAATAAAATATGATGAAATGAATAAAACAAACTCGACTTCCAGGTTGTAATTTTCAAATTTAAAAAATTTCAACCTCAGCGTCGCGACTGCACGCTCCAAAATTATTCTTACATTTAACAATATCTCATTACTAAAAAAACACTCTTTCGGACTGCACTATCTTTCGATGTCGCATTACTACTTGGAATTTAACAAAAACACACTGAAATGTCTACCTGATGATGGTCGTTCGAAACAACTGAAAGCCCGGCTCGTAGAAAAAATAAGACCTGATAAAACCGGAATTTATAAACAAGGATCATACCATTCATTAACGGATTCGAAGTTGATTGTATTTTATTATTAAATATTGTTTGCGAGAGTGATTCTTGCCGTATAATTAGCTTCAGTATTTGTTTTTCGTTTGAATGATTTACGTTAAATAAATTGAATACGCACTACATAATTGATATATATATATATGTGTGTGTGTGTGTGTGTGTGTGTGTGTGTGTGTGTGTGTGTGTGTGTGTGTGTGTGTGTGTGTGTGTGTGTGTGTGTGGAGAGAGAGAGAGAGTTCGAATTCCAATCGAGTCCATTACATTCACTTACGCGCTAATACCCTTGGGAAAGGTATGAATCCTCCAGCTATGGATAAATAGCGGGACAGACTGGGTTCTATGGCCTTGGATGGCATCTGGTCTAGGAGAAGGACAACTCTGAATTCAAAACCTGCGGAGGGTCTTTTGGGGACTTTGTGGCACGTAGTGCACCAGGTCTGTGTATTCGGCCCTTCAAAAAGTGCGGATTTTTATTATTATTTGATTTTTTTTATTCGGGTCAATAAAAAATCAAATTAATTATCTATTATAAAAAATTTAAGACAGCTAACCTTATCCTCAAAAATAACAACACACCAGTTAAGTCAAAATTACAAAGAACGAACATTATCTATGTGTTCAAATGCCCCTTAATGAACTCTATTCCTGATCAAACCGGACTCATAAATAATTACATCGGTTACACAACTACATGCTTATCCAGACGTCTTACGTTACACCTATCTGACCACAGCTCCATTAGAACCCATTTAAACACGCACACAAACTTACTAGACTCCATTAGAAACATACTCGTAGAAAACACAAATATATTAACTGCATCCACTTGTAGAAAAGTTTTAAAATAATGGAAGCTTTAATAGTAAAAAAGAAAAAGCCAACTCTTAACAATATTAACTACGAACAAGGCTACAACGTGCTAACCGTATTCGGAAATTAAAAACATCTCTGCCGAATAGCCGAAAGCGCTCGCAACTATAAAACATTTGGGCAGTTTTTACACACTCTTTGTCCAGAAAAGAAAGCTCTTGTTCGAACACAAGAAAAATTCAATAAAAAGATTAACCGTAGTACCTTGTCTGTCGTTTTTAATGGAACATGCATAAACGAAGGATTGCTGCCTAAATATACAACTATATATATATATATATATATATATATCTTTCATTCATTTGATGTATGTTAATTGTACAGATAGAAGTCAAGCTACCTGTATGTGCAAAACAAAACTCTCACTAATTTGGTTTTACATATTCAAACTTTTTCATATTCAGCAGACTTCAAGGAAGAGTCAACCCTATACGTAATCCAAACCCTAGCCCTAACCTTATCCGTAACCCTAACGCTAACCTTATTCCTAAGTTCTCTCTTTAATCCAAGATTCTCATTTGTTAATCGAATATTGATTACTTTCAAGGCTCTTTTCGATTCCATTCACCAGTTCTTGGACATTGTCTAGCATTTGTTTACAGAGTGTCATTTCCAATCGAACAATTCATCGCTTCAATCGACGGTTTCATTCGAAATAAATAGTGCAGAGAAAATCGTGTTATTTTGCTCTCGTCTAAGACGTCGGTTGGTTTGTCAAAAAAAAAGTAGGATTTTATAGTAACACTGCATCACATTCACAGAAGCAGAACTGCTTTCTAAACGTTGGCCTCTAAGGCAAGTACGTGAACTGAAAGAAAAAAATACCACCTTCAAAACCTGCCACCTTCAAGAACGAAATGTCAGAAAAACAGAATTTACACCGGAAATAAAACGGTAACTGATGAGTGTAAATAATACTAAAGACGATTCATTCCACCCCCACCCCCGTGAATTCGGTGATATTTACCCAGATCTGCACGATGATAGGATGTGACCCGTGGACGCTTTTAAAGTCGGATACCTATACGGAACGATATGCCTTGTCCCCGCCACCACTGTCACGATGGCGTCGTTATCCACCAACTTTTCCTTTTTAGTGCAATGAAAAAGGTGCTGCTGCGGGGTTAGGATCTCCGGGAACAGGTTTCCTGCATAATTTTAAGAAAAAAGAAACAATACTTCACTTTGATCCCAACCCGATAGCCGGGCCAAAGCCTTCCCGGTCAGCAATGAAGTCGGAGATTGAACTGTAAAATTTGTCAGTTTATATGGCCTCTGTTTTAAAAAGCTACACGCGCAGTTGCCCCCCACCCTCTCTATCGCTTCCCTCTCTCACTTTTCTGACTCTCTACCCCCCCCCCCCCCCGCTCTCTCTCGCCTCTCGCTCCCACTTTCTCTTTCTCTCTGACTCTACTATTTCAGTGACCCTCCCTCATAAAAAGGCATTATACGCAGGGGATAATTTTAAACCTGTTTTTAAAAACAATAAAACTGCGCACTCACAAATCGTTCAACAAGGGCAAAAGGTGGAATGTGTTTATGGAAAGAAAATAAATTTTTCATAGTCTTGTTCTATAATTTCCCAAGCTGACCGATATGCCATTCACCCTGGTTAGGGGGTCAGACAGTTTCAGATTAGGGTCGGTTGACATTGTTGAGTGCGTTTCCCTAATTATAAGAGACAGGCACCAACGGTTTTTAATGAGCGACTGGACCAAGGCAGTAGGCGGGGGGTGCGAAAGAAACCAAAGTTTTCTTTTACAGTTTATTTTTATTTACGAGTCGTTTGGAGAATTTCAATATATGTATTTTTTTTTAATGAAAACAGAATAACTTGCTTCGTGTACTTGACGTGGGGTCTGCTTTTTTCTCACCCGCATTTTGCCGACTTTGTAGTTTTTTTTTGTTTTTTTTTAAATAAGAAAACGTTTTGATTAGAATTTGTTAAAGTTAGCCAAGTTTGACACAAGGCTGAATATTCGGAGCATAGTAAAGTAAAGAAAGGACTCATAAGTAATGTCTTGTGATCCTAATTACTGAATTATAGTCGATGCTTTTCATGCTAAAACCGCAAATGAATTGAAATTTAAAAATCATGCTTCATTGCCGAAAAGGGGGCTTGTCAAGAAATTTTAAATATTCCCACATATTATTGAAATATGGATTAACAAAGCAAATTAGAACCTCTATTTAATTTTCCTCTTTTCATCTTAAATGCATCGACATACGGAAACATCGGTGTACATATGTGTGCACGTCTGTGTAGGTAGAGGTGTGTATGCGTGTGAAGGAGTATGTGTGTGTGAAGGTGTATCTCTGTATGTGTGTAAAGTCGTATGGGTATATACGTGTGTATTCAGGTGGAGGTGTATGTCAGTATGTGTGTGGAGATGTATGTATGTATGCGCATAGATGTATATTATGTAAAGGTGTATGTGTGAAGAGGTGTATGTCAGTGTGTGGAGGTGGTGTATTTAAGTATATGTGTGGAGGTGCCAGTGTATGTGTGAGTGTGTGTCCCTTGACTGATATGTAGACATCAACTGAAGTTCGATTTTAAATTTTCGCTGTATAATCTATGTGATTAATATTTACGAGCGACAAGGAAGTAGATTATGTTTAAAATGAGTATTGTGTAAAATAAATACTTTTTTAATCATTAACCTGCTGACATTGATATTCCTACATGCATTGACACATATGTGAAGAAATATAGTCTTAAGGTGTGCTATATTTATGGGATAAAGTGCTCAATATCAGAAGATAGAGCGTGTGTAAATATAAAAGTGAACACTTAGAGGCGACAGTCTGTTTCATGCTAGACGCAATCGTCAGGCCACGAGTGCTGTTATTTTTCTCGGCTATTTATATATACGGGTCAGTGGTTCATTGTGAATAGTCTATTTTGGCGGTTATTTTACCGGAAATCGTTTATTTGTTTATTCATTTATTTGGGTTAAATTATTTTGCTTGTCATTATTTGTTTTTTTTTGGGGGGGGGGTTCTTATCTTATATTTTTATTTTATTCGGTGTTTTTATTAACGTAGTAAAAATTTGTTTATATCGCTTATTTAATAGTTTTGTTTTGGTTTGGGAAGATAATTAAAGCTATTTATTCAATTTTGGGGCTGATTGTTGTAGTTTATTCTAACTATTCTTTTGGCGGGAGCCGTTTTTAATTTGTTTATTACTTTATGTATTTATTTGGATTATTTATCTTTATTTGTTTTTTCTAACGGTTAATTTATCGGGATCGGTTTGTTAGCTTATTTATTTACTTATTTGGATGAATTTAGATTAATTTATTTTACTTGTTTTTTATTATTTATTTATTATACTGTATATTTTTATTTACTCTTTTCGGTTTTCGATTTTTAAGTAACGTAGTATTTTGTTTTTTTTTTAACGTTATATAACAGTTATAGCTATGTTTTTCGTCCGATTTTTGGTTTGATTTTTATAATCTAAGTAATATTTTGGTCATAATGGTTTGTTAATTTGTCTATTATTTACTTTATTTATTTGGGTTCATTGATTTTGTCTTTTATTTTTATTCATTTATTCTATTTCGTCTATTCTAACGGGTGTGGTTTGGTAATTTGTTTGGGTTAATTTATTTTACTTATTTTATTGTCATTTTGTTTATTTATTTTATTTTTATTTTATTTTTTTCATTTTTCGATTTTTAAGTAACGTAGTAAAAATTTGTTTTCATGTCTGCATTTTGAGATGAGCTAGGATCTTTTATTTAATAATTTATTTTGGTCTGGGTAGGTAATGATAGCTATTTTTTCCTCCAAGCAAAGTTTGCAAGTTTTTGATTGGTTGTTCTAGGCTGATGATCTTTTCCTTATTTTGCAAGATATTTTTGGTGTGATGTGCGTTTTGTTTTTAATTTCCCAGGTATACTTAGAAAGCATTGTGCTGTTCACATATTTACTATTCGTGAAAGATATATATATATATATATATATATATATATATATATATATATATATATATATATATATATATATATATATATATATTTCGGTGGGAAAATGAAGCGAACCGGTATTGATACTTAGACAACCCAATGAGCGATGTGCTTCCGTTAAATAGGTAATACAAACCTTGATTTGTCAGGCTGGTTTACGTGGATAAAAAGTTCGCGGAACGTTGTAGCTAAAGAAAGGGTATATATATATATATATATATATATATATATATATATATATATATATATATATATATATAAAGTACGGTGTGTTTGTGCGTGTGTGTGTCCAAGCAACTCCT
>OZ038493.1:52845958-52863458 GCA_964036315.1 Acanthosepion esculentum
AAATTGTATTTAACAATTCTCGAGAAGAAATATAACTGCAGATGTTCGTAAACTATTTTAGCGAATTTATGTGGCAAGAGCAAATAAAAGACATGCCTGGAAAATGAATTTTATTTTCAAAATTTATATTTACAGCTGCTCGTAGTTAAAATTTAACAAATAAACATAATGCCAGGTTTTATAAGAAAAATATTTTTTATGTTACAATAATTAAGATAATGATGGAAAGTAGATCTGTTCTTTAATATTGAGAAAATATTTGCTTTCACTGTATGAGGTCAATGTTTCGATTGCATTTAAGAAAACTCTCTCTTTTATCCATCAGAAAAATAAAAGGCTCAAATGACTCCGAATAAAATCCTTCTATCTAAACACCAAAAATATACCTGAAATTATCTGACTTAATGTTTCGGTGTTTAGTTACATCACCTTCAGAGAATTAGTTATCAAAGGACAGATTTTCATTTTAATATATTTACAAATAATTCTATCGCTTCGGAGTTTTAATTTTGACTTACCAATCTGTTATAGGTTTACAGCATAGAGAGGTAGCCTGACCCTTAACTGAAACGCTTATCGTGTCCTCGTAATGAACAATAAATCTTATGGGGGTCACTTCGCTGACGCGTGTAACTGAGTCCAGCTGTAGCATACCCGCGTGCTCAAAGGTATGTTTCCTCCTTTCAAAACGAACTATCTTCATGGGGGCAGGGCGCAGAACCCTCTTCTACTAAGTTTAACGGGAGCAGCGACGCCCCCTGTTATGAGATGAAGACAAAAGTGGCCCACTCCCATAAATCAAAGAGAAAACACAAGATAAACGTTGAAATTAAAGTTTCCATAGAAAGATACACTGGGATTTTGTGAAAACACGTTTGATCAATTGACGTTGACGAGGAAGACAGCCAGCTGAGCGGACGCCATTTTGTTTCATTTTAAGGAGAGCCTTTTTTATATACGTGTTTATAAATTAACTTTTTAATAATTGCAAGCAGGTTAAAAACCGGCTCACTTTCGTCTGATTTTGAATAGTTTGGAAAATGTTCGTTAGTTTTTCATAGAATTCTCTCTTCACAAATTTTCAAGCATCAAAACAATTTTTATTTCTGCTTATAAGCTAAAGTAAATAAATCGAACTACGCCAAATCAAATCCCGTAAATAAACAAAATTTAGTTAAACAAAAAATTTTCATTCATCCTGAATATTTAAAATAATTGAGAAGAAACTGCGGTCACAGGTTCGTTTGTCAAATTTCAAAGTTTAGCTTTAATTTTAATGGATTTTGTAAACAACACTATCATGATCTTGGCTTTAAAATTGTCCCGGAAGAGGCATCGAAATTGTCTTTATTTTCGGCCCCAGATATTAAAACATCAGCTTTGTCTCGCTTGACGGAGAAAGTCCCAAGTTCAGGGGTCATTATGATGATTACTATAATTAATCAAAGAAGAAACTCGTTTTTAATGTAACGTCGATCTGAAATTGAGTCCGGCTTCTCGAGGTATTTGACATTTCCTACATGCATAGACGTAATTGGTGTTGGCGTCTAACTAAAGACCAACACACACAAACCAGCAATCTTCCACTGGGTGGCATGCCACTAGCGTTTACCGCTGGTGGCCCGCTGTCGGACCGCCGGCGTGTTCGGCTCGTCAACGTTACCACTTGCGGACTGCTGATGGCCCACCGTGGATTGCCAGAGGACCGCTGGCGTTGCCATCGGCAGTCCGCCAATGGGCCACTAGCGTCTCGCATGTAGGGATTGTTGTTTTCTCAGGACAGGTTTCCAGTATTTGAAACATTTGATGCTATTATCATCCTGTCCTCCGCGTGAAGATACAATTAGCAAATACTAAAAACATGTTCGATCGAAATTAGTTTTCTTGAAAATTTTAAAAGTCTAAATTAATTTTTTAAAACATTTTATGAAAACTAAACTTTAGTTCAATAATGAATTTTAACAACGAATAATCGAGATACCACTATCTTTCCTTTACTCTTTCTCAATCACACTCTCTTTCTAAATATATATCAGTTTTGTGTCATGTGTGATACACGCGTAGGCGATCATGTAACTTTCCATACATGACTGACGAGGCTGATTTTTTTACCAGCAGTAGGTTGCTATTTCTTTCTGCGGTAGACCAGTTGCCATCCAAGGCTCTAGAACCCGGTCTGTCCTGCTATTTAACCATAGCTACGAGGAGAAGAAGAGGATTCATACCTGACGCGAAATGTTATGACCTACTTTGTTTAATTTTCAAACTACATCTTTTCGGAGCAGAAACTAAATAATACTTGTTTCAAAATATTTCAAATAAACATTATAATTTCTGATTTTCTTAAAATAAGTTTTGAAAAAATTATAATTGATATATAAAAGATTTTCAAACAGATCTTTTTTTTTTATAAAATGGAAAAATGGTTGACATGCTTGATTATCTATCAATTTTGCTGACTAAAAAAAACAAGATTTTTAACGAAAATTTCGGACATGCTCGGAACGATTAAAAAATGTAAAAAATACCCCCAAAATACTTTGATCTTTCTTCTTAATAATAACATAAACATTTAGAGGATAAAATTTTGTTTTCGTCAAGTTTGGCGTCTTTTTCATCATGATATGCTCTTTTTTAGCGATCTCATGAAGGATCCTATGTATGTTGTTATTAACCACTAGCATGCACAATTCTTTGAGGGTCGACATTCATGATTTTTTTTCTTTTAATGCATTCGTAATTGTAAATATATATATATATATTTATTCGTTTATGAAAAAGATTTCCATTTGATTAGTGGCTTCATTTTTTCATTCAAAGATAAAAGGTCAACTTTAAATCGAACTTCGTTTATGAGAATTAAATAATCTAGATTTGTCGAATGCAATGAAAACAAAGCTATTTTACAAGGTGTCTTAATTCTTCAACAGTTTGCACTTGAGAAGGAAATTCTTCGAATTTATTTATGCATTGCAATGTGCATGTTGCCCGAAGTTACATCCGTCAAACTAGAGTGAACATTGTCAATCGCATTTTCGATATTTCTTGCAAAAACAAACAAAACAAAACTTGAAATGTTACTTGATGTTTGATCAATTCTACGTAGATCGTAGGCTTTAAAATGTTGCCTGTTTAAAAAAAATGATAGCATTTACAGAAATAATCAGGTGGGGATGGATGACTAAGTCTATTATCAAAAATTAGAATATTTTTCAACAGCTGAACAAAGATAAGCTGAAAAGCCAATTTTCAGAAACAGTTTTGTTCACGTATCCTCTTTTCAATTGCCAAACTACCAAAAGTGACGGTTATTGGATTTTATTGAATGAGCTGGATGATACACAACCTGGATGTTTAATTTGGAATCTCCTTTATTTCATCCAAAATAAAGGAGTCAGATGATCTTTACCATCTCCTGATTGAGATTTAGAACTTCTTAAAGACTTACTTTTTCAAAATAATCTGGTTTCATCGATTTTAAGGATTTGTTGCATCTTATTTTTTTAACCGAAAAAGCGGGATGTTTGGAGGCTTACGTTTTACCAGTTTTGACCGCCAATCTCTAAAAATGTTGACATTATGCAACTGAATTCTATTCTTAAAACCATCATTTCAGTGTTGACGTGAGGACCAGAATTTTTCACGCCCGTAAAGAGAGTCAAAGTTATTTTTTTAAATAAGGGATTTGAATAGGAATATCTGTTTTATTATAATCTTTAAACGAAATAATTTCTAAAGAATCAATGAATTTCTTACCCGACATGATTTTCCTAACTGCTCTAAAAGTAATTTGGTAGATACCGATGTTTTAGTAGATGCCATCTTTATCAGTCAGTTATGTGCCATGTGTGATACACGCTTAAGCGATCATGTATCTTTCGATACATGACAGACGAGGCAGATTTCTTTCTACGGTAGACCAGTTGCCATCCAAAGCTATAGAACCCGGTCTGTTCTGCTATTTATTCATAGCTGGGGGGATAATAAGAGGATTCATACCTTTCCCAAGGGTAATAGTAAGTGAATGTAATGAATTCGACTGGATTTCGAACTCGGCTCTCCGATTCCTCAATACGAGCCGCTATACATTCCTCCACCGTGCCCCCATTTTTATATAAACACTAAATAGTGTAAATTACACTACTACGGTAGGCGCAGGTTCAAAGCTTGCCGGAGAGTACATTTTATTTATTACGTCGCGCAGACCAGTAGACGTAATTTAAATTGTGTATAAAAACAGGACGTTTACTCAAACATGGGTAGGCACAAAATAACATTTGTAATAGTAGGAAATCCGGACCATATGGCAAAACTACTTTCTCGCTTCTTGTAGCTATTTTCAAACTACAGGCGCTGGTGCTAAGGATCGATTTTACTTTTATTTCAATCGTGTTTTTAGTCATATATGACGATTCATGCTTGCTAATTTTTAAATTAAATCTTTAAATTGATGTCACGGCGTGAATTGTATTCTCATGGATTTCTGCTCTTGTTTAAAGGTTTCGTTCTTTTTCGTTCATGAGAAACATTTACGGCACAAATATTTTTCGGTTTTATATATTTACTAAAGGAGGTTCATATAAAAAAAAACACAAAGAAGAAGCACGTTATCACACGATGACAATAAAAAGCAAATTGACTGATGAGCTATAGAAAAAATGAAACCCACAGACTTAAATTTTTGTACATAAAAAAATCATATTACCGTAATTTCTCGAAAATAATACGCATTTTTTTTTTACTGTAAATTACAGGTGATAGAAGCGGTGCGTATTATAAATAGGTTTTTAAACAAAAATATTTATTCGTTATTGATTTATAATAATAAATACGTACTTGTTGTTCTAAAATAAGAAAAATATTATCTCAGTTTTCATTTTAAATCCAACAATAATAATTGTAACATTTTTTGTCAATAAATTTATGCTTCTCAGTAACTGCAATTTTTATTTGGCGAAAATATAAAAAGTCTATAAAAAAAGGCCAATTTCGAAGAAAAGAGGATATCAAGTTAACAATTTATTCTTCTCCTTTCCAGTTGTTTTTATTGGAACAGACTTTGAATTCCAGAGCCTGAAAACAAGGCACATCAAATGTCAAGGGTGTTTGGTCAGTATTTCCAATACAGCCTAAAGGATAGTTGTGCTTTTTTTTCTTAGCTGAATAACAAAACGCTGAAAATTCAAAAGCTTATTTTCGTAGTCATCAGGCAAACGCTGGGCTATGGATGATCTTCAGTGTAACCCGGATATAAGAGAGTTGTCGGGACCGGAGAATAAGTATCTTATACCCGGGTTTCTCTTATATCCGGGTTTGGTCTATTTTGTTTTATTAACACAGGCTCTAATTTGGGACCAGAGAAAATCTCTCTTATATCCGGTTTTCTCTTATATCGGGGTCTCTTATATCCGGGTTACACTGATATCAAATCTCTTCACAAAAAGAAAACATCAGTTTGCTGAAGCTTTAAATGTGTTTTCAGGATACATGGTTTTCATAAGTTCTTTTGCCTTCATCCTTATTTCCACAGTACTTATGGAACATCCACTTGATCGTCTTTCTTTCACAAATTCAACTAAACTTTGTTCCATATCTGGATATTGAGCTTTTCTTCTACCTATAGCTTTAGCACTTGATTTATACTTTTTTAGTTCATTTTTATTCTTTCTCCATGAACGTATGTTAGCCTCACTCAACTCATACTCTTTAGCTGCATCTCTGTTTCCCATTCTTTCTGCTAATTCTATTATTTTTGTTTCAATTTTGAACTATAGCTCGCACGTTCCGACATTTTGGCGGTAAAATAAGATGTTATATTTATCGGGAAAACCGCTGGTAATTTTCAACATTATTTTAGCCGCTTAGTTTCAATTTTATTCTTAATGTCAAGGTCGACAAAATGTCTTCGTAATTATTATTTTTTTTGACAAAATTTATATAGCTGCGTATTATACATAGAGATAGATACATTTCTTAATTTTTGGATCATTTTTAGGGTGCGTATTATTTATGGGTGCGTATTATTTTCGAGAAATTACGTTAAACTGAAGTTAGTTTCGTAGTTAATGCACAGTGATTTTACAATTCCTACTCAGTTAAATTCGTTTCTTCGAATTCGTACGCATTAACGCTTTGTTTGATCCAAATTTTAATTTTTCTTATTCACCACCCGTCATTTATTTCTGTGTTATTATCGTCATACTGGAGTGAACAACTCTCTAAACGTTTATCGAGCGCCTTTATCTTTCATCTTCATATTTACCGGGTCACATCAAAGATTTCCCTCCTTCACCCTTCTCACTCTCATTCACACAAAACACATACAAAAACACATGTATGCACACAAACACACTTTTCTTTAGGATCTTCAGAGGCTCTTTCTGTATCCCCTTTTTGGGGTGACCGTCCTGGTTCAAACGGCGACCTGCCTGGACTAAGTAAAGAGTCCATAGAAAGGGTCGCGCCGGCCCCTACAGCGCTAACCTAAAAGTAACACTATAAATCACCTCCGCCTCTAAATTATGACGTTCCAAACACCGAGTCAGCCGCGCTTTATTTAATACCCCGTTGCTTTTAATAGGCAAACAAAAAATGTCATCGCCATAAAACATTCTGCTAGACGCTGAGTTTCTTGTCAAAACTTTGGCCTGCTTTGCAATACGTCTCCTTATTACGGATTCTTGGGCCACTATCTAATTTTCATGAAGAGAAAATAAAAAACGAGTTGTGTTGCCTGACTGGACTACAAAATGACAGCGATGGCGCCCGTTAAGGTTTTAAGTTTGAATTAAGAAAGAAATTAAGCGAATCCCCAATAAATGGGCGGGTGGCGTGTGTCTACGATTTAATATTGCCTTTTATTTAATTTATCATACCCATGAAGGCATAGGCTAGGAAAAGATTTTGGCGGGAAAAAGTTAACATATTCTTGTGTCTTTCCACAACATTTTTTTTTTTTATGGCTACATTCTACTGTGTGTGTACGTGCAAGCGGGAATGGTTGTGGCGCTTTGAACGGAAGAAAAAAAAGAAGTAATCTGATAAAGTCGAAAATAACTGAAAAATATATTTGTTGAAATTTCATAAACAAATGAGAGTTGACGATTAACATTTTTTTTGAACGTACAGATAGATAGATAGATAGATAGATAGATAGATAGATAGATAGATAGATAGATAGATAGATAGATAATCAAGAGACTTTGATAGATAGATAGATAGATAGATAGATAGATAGATAGATAGATAGATAGATAGATAGACAGACAGAGACAGAGAGATATGAACAGACTGATATAGATAGATAGATAGATAGATAGATAGATAATCAAGAGACTTTGATAGATAGATAGATAGATAGATAGATAGATGATATGAACATAGATAGATAGATAGATGATATGAACATAGATAGATAGATAGATAGATAGATAGATAGAGAGAGAGAGAGAGAGAGAGAGAGAGAGAAAGCGAAAAGAGAGAAAGCGAAAAGAGAGAAAGCGTATTCCTGTACTGCTTTTTTCCTTAAATTTTCTATTCTATCGGAAAGCCGTAAACATTCTTTTACTTCTTCTATGTGCCGTGTCCGCTCAGGATGTTGATGATCACGGTTCTCCACAGCTTCCTGTACTCTGTAGCTCTTAATAATTTTTTTCTTGATATCTCTCCTAATCCCAGGTCTGCCAACCATTTGCACAAGCTCGTTAAGTATGTTATGCATTATTTCCCTCTCTCCCTCCTGCTTTCAACCTGCCCAGTGAGTATTTAATTTTCCAAGCCCTCCTTCCTCATTATGCGCCCTAGAAATTTCAACAGTCTCTTTCTGATGTTACGTTTAAGTGTTCTCTTTGTTTCCATTTTCTTTAAAGCCTCATCCTTTGTGCACATGTTCAATACAGGATATAGTCAGCATCCTTCTCTAGAACCATGTTCCTGTTACCTCAAATCTCTTCTTCATCTGCGAGGAGATTGTCCAGCAGTCACTGGCATATAGGAGGACCGATATTGCATAACAATTCCATACTCTTTTCTTGGTTTCTAACGAAATTTTCCTGTTTCTTAATAGTTTGCTTAGCCCTTGGAAGGCATCTTTCTCTATCTCAGTGCACCTTCGAAGTGGTGTACTTTCCGTCCTCTGTTAAAACACTTCTCATATATATATATATATATATATATATATATATATATATATATATATATATATATATATATATCAATTATGTGGTGCGGGTTCAATTTATATTATATTTCCCTACCTGAGGATGATCGTATGAAACGATTGAAAGCTAAGCTAGTAGTAAAAAAAAGACCTGGTAAAACCGGAATTTATAAACAAGGATCATACCATCCATTAACGGATTCGAGGTTAATGTATTTTATTATTAAAAATTGTTTGCGAGAGTGATTCTTGCCATATCATTAACTTCATTATCTGCTTTTCGTATGAATGATTCGCGTAATATATATATATATATAAATTGTTGTACTTGCTTGATTTTGATATCTCCAGTTTTTAATTTGCATTTTGGGCTGATCTTTCTGCTGAAGACCATACAATACATAATTATATTTAATAATAATAATAATATAATACTAATTGATCGTTAGTCCTTTCTTCTCGCTTTCTTTCATTAATTTCTGTAGGACTTCTTTTCTTCCTTCTTGGCATCCTTTCTGGGATTGTTAACAATACTCTTTCATCAGAATATCTTATTTTGTTAAGGTTGTGGTCGCCAACAATGAATCATTGTAGGACTTCTAATTCTCTCAAATTGCTTCATTGTATAAGTTGAATAAGTCTGATGAGAAGATACATCCTTGTTTTATATCATAACGAAAAAAAGAATAATCTTTTTGATGAAAGTCATATTTTTTTCTTGTTTTTTTTTATTTTTTTTGTTTTTGCGTTATGTATTTCAATTCTCGTTGTATCTCTGAGGAATAATTATTTCCACCATATTATCCAAATCTAGAGAAAAAAAGAATGTAAAAGAAGAGTTTTGGATACTATATGTATGTATGTGCGTATATATACCGCAGTAATAGAAATGCGCCATTTGTTATTCAATGCCACAGATAATACAAGTACAAGTTTGAATGAAAAGGGTACATTTAGCAGAACCCTAATTTCAATCCTTTCATCACTCACTCAACAGGTTTTAGTAACAGTCTATTTGGATCGGTTGGTCTGGTCTGGATAACGAAGCCCAGGGTTACTTAAAAATAGCATCAAAGACGTCAGATAAATGGACTAATTACTTTCACTCGTGAAATGTCCACTGGGAAACATAAAAATATCCGTCTTTGAATATGGCTTAGATAAGCTACAATAGATTCGGAATTCATGGGTAGCATAAAATTACAATCCTCCGTTACCACCAACACCACCACCACCACCTCTGCGCCATTTTTTTTTTTTTTTTTTTTGACTGTCATTGCTCGTTGCGTTGTTCTGATGAGTGTACGGTATTCATTTCTCGTTTTATGCCTGGAGAAATTATCCAGTCATAAAACTCTGCAAAGTCACGCCCCTCCCAACCGCAACACCGAAGTGGATTGATCGAAATCAAAAATGTCCGCTTTCCTCGCAATAACGACGCTGGCGTCGACGGAGACATTCCTTTCCTCATTGTTTTACGATTTGCCATAAAAGAGACATTCACTGGACAATTAAAAAAGTTGCGAATGGGAGAGTTGGATAACCGAGTTGGGTGGAATTTCTCTATTCAAAACAAGGGTTTTACAAATATTTGTCCGGGTGGAGTGACTTACCGACTTAAAACTTATGCATTTGTTTCATGTCACACAACTATGGCCTCTGCGGTCAGTCTTGTGCCTAGCAAATAGGTGAACCCGTGTCACATGCAGCGATCATTCTGTAAAGGGTGATTTTTTTACAAGCTTTATCAGTTGAAAGTTTTCCCTCAGCAAACGTATTGCTTAACAAACAGCAAATTTAAACAGTATAAACTATTATATATATATATATATATATATATATATATATATATATATATATATATATATATATATATATAGTATCATGAAATGGATTAAGTCTGAATATCCATCATTAATAAGTTGATCCGAGATTAAAATAAAATACGCATATTATTCAACTAAACATGGTTGAATGAAGATATGCTGCCTATATACAATGCTGTTCGATAAAAGTGACTCACCTGATTTTTTTACTAAATGTTCTCTTCTCCGATGAAACGAAAGTTGAGCTAAATTCAAAGGATAGGCGATCTAAAATCCGAAGAAGAAGCTTTGAAAGCTCTTTGAATTTAACAGTAAGTACTGTCAAGCATCCGTTCAGAATTTTAGAGACTTGTCTGCTCCCTTCTGCTGAAAGGGTTCAAATCGACCCCACCAAGCTCATTGTCACAAATCAAAATTGATAAAGGAATACTTTGATGAGAAGCAGGTGAGTGTTATGACATGGCCGCCCCAATCTCCTGACCTCAACCCCATAGAAAACGTATGGAGCATTATAAAGTACAGGCTCTCGAGAAAGCAGTTGGGCAACAAAGAGGATTTAATTGTGAATTTCATATCCGAATGGAATTCAATGCTTGGAGATGAGATTTGCCAGAACCTAAGCAAATCAATGCCAAAAAGGGTTGAAAAGGTTATTCAAAATAAAGGAGGACTCATAAATTATACCTCTATTATTCTTTATTTAAAGCTTTTCGGTTATGTTTCTATTGATTACTAGTTGCAGGAAATAAGTGAGTCACTTTTTTGCCCAGAGTTTTTCTCTAAATCTCATTTATATCCAAAATTATAATTATCAATAGAATACTTTAGGGTGAGTAGACTTTTTTTACTAGGGAAGGGGTCTTTATATTAGTAAGATTAAAAAATTAGTTTGACCCCCCCCCAAACAATAGGCGAAAAAATTATTAAGTAAAAATAGTGTGTGTGTGTGTGTGTGTGTGTGTGCGTGCGTGCGTGTGTGTGTGTGTGTGTGTGTGTGTGTGTGTGTGTGTGTGTGTGTGTGTGTGTGTGTGTCTCGGACAGTAGAGGAACAGAAAATTAAATAATGAGAGGGAAAAAAAAGAACAGAGTAACCGGGAAGACAGTAGATAGCGATTGACATTGCATTTAAATTTTTGCAAATTAAATTTAGCTGGAAAGCATGGAGCCGAAAGGGAGTTCCACGGGCAAGAAGTGCGAGAAAAGAAACTGTTAGCATAGAATTTACGGCTATATCTAGCCAGCTCAACTATAAAATTATGAAATCTCGATGCCAGTCTAGTACTGCGCTTAAATTAAAACAGTTTAAGTACCATAGCGAAGAGCTCAATTACCATGAAATTATTCATAGAAAAAGCACAGAGATGCAATTTTACGGCGGTAGGAAAGTGACCGAAGTGGATTCGCCAGATCAGGACCGATAATATTGCTGATCCTTCTTTGGATTTTATTAAGGAACTCAAGGTAATCAGCAAGGGCACCGGACCATATGTAGCAGCAATATATTCTAAGCATGGACGAATGGTAGACTTATAGATATGTAAGATAGATTCTGCCGATAAAAGTTGTCTCGCACGACACAGTAAACCAACAATATGAATATGAATTGAAATATATATGAAATATATATATATGTGTGTGTGTGTGTGTGTGTGTGTGTGTGTGTGTGTGTGTGTGTGTTCAATTCAAACAAGTTTTATTAAAATAAATCTTAAGGTTTATCTATTTTTTAATACATTTCTGTAGTTACCGCGTAAGTTGTCCATTTTATCTATGTGTGTATGTGTGTATGTGGTGTGTGTGTGTGTGTGTGTGTGTGTGTGTGTGTGTGTGTGTGTGTACATCAATCTAAAATGAGTATTTGATACGAAACAGTAGCTATAATTCTTGCAATATGTCGCTGATCATAATGTTGTGTGCCTGTGCGTGCGTGCGTGCGAGCGTATGTATGTGTGTGTGAATGTGCGTTTATGTGTATGTGTGTCGCTAATGCTAATATATGCTAATATATGCTAAATACAATCAGTAATTCTGCCCACCAGGTTGGGGTATGTATATAATCCAAAATTTTGACAGGCACTCTTTCGTGTTGGTTGTATTCCTGGTGAAATTTGTATCGAATCTGTCTGTCTATTATTTTAAACCATGTAAAATAGTCGTCTAGAAATCGATAATTAAAGCCGATATTTTTTCGATAATTCTATTCGATATTTTATTATTCATATTGTGTATTTAAAATAAACATAAATATTTCAGATTAATTTCTCTTTATAAAAATAGATAGCTTATTTTTTCCTTTTGTCTTTAGTTTGCTCCATTTTGCTTGTCGTTTGCCTTCAATTTTATTAGAAATTATTTTTTAAGCAAAGGTTTTTTTTTAAATGAATTTAATATTACATTAAAAGTAAGTCTCCTTGAAATTGGTGTACAATATAAATATATACTTTATAAAATGGTATACAATATAAATATATATTTTATAAAATGGTTTACAACATAAAGACCTCGACGGAACAACGTATTAATTTTAACGAGAATTAATGGGTCGCCATTTTGACTTGAAATCCGACCGGAAATAAGCACACATAGCGAAGATATGTCGGACAGTAGAGGCACTTAATTTGAATCAATATCTTCCTATAAAATAACATCAATAAGATTTTTGATAATGCATCATGAGATTTTATTAACTCAACTTTAATTTGTAGTTAGATACAATTTTAGCTTTAACAACTACATTAGAGTAGTGAAGAAAAAATTAATACAACAGCATCGTCATTTCAAGTGCATTCAGCGTATATTCCTTTGTATATCTATATATATTAAACAAAGGATATTTGTGTGTCTGTCTGTCTGTGTGATACCGTTTTACTCGAGATCCATACAACCGATTTTGACCAAACTTGGCACATACATTGTACAATATAAGAGATAGGTTCTTAGCGTAAAAAATCAGTAATCGATAAAGCCGATCAAAAATCGATAAATTCAACTTTTTTTTTACCGATTTCGTCCAAAGTTGGTATGTAGGTTACATACATCATGACAAGCTCAACGATGCCTCATTTTTATATATACGCCAGTGCGTTTAGCGAAAAACCGCGAAAAACCGCGAAAAACAAAAAATCGATTTCAACACAAATTTTAAACTAAACACTCAATTTTCAAACAATCTAATACAAATTCCACTCAGTTGTAGCCAACAATAAGTTGATTGTTTAATAGTCATTTAACTTGATAATTGAGTCCAACCATATAGTGAAAACCCGCGTAAATAGCGACAAATGGTGATTTTTACTGGTTTCTCTCTTATTTTTTGTTGATCTTTCAACCACTTTTCATCAGACTTAACAATTACTTTATAAATGTATCCTCTTTTACATCCTTGGTAGCACAATGGCAAACTGAATTTCAAAAAACTCAGAAGTCGGTCTTCATGTTGCCTGTTTTATCCCTTCATGTCCTTGGCTAACTTCGATTGAATAAATACAGACGACTTCTCTTATATTAGTAACTGCATTAATTCAAAATGTTTTTTTAATGGAAGTACTTTAAAGTAATTGAAGAAGATAGACTCTGTTACATCTAAACATGATGCTGTTTTTGCTCCATTCTAACTGAACGCTTTTTGTGATCGACCAGCTGGGTATGGATGCTAGTAGTGTTTATCTATAACGTTTTGTTGTCTATGTTAAATAAATGTTTCTCTGCGGAAACCTATGATAACGTCCCACATACACCCAGTCCTTTGTATTTTTTTTGTTCAGGATAATCGCCAGTGTGTCGGATCAAATTAACCCAACACAACAGCAGATTCTCAAGTTCCATAATCTGAATCATATCTGCGATTTTATTTTTATGATTTCAATCGAAGAAGATATTTTCAAGTATATAATATTTAACTAGTTTTCAATAATTAGCAAAAACTAAAGCCTGGAACTTTCATTAAGGCAAAGAATGGAAAGCATTGTGATATTCCAAAGTCTAAATTGTTCTGAAGTCATTTAATTGGTTGAGTCACTGACGATGGGCGTCTCGAAAATCAAAACGTTCAAAGAATATCAAAATAGTTTCGCCAGGGTACGTATCAGAATGTAATAAAAGATTTTCCCTAAGCTTCCTACCTGCGCCCATGATAAAAATGAAGAATTTGTTCTTCATACTGGAATGCAAGAAGTTAATTCCTAGAGGTTCATGAAAATTAGGCAATTATAAAGTTTCTAATTCAACACACTATATCTTATCTATTCAAAAAAATCATGTGACCACAATATTTCCATTACAAGCCAAAGCACATATATATATATATGCTTTGGCTATATATATATATATATATATATATACTTTCGTGACAACGCCGCCTCTTTGGCTATATATATATATATATATATATATATATATATATATATAATATATATATATATATACTTTCGTGACAACGCCGCCTACATTACAAGTTTTTCAAAGAAACACATTTTCAGTTACTTTATCGCAAGAGTAGATTAGTAGTTTGTGTATATATATATATATATATATATATATATATATATATTTCCTCCCGTTTTTACACCTAGTTCTGTATATAAATTCTATATATGTATTGAATTTATTTCTTTTACGAGTGTAACTTTTTTTACCGGGTGCCTTTCAATTGGAAACTCCATTTCTGTGAAATTTAGCCATGTTTGTTTTTGTTTTTGTTTTTTTATCCCGTGACCTGTAGGTCGCAGGAGCACCATGTGTACTGCAGCCGCAGTAGAAGTGGTGTTTCTTTGGCAAGGTTGGCTGACGGGGCCCAAACCACACATATTTTTTCACAGTTTTTCCTTCTCCTAGATCGGTTGCTACCCAAGTCTGTCCTGCTATTTACCCATAGCTGGGCGGAGAAGAAGAGGGTTCATACCTTTTCCAAGAGTATTAGCACGGAAGTGAATGTAATGAAACCGACTGGAATTCGAACTCGGCCCTCCGATTTCTCGATCCGAGCCGCTATCCATTAACCCATCGTGCTTCCACATGTCTGCATGAAAGGGGAAAATAATTAATAATCTTTAGCAGCAACAAGAGGCAAACTGACTAATGGGAACAATGTAAATGAAGTTTGTACCAATGGATTCGCCAAAATAAATTTCTCACCGATGTTCTAAGGTGCATTCTTTTATTCTGGCGTAAAATACAAAACTAAATCAAAATTGTATATTCAAGTATCAACTTGAATATACAATTTTGATTAGTTTTGTATTTTACCAATAAAGATTATCGATAGAAATAACAACCAAATGGACAGAAAGATATAGTTGAAATTTCTGGTACACATAATGAGGAAAGTTGGCTTGGAGAATTCGACACTCATAGGATATACTAAATGCAAATGAGGTAGAGGGAGACAACAAGTAACAAACCCGTGTAAATCGATGGCAAAGCAGAGACTGGGAGAGGAATTGGAAGAGGACAAACATTGATTAGAGCTAAAATGTCTCGGAAGTTGTGGAGAGCCATAATCGCCTGAAAGGAAACATCATATAATAAAAAGCCATTTAGAGAGGGCACTGATCTATTCGTCGATGTTAGTATTACTAGTTTACCCGTTGTGTAAAAACTGATGACATATTTGATAAAAGCTTTCTATTATTAGAATTTTTTCACATTGTAGTTCTATCACGGGGACTTCTTATCTCTCGGCTTGCTGGTGATATTTTTTTTCAAACTCGTAACTTAATAAAATAAATCGATTATTTCTTCTTTGCCACGAGAGACTATTCAATATTTAATATCCTCTTAAATAGCCCCGTACGTTTTCACCGACTTCTATCTAAACTAAATTCGAAACACCTATTCCGAGACAGTCAGTCTAGGGCTGAGGAGGACTGGCATATGGTTGTGCTAGTCTGAAATAGACTATACCCAGGCGAGGTCATTTTGGATTTTTTGCTGTATAAAATATATGCTCTGTTATAATACATACATTGAGCTCTCTCTGTGGATCAGTTTTAATATCTGATATTACTAGGATCCACATGGATTATATACCAACAGATCTATTACCTGTGTGAAAGAGAGAGAGTCTGGGAAACACAAACACACACACTTATATTCTTTATTGAAATTGGAGTAGATCTGTGTAGCGAAATTAGATCAGAGCATTTTGTTTACTGATGGGAAATCTGATCTAGGGCAGAAGTCGTACCCAATGGGATTTGGGTCATTAGAAGACAATCAAAATGGTCGAAATAATTTTTATCGGTTAAAACTTAGAATATAGCTGAGTAAGCAAGAAGGACCTTTAGTATTCACATGATTTTGGTTGAAGCAGCCAGAACCTCGCGATGATCGCGTGCGAGATGGTGGGGCCGAGGGTCGGTTATGACCAGTCGGGTTTTTCTATAAAAATGCGTAGTTATGCTGGAAAAGTGGCAGACGGAAGAGAGAGAGACGGGAGAGGCCGCGATCGGTCGGTGCGTCATCGTCGCATGCGTGCCGTCACGCGCATAGGCACCTGCGTCGACCGTTACGGGTCGCGGTGCTACATTAGAGACGGGAGAAAATTCTTGGCAGGACTGGAGAAGCGAATTAGCCCGGGCAAGAGCGGGCTAGAGACAGTGGAGAGTCGAGTTGGAGACTCGAGGCGGAGAGAAAGTGACGTCAGAGATTGGAACGAAGCGTCCGCTGACATGTACTGTTGATATGGGTACCGCTACTTCTGCTACCACGAATATTACTACTACTGTTACTACTGCTAAGGAGGAACGCCACTATAAACTAAAATAAACCTCTCACGGAAATCTTATCCCCCCCCCCATCGCGGGAGTCGTATATCGTTCTGAGACGATTTAACAACAAGTTAATGACGATACACACACACACACACACACTCTCTCTCTCTCTCTCTCTCTCTCTCTCTCTGTCTAGAATCCAGGGTATGAGATTTTACGTCAAATACTTTTCTTTTCTGTAACCTATTTCCTTTCTATACAATTCTTTTCTGCTATTAAAAGACATTAAGAATTCAACCATTGAATAGTTGTTTGTCCGGCTTTCTGCAATATTTTTTTTTTTTTGGTGCATTCTAAATTTCTTAGCGCAGACTCTCCAGCCGTTTCTACATCTTCAGTCGACCGTGAATGGATGAACATCACTTCTGCTTTCTGGATCAAACAAATCACAACGTGGACAGGAAGCAGGATTAAACCAGTGGGCCGGTCGAATGATCTACAGATGCTATGGGGACCTACGGCCACTCCCTTAAGTTCGGTTAGACACCTCAACTCAGAGAGTAAGACGTCGGAGGTTGAGGGGATGGGGCGAAAGTGTTAGACCTGTACTATATATATATATATATATTATATATATATATATACTAGCAACATGGCCAGGCGTTGCCCGTGCTTGATTCAAAAATTGTACGACTCATACAGCAATCGCTACCACTTGAGTTAAAATATTTTTGCCCTTCCTTGTCTTTAAAGGAGTGCCCTTTGCCGTGCTGATGTTGCTACATGCCTTACTTCTTGCCTATCTC
>OZ038493.1:52868458-52888458 GCA_964036315.1 Acanthosepion esculentum
GTAACCCGGATATAAGAGAGTTGTCGGGACCGGAGAAGAAGTCTCTTATATCCAGGGTTCTCTAATATCCGGGTTTGGTCTATTATATATACATTAACACAGGGACCAGAGAAAATATCTCTTATATCCGAGTTTCTCTTATATCAGGGTCTCTTATATCCGGGTTACACTGTATATATATAGTGTAACCCGGATATAAGAGAGTTGTCTGGACTGAAGAAGAAGTCTCTTATATCCGGGTTTAGTCTATTTTGTTTTATTAACACAGGCTCTAATTTGGAACCAGAGAAAATCTCTCTTATATCCGGGTCTCTCTTATATCCAGGGCTCTTATATCCGGGTCTCTTATATCCTGGTTACACTGTATATATATATATATATATATGATGGACTCTCCCGTCGAACTCGACGTATGAGGGTCAGACAGATCAGTTCCCAGAAACTGAAAGCCGGACACCCACACAGGATTTGATTATAGTGGTGAAGGCTTTGTGTAGGGCCATCCACACTTTTTGGAGTGGCGAATACAGGGACCTGGTGCAACGAATGCCACAAGGTCCCCAAACGACCCTCCGCAGGTTTTGAATTCAGAGTTGTCCTTCTCCTAGACCAGTTGCCGTATATATATATATATATATATATATATATATATATATATATATATATATATATATATATATATATACACACACACATTAGACTATATTTAGCAAACTATTTTAAACGGAGAAATATATATGCATCAATGTTTTTAAACTGGCTGATAAAACAGAATTTCGTCGGCATATTGCAATGAATAAAAGTTTGCCGTAGTCACTTGTACAGGCAAATCGAATGGCGAAGCTGCACGGTGGGAAGGTAACTTTGGAAAAGCGATTCTCTCATGTCATTCCCAAATGAGCATCTGTTATTGATAACAACCGATGCTTAATCTCCATCGAAAAAGAAAAACGACTGCTTGTAATGGTTGGTAATCAAATGACTTCTTTCGATCATCGCATCTTATCTCGCTTTGTTTCGTAACGAATTGGCAGAACTTCGCTTAGACCCGGTCAGCCAGTCTGTGGGCGTGGCGGTGAGTCCATTACGCAGGATCAATGAAACAGAACTGATAATCTGGCAGCAACGTTACGAGCATTGAACTGATATTTTGGATTAGAATGAGGTTTGCTACATATATGAGGAGAAGGAGATGTATACATTTCGCGCATGCGCATACTGGCCCAGGAAAATTTTAAATGCAACATAGAACTGTGTCGCTCGAATTTAAGTGATTTTGACTTTTTCCTAGTCAAGCTTTCTTATAGTTAATAGATTTATTTTTCTTATCATATTCATTCTGTTGAGACAATACTTTGCAAAGTTTCTTTGGGCAAAATATATTCAGAGATTCTAGTAATCTTCAGGTCATGAAGATTGTTTTCAAGCATAAAACAAACTGTCGCAACTCGGCGTTAACCCCAGTCTCCACATTCATATATATATATATATATATATATATATATATATATATATATATATATATATATATATATATATATATATATATATATATATGTATGTATGTATGTATGTATATATATATGTGTGTGTGTGTGTGTGTTTTAAAGTAAGAGAGAGATTTAAGAGTAATGCATATATATATATATATATATATATATATATATATATATATATATATATATATATATATATACATACGAGTTAAAGATCAAATATAGATCGGAATCCGACAGGATGATGACATAAAGAACAAATAGAATACATGTCTGATCAATGAAAACTCACCCAAACTAAACTGAAAATACCAACGTTTCTGGTTTCTTGTTTTTTTTTTTGTTTGTTTGTTTGTTTTCTCTCAATCTCTGATGAAGCTTTAATAAAAGTGAAACATGTTAGATTGATATACGTTTCCTATTTGTTCTTTATTTTATCATTCATATATATATATATATATATATATATATATATATATATATATATATATATATATATATATATATATATATTACAAAGAGTTAATCATACCTTGAATCAATTAGCAATATTAATGCAATTATTGGTAAAATCCCATCGCTAGTAGACATAATTATAAGCATTACACTATTAATAATCCACTGAATGATGAGATCCTTATGTATGAAATGGGTATGGTGTATTTTTTTTTAATTCAGCTAGTACTTTCGAATGCATCATGCATTCATCATCGGGCTGTATTTTTTCCTTTAGAATCAAAACTGGAAGACGAAATAAATGTGTTTTTCCGACTGAAAGATGTTTTTAAGAATGAGCTATTTATTAACGGCTATGTAGTGTTGGAGCGTGCAAATCGCAACGCTAAAGTTCAAATATTACAAGTGAGAATTTTTTTTAATTTTGTAATTTGGTAAATCCACGAATTTTTATTATAAGTATTTTTCGGTTAACATGAAATGAACTAAGTAGATAGTTCAATTAACAGAGTGATATGTCTCAGTAGTTTTTTTCTCAGGAATTCTTTACTGCGGATCAATTGTTTTTCATGAACATAATAAAATAGGGAGCATATAATTTTATATTACAAAGAGTTAATCATACCTTGAATCAATTGAATCAATATATATATACAGCCTGTTTGAAGTTGTTATGCAAAGCAAATAAACCTCACTAACTCAAAAAGTTCTGAACAAATATTTGTCAAATTTAAACTCGTCTATTTCCACCCTTTGTAAAATATTTAACTAAATGTTCTGCCATTTTAATGGTTAGTTTTTGAGATATTTGGAATTTAAGAAAATGGACTGACTGAAGTTATTATGCAGGTTAAACTAATATTAGCTTAAAACCTCTGAAATCTAATAACTATTTTTCATTTGTCCATAATATATGTTGAAACATTGGCAAATGGAAGGATCTAACAACTGCTGAAAAACAGAAAATAACAGTTATTGAGTGAGGGAATATCCACATTGGAGACATCAAAAGAGTTTTGCAGAGATCATTGAATGATAAAGAAGGCTGTTGAAAATATAAGTAAGTTGAGAACTCGAAGCAAAGGAAAAGGCTTTAAGAACTTGCTTCCTCGAGATGAACATAGACTAAAGGGAGTTATAGTGAAACACCCACTTTTGAACAGCGCTCAGATATTTGGAAAGGCTGGAATCGAGGGAGACAAGAAAGACTAAAGAATGCTTTATGTTGTGAGACCAATACTTCCCTACATCATGGACTCTCCCAGTACTATATTATTATGTGAATCATGGGAGTAGCACCAGGAATGCGCAGCCGCGTGTTCTGCTGTCGAACTTTCTGTTTGGCAGAGAGGAACTCGGACGAGGCTTGGCCGCAGGGCAAAGTTTCGTCCGGGGAGGTAGACAGTCCCTAAACTCGTGTATACGGGTTGTAAATGGGCATATTTTTGGCCGAGCCTACGGGCTCGGTAAGCCCACGTTGAACCGGCCTTGTGCCACATTCGCCCCGTGTGTGTGGGGTTGTTAAATATACCAGTAATGCGCAGCCGCGTACGATACTAATATCGGACACCACTGGATAGTAAGCTCTGCTTACACTATTCTTTGTAACTTTTCTGTTTAATATATCTTTCTTACCTCTAACCCGTGTTCCGTGTTTTCCTTCCGTGGCCCCTACTTCGGGTCCACATCACTTTAAGAATTGGGATCTGTAAAAAAACCTCCTAGACAAACTCCTCTCACTAAAACAAATATTTTAAAGCGTCAAAATTGGTCCAAGAAATACATGAAAATTGACTTTTCTAAAGTAATTTTCACGGAAGAACCTCGAGTGACATTTGATGGATGGGCCAAAGGATAGATTTTGTCCAATTCAGTCGTGTCTGCGGCTAAAAGAAGGCAACAAGGAGGAGGTGGTAGTATTATGATATGGGCTGGAATTGTCGACCAAACCATTATTTGACCATTCAAAGTCGATGAAGGAGTTAAACTGAACAGTACTAACTATAGCGATTTTATGAACAAGACTTTCTTTGCATGGTATAAGTCCCAGTCTCGCAGTTTCAAAGTGAGGAGTGTATTTATTCATGACAATGCTCCTTCTCATGTATCTAACTTTACCCGTGAATTCTTTGAGCATAAATGATTTACAGAAGAGAAGATAATGGAATGGCCACCATCAAGTACTGATCTGAATCCGATTGAAAATATATGGTCAATTGTGAAAATGACATTATATGAAGGTGGCAAAAATATAACCGCAAAACAGACCTATGGGAAGCAATTAAAACTAGCATGTCGAAAATTGAGCCTGCTGAAGGAAAAAAATAGCAAAATCAGTGGATGATAGATTACTGGCTGTTATTGAGAAAAAGGATCCCTATATTAAAATGTAAAGGATTCCGAGACTTATATGTGTTTGTTATTTGTTCTATTAGAGGTGTTGATCAATTTTTGATGATTTTATTACCTTTTTATTGAAGTAAAATGTGATTATTTGGTTTTGCCTAATAACTTCAAACGGCAGTTTTTTTTAGAATACATCAAATAACTTCAATAATTTCAATAAAACATATTGATACTACCTAAAACCTTAACTCAGGCTTTGTTTTAACATCTAAATTGATTGTTTCAAATTTGATTTTTTTTTCAAACCAAATTTGAATTATTGAAATTTATATGCTTTAAATAAATAAATACATATATAAGTAATATATAAATGTATACAGGGTGCGGAAAAATACCGCCCACATATACCCCCCCCCAGAAATACCTCCCACATAATGATAAGACATTAGCTCGATGATGACACCATTGCCACTAATGTCATACCATTATGTGGGTGGTATTTCTGGAAGGTATCTCCGCTACACCCTTGTTCATTAGATAATTTTAAGATATAAGAACTCAGCCTAACTCCAAAAAGAATTTTATGAAATTTTTAATTAGCAAATTAGAGACACATATAGTTTAGATTAATTACCTGTAATGATGCTTTTCAGAGATTAATTAATTAATTAATTAATTACTACTAAATGACATTTAATTTGAACTCATTAGACTTTTTCGCTATTTGTGATCAAGGATTTTCACCCTTAAACCCATTTCCTCTTTAATTTTATTTATTTTATTTAAATTTTATTTTATTTTTATTTTATTTTACTTAAATTTTATTTTATTTATTTAAATACTGAATAATTCAAAGTTTCTTAATTCCCTCATCATCTCCATAAGAAGACGATTGAAACTTTGAAATCTTCAGTGAGTTTTTTTTCTTAAAATAAGGTCAAAATTGGGCAAATTTTGATAGATTTTTTAAAGAAAATAATAATGAATGAAACTTTGTGCTTTAGTGAAAGATTATGCCGTTTAGTGGCGCAACGATCTCACCCAAACTGTAATCATTAAAACATCTTGACGCACGTCCTTCATTCAAATTTTTAAAATGTTATTTCCTGTTAATACTTAATTCTTGTTCGTCTCTCGTGTATTTTACGATCGAAGATACCCTCTAAAAACTTTGGCTCTCGTGATTACTGGTGGCTCTGCATAGGGTACTAAATAAATGCAAGGTCTCTATTCTCCCCATCTTCAATCGATTTGACGTGTTATCATCCCCGTCTGATAAAGCTGAATGCTTTGCCCGTAAATTCTCCCAAAACTGTACCCTTGATAAAAACGGTGAAGCCTGGGCTGTAGCATTGGACATCTCGAAAGCTTTTGAAAGGGTCTAGCATTAAGGTCTTCTCCACAAGCTGGAAACCTACGGTATCTCTGGGCACGTTTTTGAGCTGATCCAGTCGTTCCTATAAAATCACGAAATGAAAGTTGTCCTGAACGGCTACTCTTCTACACCATTTCGTACTAATGCGGGTGTCCCCCAAGGCTCCATTCTTGGTCATACGCTGTTTTTAATCTTCATTAACGACATCTTCGATGACATCAGCTCCTAACTTGGCATCTACGCTGACGACATTACCATTTACTCTTGCCTCGATAGTACAGCTGATCAGTCAGACAAGGTCAAAATGGCAGCCGATATGCAAAACGACATCAAGACTGTCGTTAACTGGGGGTAAAAGATGGCTTGTCAATTTTAACGCCTTCAAAACTAATCTGCTCTCTATTAAGCATCTGCATGGCTGATGCTATCATCCAAGAAACTGACTCATTGCGCCTTCTCGTTCTAACGTTTTCAGCTGACGTGATGTGGAAAGTCTATATTGAATCCATCGCTAGATCAGCTGCTAAGAAAGTCGGTTCACTGTGTCGGACTATGCGGTTCATTGCTGTCATATATGGTCCGGTGCCCCTGCTATTTTCCCAGAGATCCTTGATAACAATCCAAAGAAGAATCAGCAATATTTTCAGTCCTGATCTGGCGGCTAGGCTTCAGTAACTTGCCCACCGCCGTAAGGTTGCCTCTTTGTGCCGTTTTTATAAATACTTTCATGGTAATTTTTCGGATGAGCTCTTCGCTATGGTACCTAGACTGTAGGAATTTATGCTCAATACTAGACTGGCACGACATCTCATCAATTTTCAGTTAAGTTGGCTAGATGTAGCAGTAACTTCTATGCTAACAGTTTCTTATCCCGCACTTCTCGCTTGTGGAACTCCCTCCCAGCTCCATGCTTTCCAACCAACTTTAATCTGCAAAAAATTAAATGCAATGTCAATCGCAATCGACTGTCCTCCTTGGTCTTTTCTTTCTCGTCATTACTAAGGTTTCTGTTCTTAATTTCTCCACACCCTGAAACCCCTTGCGTGCTAGTGGGTGTACTGCCTTGATTGAGGTGATACCGATTTAAAAAAAAAAAGGATCTAATCTAATACATCATGTTATAAACGGGACCACTCTTATATAAAGGGTGTTCCAGTAACTTAGTCCAATTTTAAATGTGAATTAAGTTTACGCGTCTAAAGATTTTTTCATTTTCTTTCAGATTTAACAATTTAAGTCTTTGGCAATTTCAACCATGGGAAGATTAACACTCAAACAACGTGTCAAAGTTCTCGAAGCCTATTACGAATATGACGTTCAAACAGAAATGCAATGAGAAGTTCCCAGGTTACATCATCTCTCGAAATAGCGCAGTCAATTGGCCACTACGACCATGCAACTTGACGCCTTTAGATTTCTTCCTTTGGGGGGTCATCTCAAAAGTAAGGTCTATGCCGACAAGCCAACAACAATTCAACAGCTGAAGGATGAGATAATAAGGCATATTGGTGAGATCGAGGAGCAACTATAAAGAGACGTCTTCAAAAATTTTCACCATCGAGTGGAGGTGTGCAACCGAATCCTTGGCGGACATTTGGGCGATATTATTTTTCACATATAATTGCCATAACTTAAATAACATGATCCAATAGAGAAATAAATAAATTTTCACAGTAACATTGATTTATTTAATGGTGACTTTGATGAAACACACTGTACAATATTCACCTAATTTTATGAAACAATAAACGAAAAGTGTTAGGGTCGATAAAATTGAGTGTCTTATAGCTGTGGTTTGTTCTGTATTTGTTACGAGATGACAGTGACAATTTACTAAGCGTAGCTTAGATGAGGCACAAGACTGAAAGTATGGAGCACCCAGTGAGGATCGAACTCACTATTCAATCGTAATTGATCTAGCTTACTAACCATTGCACCACGCAGAAGCGAGCAATGATTTTCTAAGCGTAGTTTCGATGCGGCACAAGGCCGAGATTATAGAGCACAGGTGTGAGGATCTAACTCACTATTCAGTCGTAATTGATCTAGCGAGACAAGCTTGCTGGATATTACACCATGTAGAAATGACTACTACCTGACATTAAGAAGCCTCTAGTTTTAACATTCAAAACGCCCCCTTTTGATTGCCTTGTGGCAATTATCCATTTATTTAAATGCCATAACTGGCGGAATTTCTTTTATGGAGTTAAAGTAGAAAATGAAAGAAAAGCAATAAATGTCCACCTATTTTCATTTATTTAGGCCTCAGCCCCTCCTGTTCACTTCAGCGCATGTTGACCGGCTGAAACCTCTTCAATTTCTTCTCATCGCCTATTTAAGGTCATGCGATGCCATGTTGGAACGTTCGGCGCCATGCTACGTGTATCCTTCTTCTTGTAGGTCTCCACACTAGTAACTCCCAACTGATAGCAATCTTTGCTCAGTTACAATCCAGCTTGACTGCGTGTTTCATTATTTACTCTATTTGTGATGTGGCCACACGGTTAAGATATCTTCAAGATTGTTCTAAGACACTTCTCGTACAATACGTCTAACCGGAGGCAGATGCTGTTGCTTTGGATGTTCCACGTGCTGTAGGTATCACAATGGTGCTGTACAGACGTGTCTTTAAGTTGGTAGCGATTGAAGACTGACTAAATTTGTGAAGCTTTCGAAAAAAAAAATCATTGTCTTTACTTCCTTCATATAAAGATCTGGACACATACATCTTCTACAATTCGTTTACAGCTGCCATTTGTCTCTTTCCACCTACTTGGTCAACTCGCATAGACTCTTCTTTTTTTTTCATAGGTTATATTCAATTCAGCTCTGCTCAATTCCGTCTAGTCGGCAGGGTTAGTCCTTCTAAACTTGCAGTTGCTTGCTAGAAATGCGGCATTAGCAAAATCTAGATCTGCTATATCAGTGGTTCCCCAAATTATTTTTTTTCTGGGTCGCATTTTCGGAGTGAAAATTTGCTCACGCCTCATCAAATTTAATGTGATAAAATGTATATTTAAGAATAAAAAATTAAACAGGGTGACGGTTAAAGAGAGATAACTGCGAATTCGAAGACAGAACATTATCATTGACAACTCTCTCCTCCGATTTATGGACCCTTGTTACTATATTCTTGATACTTGATATAATGCAGAAATATCACAATGGTAAAATCGGCCAGTAATTATTTATAACTATTTATATTGGGACTCGTGCATGCAATTACAAGTAATCTATAACAGTATTTTAAATTATGAAATCGTATTTATTTTTGGCCTATGAAATTTTTTAAAATTGTTTCTTTTGTCTTTCTTTGTCGTTCCGCCTTACCTGCTATCCTCTTCCGTCGCACCTATGAGGCGCGCAGCACAGCTTAGGAACCACTGTGCTAGACATTCCTGGTTTTGTCACTAGATACCACGTTTTTTTCCTTCGACAATGTTTGTTATCACAAAGTCTCTTATCGAAAATAAAAGAACATTTGTAATAACATAGGCTGACATGATGCATTCTTGTCGTGCTTCCGTATCGATCTTGAAGTTGCCGTTTTACCTTTTCCCACTGCAACTATTATTACCTGTTTTTTTATGATGCAAATGCATTGTCCTGCTGGTTCCTGCATATAGCTGCAGTTCTCCAAAATGTCTTTCGGTTCATACTATCGAACGCCTTTTTTAAAGTCTAAACAATATGAGTAATATTTGTTGGGATCTCATACAGTTTTTGATGATATTTCCCAAGTTGAAAATTTGTTCAGAGTATGATAATCTACTTGTAAAATTTGCTCGTCGCTCTCTTAACATCAAGTCAATACGACCCCGACGACTTGCCAGTAGAGTACCATGCTGAGTACCTTCCGGTACATGAGACTTTTTATTTTCAGAAAGAAAGCATACAACTCCAAAATATTCGCGCATTTTATGAAGAAGGTACTGTGATGATCAAATGAGTCAAAAGTGGTTTGCAAAGTTCCTCTCTCAACGATACTCCATGACAGGGTAGACCATCTTGATAATGGTAAAATGAAGACAATAACTATAATTAATCAAAGTTGTATAGCGAGGGAGATAGCAACACGGTTAAAATATTTAAATCAAGAGTTGAAAATCATCCACACTCGATTTTGTTTGATGTGAGGCTTCTCCATAAGTGAAAGAAAAACAGTCTATTTCAGTGTGTGACTCCTTAATTAAACAATATGAAAACTGTCAGTGTGCGAAACGAATTGTGACGGACGATGAAAAGTGGGTACATTACAATAATATGAAATGAAAGAAATCATGGGAAAAGTTAAATGAACCACTACTAACTGTGCCAAAAAAAAAAAAAAAAAAAAAAAAAAAACAGGATTCACCCAAAGAATAGGATAATGTGTATATGATGTTATTGTAAAGGAATCTTTGTGACAAAACCTAAATCTGTTTAGTGAGTTTCTGTAATTCCCCCTTTTTTGAATTTTACTGTTGCACATTTATCTAATCCGGAATCCATACCTATGTCGCCACTGAAACATTTTACAGTATTGAGGAGACCCTTCAACTTATTTTCGTCTTTGGTAAAGAGTTTGAAATCATGTAGAGTAGTTGATTGAATACTTTCTTGTTTAGTTTGTAACTATAGCTATTGTAGTTTAGTTCATGCGTAAGGAGAATTAAGGGCAGACAAAATAGATGTGGTGACAGGGTGTTTCCTTGAAAGATACCTCGTTGGATATTCAGGCACTTGGAGATGGCAGTCTCTGGTGTGATTTAGGTATAATGTGGTTTTCCACATTCCTATGCTGTAAGGAAATTTAAAATCACGGAGGAGACTTTGTAGATTTCCAAAATCTTAAAGATCCAAGTGTAGAAATAGGTGGTGTAATGGATAGCGGCTCGGATTGAGGAATCGGAGAGCCCAGTTCGAATTCCAGTCAAATCCATTACATGCACATGCGCTAATACCCTTGAGAAAGGTATAAATCCTCTTCTCCCCCCTTCCCAAGTTATGGGTGAATAGCAGGAAAGACCGGGTTCTATAGCCTTGGATGGTAACTGGTCTACCACAGAAAGAAATAGCAACCTACTGCGGAAAAAATCGGCCTTGTCAGTCATGTACTGAAAGATACATGATCGTCTAAGCGTGTATCACGCATGACAACTGATCCACGCTGCGCTAAGATTTCTTTATCGTCTCCTGTAATTTTTCAGGATCCTTTTGTTTATCAAAGTTGATCGTTGCACCCATATGAACCTCTCCTGCATCCCTTCTGTTCCAGGAAGAAAAAGAAGATTATTATTATTATTATTATTATTATTATTATTATTATTATTATTATTATTATTCCTGTTTTATATTCCGCGTGAGTCTATTTCCTTAAAGTAATTAATAATTGTTTTGTCGCAGCAAATATAAGGCCATTGGACATCCTTTTTCAATCGTGTCTCTGATTCATCCGCTTTGTTTTACCCGTCACATGGTTTTATTATATCAGTTGCATGAAGAAGTCGCTGGTAAATCTAGACTGGATTTCTCTTTGTCTTTTACAGTAAGGTTCACACTGTACAAGGCCCGGGGGCCAATCGAGGTAGAGGGTTACGTTAAGGAGTAGTTTATATGAATAGGAGGGGAAAATAACGGTTAACACTAGACGGTTTGGTTTGGTTTGGTTTGGTTTATTTTGTTTTACGGCATATCAACTTCAATGGGTTATTTAATGCTGACAAGACTTTTAGGATAGGTTCATATGACTAGAATATTTCTTTGTAAGAAATCAGTTTGTAGATCAGGTTTCATTGGTGTATTTTTGTAAAGAGGGTTTTGACGAAAGTCAAATGTATTGCCGGTAATATTTTTTTTCAAAACATATTGCTGGTAATAATTTTTAATGTATTTCTGGTATTTTTACTATAAAAATCTATTTTTATACTTAGTATTTTGACCTCAGTTTGGGGGTTAACTTTTTCCCATAGCTGGGACCCTAACAGGTACTGCTACTACGCGTCAGGATAGACCTGAGAATTACAGCAATTAAGAGGTGGTTCCACGCTTCTAAAACCACCCGATCAGAGGTCTTGCTGCCGGATGTAGTTTATCGTCATACGCTTAACTCTAGACTTGAACAGGTTAACATTGTAGTGATCGAGGAAACATTCTCTCGGGAGTCTGTTCCACAAGGCCGTGGTTCGCGGGAAGAAGCTGTCTGAGTGGAACTTATAGATAGATTTCAAAATATTTATGCTGTAAACAGGCTTAGCGGTTCGTGAATTGCGAAAACGTCTGTAAGTTTCGAATACTGCACCTTAATACGACAGATTCAATGCCTCCAAAAGAGCTGCCCAAAACAGAAGTTGTGTTGGAGAAGTGTAGAAATAAGATTGTTGAAATAAGAAGTTGAGATTCAGACCGGCGATCACCTCGGCCAGCAAACAAAGAAAAATGACGTCATAGTACAAACCCCAGAATGAAAGCGTAACAGCTGCTGAATAATTAACACAATATTTTTTGGAAGAAACAAAGAAATGTAAAAATGATACTAACAATACGGACAATAATTGTTGAAGTTCTTGGAACGATGCTTAAGCCACTTGTAAAAAGATATGAAGAATTGGAAATTTAAATCGAAAATAAAATTTGGGAGAAAAACACCGTGAAAGCGCTGAATTATTGAGAGACTTGTTGTTACTTGATCGCCAGCGAAAATAACCTGATAAAATCTATGTGAAAATCAATATAATAATAGTAATAATAATAAAACAGTGACTTAAAAAAAAATACTGAACAATTGTACACTTTGTGGTTAGCGCTGTGGTCAACAAAGGTTGAGCATTGGACGTGTTCCCAATTCGACTTAGCATGATAAGAACGCACTTGTGATTAATAAAAGTCGAAAATAAACATCGATGTCTGGGTAGAGGAGAAGAAAGTGACATTCGAAGAGAAGTAGGTGGGTATTTCCTTTTATAACTCCCTGTCACATGACCTATCACATGACCCGGACTGCAAAAGCCTTTCTAACTCTTTATCAGACAGCGTGTATATCAATGCTACCCTCGGGGTACATGATATTATCAGTTCTATTTTGAGCAGAATTAAGGCTGGATTGTGAGGAAACCCGAACACAATGGCCAGAATTAGCTATGCGTATAATAACCCCTGTTTAGCTGAGAGCCAAGGTTCACTTATGACAGAAATGCGCCTGGAGTAGGGAGAGTAATGCAGAAAGTAATTAGATGACAAAAAAAGGTACTGAGGAGAGTGATTTTGTTTGGGTTGATGCTGGTCGTGACCGGAAGTAGAAAATTGTAAAAAAAAAATTGTTGACGTTTAATAATTTCGGATATTAATGAGCTGAGCTAGCGTGACACGCTGATTCATTCGGAAGATAGTAAGAGCTAGCTAGCAATAAACCTAGAACAGTAGTGATATTTTTAACCAGGAAATAAAGGACGAAAACTATTGCAAAGACTAAAAAAGTCTGACGAAATCGTTTGAAAATAGTGTCATAGGTCAATTCGAGGAAATCTAAACGTGAAACTGCGCAGTGACATGTTTGAAATGACATGGTGTTAGATGATGGTCTATATATAAAACTACACATAACGCAAATGGTGGTTGTTAACAGACAGGCTTCCGAAGCCCTAGAGTTCATCGCGGGCGTCCCCCAGGGGTCACTCCTCGGACCAACCCTCTTTTTGATCAACAAAAACGCTCGAGCTAAGAATATTCTCAGATTATTTGTAAACATCTATGCCGATGATACGACTATATACGAACGCACTTCTGAAACTCTCGATGGCCAGAGATTGGCGATTGAACTCTCTTCCAATCTTGCACAAACTACCCAATGGGGTAAAAACTGGATGGTTACATTCAATGCCTCGAAGATCAATCTAGTTATATTCCGTCATCACCGACATGACCCCGAACTACCAACAATCTTGAAGCACCGTGCCTCGAAAGACTGTTGAGCCTCAAACTCACACCCGATCTCAAGTGGAACTCGTACATACGATCCATTGCTAAAGATACTGGAAAAATGGTCTGTTCCCTGTTCCACGTCCTTATGGGTGATGAATTATTTTCCACCCGACAATCCCTTTCTCACAGACGAAATGTCGCAAGCCTCTCGCTTCCCTATTGCTATTTCAATGAAAAGTGTTCAGACTACCTATATTCCTTAGTCCCACCAGTTCTAACCTTCACATGAAGAACCGCCAACCAGACACATTGAAACGAGCCACGATGAATGGATGTATCTCGGAGAGGGCTGGGGTAAACCGCTGTCTCCCACTCCTATACACACAAATGGCCTCCAAACGTAACCCTCTACCTCGAGTGGCCCCCGGGCCTTGTAAAAAGAGAAACTCGCAGTAATGAAAAAACAAAAAACAAAAACAAAAAAAAACATTAGTCAATGAAATACATTTTTTTATATATATATATATATAAGTGGTTTACAAGAGGCTTTGAGCAATGTGAAAGATATGAAGAAACACTAGATATTGAATTTTATCTCTTTGTTAAAACATGCTGAGGTGACGAAAACTGAGATGGAACCGCCTGGAAATTCTCAATGTGACGATCAGAAAAAAAGAATATTTTTTGCGGTGACCTCTTACAAAAACTTCATGTCTATATATCATTTTCGGTGCTACTATAGTATGGTACTTACCGATCTACCGTAAATGGCGATGCACTCATTATTGCTGGAAAATGTTCAGGAAAAACGATGACCTGTTTGCTGTTTTTTAAAATGACATCAGATCAGTTTACAAACATTAATACAGTGTAACCCGGATATAAGAGAGTTGTCGGGACTGGAGAAGACGTCTCTTATATCCGGGTTTTTCTTATATCCGGGTTTGGTATATTTTGTTTTATTAACACAGGCTCTAATTTGGGACCAGAGAAAATCTCTCTTATATGCGAGTTTCTCTTATATCCGGATTACACTGGATCACTATTTGCTGATATTTTTTTTTTAAATTTTGCATAAAAAATTGTTAATGATTTTTAAGCATAACCAGTTCACTGTTCACTACTTTTAACGCCAACCCCAACTCTAACCCTAACCCTAACTCCCAACTCTAACCTTAACCCTAACACTAACATATTTCATACTTTCAACGGTTGTAGACATCTATGCCGTTGATACGACTATATACGAAGGCACTTCTGAAACTCTCGATGGCCAGAGATTGGCGACTGAACTCTCTTCCAATCTTGCACAAACTACCCAATGGGGTAAAAACCGGATGGTTACATTCAATGCCTTGATATAATACCGTAATAAAAAATGAACAGTAGATCTCATCATTCTATCATACTATACTAGCACCTCATTTTTTATATAAGATATTGATTAATAAACACCTTTCTTCCGAATTCCTTTTCTTCTATACTTAATATAAATTATAACATTTTGAGGGAGAGACAGAGCTTTATATTTTAATTTTTCAAAGCCAGACTAAAAGAAAAATAACGCTTTATTTCCAGACGATGAGAAAATAGTTAACCTGAACGGTGAAAATATTTTCTTGAGGGATTTACATTTTAGTAGAGATAGTGGCTTAGATTAAGCTTATTTGGATGAAAAGCAAATTTCTTTAATTTCAAATTGTTGTCCTTCATATATCCGTGTCACAAAAGGAAGGAAGGAAGGAAGGAAGGAAGGAAGGAAGGAAGGAAGGAAGGAAGGAAGGAAGGAAGGAAGGAAGGAAGGAAGGAAGGAAGGAAGTAGAAAAAAATGAAAGAAATGAAACATGAAATAATAGAAGAGGATGAATGAAATATAAATTCTCCCCGCACAAGCAAAAAGAAAGAAAACGAGAAATAGAGAGGGGGAAGAAATAATATAAAACAGGACAGTGATTATCGAGAAAGAAAGAAAGAAAGAAAGAAAGAAAGAAAGAAAGAAAGAAAGAAAGAAAGAACGACAGAAAGAAAGACAGAAAGAAAGAACGACAGAAAGAAAGACAGAAAGACAGAAAGAAAGAAAGAAAGAAAGAAAGAACGACAGAAAGAAAGAAAGAAAGAAAGAACGACAGAAAGAAAGAAAGAAAGAAAGAAAGAACGACAGAAAGAAAGAACGACAGAAAGACAGAAAGAAAGAAAGAAAGAAAAAAAAAAGAAAGAAAAAAGAAAGAAAGAGGGGGGCAAATGTAAATCTTCAAGAAAAGAAGAGGAAGGTAGGTTTGAATTCTCCGTCTCCTAACGCAGCTGTCACTCACCTCTTTATTCCAACCAAATTTTGGCAGATGCGCGGCCAGTGTCTCCCTTCCATAACAGTTGTACCCGAACCCGAAAAGTCAAGAATCTCAGCAACTATTCACCTCCCCACCCCGTTGAAATCAAACATTAGACGGGGTGGGAATAGGGTACAGGGCAACTCTTCGTCCTCCATTCATTTTAAGGCGGAAATGAAAACTGAAGAAAGCTTAAATATGCGTTTTTCGACGATAAGAAGGGAAGGTGATGTTTCTATTCCCCACCGCACCTCAGGCTCTTACCATTCCTTGTCCCAGCTACTTTGCCTTCTCCCCCCACTTCACCCACACCCCATAAACTGCAGCTGTTCATATTTCTTGCGGTCGCGCTTCCTTCAAGAAAGTCGAGCACATGATTAGAGACGCTATGGAAAGTTGGGTTTGTTTTTGAAAATTTTTGCAAATGTGTCATTTTTTATTTTAATTGATATTTTTAATCATTTGGCGAGGGTTGGTGAGTCGATCTTATCTGAGGTTAAAGCCATACTGGGGACGGGTCGGAAGGGTGACCACAAATCATTGAATCCAATATTTGCACTCACTAGCCTCAGTCTTGGAGTGAACAAAAAAAATTATACATATATATTTTTTATGTGTATGTGTTGAGATGGTTTTAAAATTTGACTTTGCTCAAAATGGAAACCATATGGGCTACATAATTTTCCATTCTTAATTAAAAATTTATCTTCATTTTCGTATAGAAACGGAAATAAATATAAATAATTAGCGAATGAAAATATAAGACGTTTCACCCACCCGGCATTTTGACTTGGGACATCCTGTATACTTATAGGAAGACATGTACACGTAAACACGCACACACACACACACACACACACACACACACACACACACACAAACACACACACACATATATATATATATATATATATATATATATACATATATATATATATTTCATATATATTTCAATTCATATTCATATTGTTGCTTTACTGTGTCGTGCGAGACAACTTTTATCGGCAGAATCTATCTTACATATCTATAAGTCTACCATTCGTCCATGCTTAGAATATATTGCTGCCACATATGATCCGGCGCACTTGTTGATTGCCTTGAGTTCCTTAATAAAATCCAAAGAAGGATCAGCAATATTATCGGTCCTGATCTGGCGAATCCACTTCAGTCACTTTCCTACGGCCGTAAAATTGCATCTCTGTGTTTTTTTTGGCATTGATTTGATTAGGTTCTCTGCAAATATCATCTCCAATCATTGAATTCCATTCGGAATGAAATTATCAATCAAATCCTCTTTGTTGCTCAACTGCTTTCTCGGGAGCCTGTACTTTATAATGCTCCATAAGTTTTCTATGGGATTGAGGTTAAAAGATTGGGGCGGCCATGTCATAACACTCACCTGCTTGTCATCAAATTATTCCTTCATCAATTTTGATTTGTGACAGGGAGCATTATCCTGCATAAAAATGAGTTTGGTGGGGTCGATTTTCACCCTTTCAGCAGAAGGCAGCAGACAAGACTCTAAAATTCTCTTGTACTGCTCGCTCCTGAGGGTCTTTTCAATAGGTTTTAAGAAACCAGTTCCATGAAAAGAAAAGCATCCCCAGAACATTATACTGAACGGATGCTTGACAGTACTTACTGCTAAATTCAAAGAGTTTCCAAAGCTTGTTCTTCGGATTTTAGATCGCTTATCCTTTGAATTTAGCTCAACTTTCGTTTCATCGGAGAAGACAACATTTAGTAAAAAAAAAATCAGGTGAGTCACTTTTATCGAACAGCACTGTATATATATATATTACATTGGATCTAGATATATAGTTCTGTGGTTAATATTTCGGTCTCTCACCGGGTACGACGTCATAGAACTGTATCATGTATTTACGACCTGCGTTTGCTATTCCGCAACCGTTATCGTCGCATAGCAATCTTCTATGTCAACATAACAGAATATCATCTTTGATGGTGAATATCTTTAAATATCCGTATAACCACGCAGAAGATGGCTCATGTAAGCCGAAAGCTTAAATTAAGGTACAGCATAATAAAAAAATATTCAAATATTGGACAATTTTTGTCTTTATTTTCACCCAAAATTAAAGCAAATATACGGAGTTTAGAACGGCTCATGATGAAATATAATAAACATTTATTGCCTGTTATATTTTAAAATATGCTGATATACATATATATATATATATATATATATATATATATATATATATATATATATATATATAGGGAGTATATATTCATTTAAGCATGTTTGGTTGGATAATCTAGACATGATATGTCTATTTATTTTATTTTAATCTTCTCAAATTGATGGATCAATTTCTTAATGTTGTTATTAAACTCATTAAGGAAGGCACCGTAGTTTTCATCATTTCTTTTATTTTCTCAAGTACTTTCAATCTCATCCAAGATCATCTTCAAAGATTAATTGGTAAGACAAAAAATTAAAGTAATTGACAGTTGTGGATTTATTTTTGTAAGTACTTGGGAAACTAAAAGAAATAACCAAAACCACGACTCCTTTCTTACATAATACTGTAAAAGCAAGAAATTGATCCATGAATTTAAGAGGATTAAAATAAAATTAAATAAACATGATATATCTAGATTATTCAACCAAACATGCTAGATAATAAGATTTTTGTCATGTTGGCCCATGACGGCCGAGGTAGTTGTTGGTGATATGGCAAAATAACGTCTGATATGAAAGTGCGTACGAAGTAGAGATGCGCCACTGAATTCATCCATTAGCAAAGAAATTGCACACTGACATTTATCAAAGTTTACTGAACGTTTACGGAGACCATTGAGCGGATGTAAGCAAAAGTGGGTAATCCGTTTTAGCAGTGTCAATAGCAATCTTGTCATTTGCTGAATTTTTGATGAACACATTAATTTCTATAATAAATGTCTAAAAGATAGTGGCTACAAAAACCCAAAACTAACTTATATACAAAATGAAAATGGAAAGCATCGAAAAAACAGGATAGAAAAATAATTTGGTATACACCCCCATACAACCAAATGGTAAAGAACAGATTAGGACAAAAATTCCTCGCATTAATAGTCAAGCACTTTCCTAGAGAAAGTAAACTAAATACTATTTTCAATAAAAATACACTAAAATTAAGTTACAGCTGCACTGAAAACATATAAAAAATTATTAAGAAACATAATGTTAATATCTTAAATAAACACTTATACCAAAACCAAAAAATTTTAGACAATAGAAAAATAAAAATAAAAACAGATGAAGATAAACAAAAATTATGTAACTGTAGAAACCCTCATAACTGTCCTCTACAAAATAAATGTTGCACAGAATCATTAGTATGCCAATGCAATATCTCTTCTATTGAAAATCCTGAAAACATAAAAATTTATATAGGTTGCACAAGCCATGAGTTCAAAAAACGGTACCATCAACATCAAATTTCATTTAGGATAAATAAATATAGGAATGAAAAATCTCTCAAAGTACTTCTGGCACTTAAATGAATCCAATAAAACACCTACAGTAAAATGAAAATTAATAAGAAAGGTTAGAATATGTAGGTCATTAAATGACCCATGTCCTTTGTGCATACATGAGAAACTATATATTACTAAGTTTATAAAAAATAAAAATTGACTGAATCAGAGAAATGAAATAGTTATTTTTTGCCGTCATTGTCAAAAAGTTTCCTTAAATAATATTTAAAAATAAATTTTAAAAAAAGCGAGCTGGTTATATACATACTTATATTTTATATAATGTAAGTAATTCTATTACATTTACTTGTTTTAAAAAGAAATATAGTCTAATAATAATTAAGAGTGAAAATATTTTAAAATTGTAGTTAAATAAAACGTATTCTAACTTAAACATTCCCCCAAAAATCTTTAAATATACAAGTAGGAAAAAATGCCGAAAGAATTTTTGCCGTTAACAATAAAATTTTTTAAAAACCCAGAAGACATGCATTTAACGGATGTCAGAATTCGTTGAAAAATACATCGCTACCCTCCCTAAACTTAACCCCTTTTTCGAACGTAACTAATAACTGATACGACAAAAGTTAATAAAAATGAACACGCTACCACCCC
>OZ038493.1:52890958-52908458 GCA_964036315.1 Acanthosepion esculentum
GATGTCCATTGTACCAACCGCACCTCCTACACGTTACGGTATTTCACTATTAATCCTAAGAAATGTAGATAATAATAATAATTATTATTATTATCATCACGAGTGCAATAAGGATAAAAATTATCAATAATTCATTTTTTATTAAACTGACTGGAAAAAAGACATAGAGTACATACTGTGCAGAGATAAACACTTCGCGCATATATATATATATATATATATATATATATATATATATATATATATATATATATATATATATATATAGCATATCTACATTTAAACATGTTTCATTGAATTATATAGACATATTATGTCTATTTTTATACTGACCCTTTCAAGTTCTCTAATTAGTTTCCTGGTGTTAAAATGAAATTCATCAAGGCAGACACCGTAGGTTTTCCTACCCGAGTACTTTCGATCGCCTCTACCCTGAAAATATATATATATATATATATATATATATATATATATATATACACATATATATATATATATATATATATATATATATATATATATATATATATATATATATATATATATATATAATAAATCCTAAACAGCCAGGAACAACCTACTTAGGTTTCACCAAAACGGATCTTTAGGATAAGCTAGCTTACCCTGAAGATACGTTTTGGTGAAACCTAGGTAGGTTGTTCCTGGCTGTCTAGGGTTTATTTAATTTATCCCTGCTCTTCTTAGCGTATTGAGCACTCTACGTTTTAGCTTTATTACTAACTTGTTTTTTTTTCTTTGGAATAGAAACCTAAAGCACTGAACGATTTCTTTCGCCCTGTTCGGATGTTTCTAGTTCTTTCCTTTTTTTCCAGCTTTTTCCCTCGGGTACCAATTTGTTTTGATAGACTTACAAGTTGTACTACCCGAGTTTTTTTTCCCCAACCGAGTATTATTAGTAGTATAATATATATATATATATATATATATATATATATATATATATATATATATATATATATATATATATATATATATATATATATATATATAATGACAGGCATAATATATAAATGGAGAATGTCATTGGAGTATTATGTTTCTGTCTCTACCCAGATACTTGATTAATATGCAAAAATTTGAGTAATTTACTTGACATAGATCATACACTTTGTGGGATACGATTAACAGAAGATGGGTATCAACTGGTGGAGGGAATATGTTTTTTGGGTAAAAGGCGGTTACTCTCGGAAACCTTTGCGCAGCAAAGCAAATAATGCACTGATTTGGCACCTCGCATAGAAATATATACGATGATCTTTTCCCGGATCAAATATTCCCTTGGAAATTTCTTCCTGTGTAGTTTAATATCACTTTATACGTTCAAACATTTGATCAGGAGGATAATTTGAAACGGTCAATACGAGAGACTCGTTTTTCAGCTAAACATGTTACAGAGACAAAGAGAAGGAACGGTTCTGCAAAAAAAAAGGACGTAGCGAAAAGTATTACAAATTTCCACATATGACGAGACTGAAAAACAACCAAAATGAATACTTTCAACCGAAAGAAAAATATTATTTTTATTAAAACATGAAATAGAAAAATAACTGAATATATTCAAAAGTTAATCTATTATGTTTTCAAAAGTTCCATTACTCAGCGATGTCTTTTATTCTTCTTCCCCTTCCCTCCGGCGAATTCCATTCTTTTACATCATCGACCGTTTTTGTTATAATTCTGTATTTTGCAATTGAACAATATTAGTCGAAGAGAAAAAACACATAGCTGGATTTTGATGTGACAAACTTTTAATTACGTAAGAACATTTCAGGTAGCAGAAGAATTATAATAGTAAGCATGTTTCGATAAAATAAATAAATAAAATGCCATGTTGAAAAAGGCCCCAAACTTAATAAACAAAGTTTTATCGTCAAAATCTTTGTTATTATTAAAAGGAAAAACCAAAGGAATTTTTTATTTTAAATTATATTTTTGATCCGTTTTAGAACGTTCGAAATTTTGGTTAAAAATCTTTTCTTTTCTTTTTTTTCGTCAGCAGTGGAGGATAAAGATTAGCATAGAAAATTTCAGCGTCTTTTTTTTGTGGCGAAAAACATATTGATTTGGAAATTCTTCCAAACAAATAATTGTTGGATTTTAATGAAACTTTCAGGAGTTATTCACAAATGAAAAATTATTTTAGAAATGTATTTTATAGAAATTCTTGATACAACAATTACGCCCACTTATTTAATTTTATAAAAATTTCAAGGAATTAAATTTTGAGCTCCTTAATGTTTACATTAGTTATATGCAGGACTCCTTGGAGAATTTAAATCATCAATTTCTTTTTGTAAAACAGGCCCCACATTTGCTGAAAATCTGTTCTGAATCGTAAAATAAAACATGCAATAAAACTAAAACATTAGAAATGTTTTAATTGATATTAGGAATAAGATATATCATGAACACTACTGTCTTAAAAAATCAAATTTTCAATGAATAATGAATTTTTTAACATTTTAATTAGAATAATTTATAAAGTTTTAAATCTTCTAAACTTTTATCTTAATTTATCCAAAATCATTAAAAAATAAAAGCTATATTAGTTATATTGTTATTAAGTAAAAACTATATTTACTAATCATAAATGAAAAAGCTTAGTACAATTAATCGAATACCAATATTTTTAGAAGAATTTTGAATTTCATTTGTATGCGTATAAATGTGCCGGTTGTTAAAATACGGACGTCCATGCACGATATTATCAAAAAATAAGACCGATAACTATATTAAATTTAAAATAAAAGTACCTAAAATTCAATAAAACATCAAATTACAGAGAATAATTTCTTACATTTTTAAGATTTTAAGGTAGTTAAAATTATATAAAATAGGCGCTCACGTTATATTCCTCAAGTAATTTTTATATATAAATATTATTTAGATGATTATTAAATCAGATTAATTAAATTTAAATTCAACTAATATACCTTTTATTTTTGAATGATTTTCTTAAATAAAGCGAATTACATCGTGTTGACGGATGGCTGAAAACGGTGTTAAAATCAGCGATTTTAGACATTTCAAAATGAAAACTTTTTCCAGTCAATATAAATTGGTTTTGAGATGAAGAAAAAGTGTTTTGCTTATTGGAAATATCAAATTTAATCTATTAGCTCGAAATTAAAAGTAAAATATAAGCTTCAAGAAAGATTTTTCATTTTTAGAAATTCGTTTTAAACTTTAGGTATCGCGTTTCTGTAGAGAACAGAAATATATAACAGTTTTTCTATTTTGTTATTTATTTTTATAAGAACAGTTTTCTTTTATATATATATAATAGTTTTTCTATTTGTATATAGCAGTATTTCTATTTATATATATAACAGTTTTCTATTTTACATATAACCGCTTTTTCTATTTTATATACATATAACAGTTTTTCCATTATATATAACAGTTTTTCTATTTTATATATAACAGTTTTCTGTTTTACATACATATAACATTTTTTCTATTATATATATAAAACAGTTTTTCTATTTTATATATATAACAGTTTTTCTATTTATATATATATATATATATATATATATATATATATATAAAACAGTTTTTCTATTTTTATATAAAACAGTTTTTTCTATTTTATATATAAAACAGTGTTTCTATTTTTTATTCATTCATGGAAGGAAGAAAAATGGTTTTCATTCTTCCTTCCTTCTTTTCTTTTTATCCCATCTTATCACCCTACTCTTTACTTTCCTTTACATTCCTTTCTGGGCTTATCACGTTTTAATCATCGGTTTCCGTACGATCACCGAAGTTAAGCAACGTCGTAACTGGTCAATACTTAGATGGGTGACCGGTGTTTAAGCTTGCATGTGCGAGTGGTGAAATGGATAATGTCTCGGAATTGTTAATCAGAGAGTCGAGTTCCAATTTCAGTTGGGTTCGTTATATTCATCACAAAATAAGCATTTAGCGATATTTTTGTTGAGATAATAATATCCCCCCCCCCAACTAAAAAAATTCTTATAATCTAAAAATATTTTCTGGCTTTAAATAACCTGAAAAGGATTGATAAATCATGCAAAACGGATCAATAACCAAAAAGAAAATTCTTTCATTTTCTTTCTTTTTCCTCTTTTTATTTTCCATAATTTTTCTTTTTTTATGTTTTTCTTCCTTCATTTGTTTTCCTTTCATCCATTGCGTACTAATCTCTTTCTTTACTTTTCCTTCCCATTCATTGTCTTCCTTCTTTCCTTCCATTATCTCTCTTTCTGTACCTCTTCCTTTCAACTTGTATTCTTTTCCTTCTTTTCTATTCTTTCTTTCTTTTCTTTTCCTTCAATTGTTTTTCTTCCTTTTTTCTTTCCAGTATTTATTTTCTTTCATGTTTTTCTCATTTCTAGTCTTTTCTCTTTCGTTCTTTCTTTTTTAATTCCTCTTTTACTTTCTCTCTTTTTCATTCTTTCTCTTCTTTCCTTCCCCTTATATTCTTTTCCGTCTATCTTTTCCTTTCCATTCTTTGTGCTCCATTTCCTTTCCCTTTTTCTTTCCTTTCTTTCTTTCCTTTCAATTCATTCCAATCCTTCGCTTTCCTTCTTTTCTTTTTCCTCTTTTTCTTTTCTCACTTTCCTTTCCATTATTTTCTTTCCTTTCCTTTCCACACAAATCTTCTTCTTTTTATCTGCTAGTGAATTTTTAAACTTTATACATTTATTACATACTACAGCCGGATATTCCTAGGGTGGAGACAATTTTCATTTGAGATCACTCTTATAAAGAGCGGCAACTTCTCAGCGTTTTTCAATTTAAAAATGTTGCATTTACCAAATATATGCAAATTGAATAAAATTTAAAATTTATTTATTTTTAAATGACGCAACACAAATTTAATTTCTCCTTTTATTCAAAATCGCTGTTTAGATTTTGGTTTAAATAAAAAATCCCAAGTTTTAATTAAATAAGGTTGAATGCACTTGACACAGGAAAACATTTACCCAGACTGTAAAACTAACACAGGATATTCAAAGCAGATTCACACTTTTCTAAACAGACATCGATACGACTAAAAATGTTTTTGCCATCTTTCAAAATGTCACGTAAACGCGTCACGTCACAGCGCCATCTTTCAAGAATGAGAATCTTTATCTGAAGTTTCCATTATCAGTTCTCTGACTTTCTGCGATGAAGACAATATTTAAAATAGCACCTTCTTCTTCGGTCGATATGTTCTTCAGCCTTTCTCATTCGTCAGTTTTGTTTTTGTTTTTGTTTTTTGGGGGGGGATTTTTTTTTTTTCGAAATACTGAAAACTAATTTTTAAATTAAATATATTCAAATTCTGGTTTTCTGAGAGAAAAAAAAGATTTGGATTTGGATGTTTTTGCTGAGCGCGATATCAACACCTGCGGGTTATTCAATGCCGAAATCTAAATATTTTATACACAGTTTCTTGACTTCAACTACGGATATTTTATACATAATTCTGCACTTTCAGGGCACAATAGAAAAAGGTATTTATTGATTTCAAAAGACCATTGAATGTAACACAATCTTTAGGAAGGCAGGACAGTGGGGTAGAAATATTGTGATAAAAGCAACCGAGATGAAGATACTGGTCAAAATAATGTGTGAATTATTGAGAATACATTTCAAAATTTCAGTTGCAGAATTTTTTTTTTTTTTTGAGGGCTGAGTATTAAGGGAATAAGGTAACATAAAATTCTTACTCCTTTCATCTTCAAAATTTTTAATAAAAATGAATGAGTGATACGGAGAGAAGGACGGGTTGATTTTTACTTTATTTTACAAAATCAATATTGCACTTACAGTGAAAGCTGGAGTTTGATGTGATGTGTACTGACAGTATAAATTAGATTCATCGCTTTTACCAATTTTTGAGCATTTAGTTTTAAATATCGTCTGAAGAAATGTACAGAAATACCTAATTTCCGCACGTTTTTGCTTACAATCTGACTTCTAAATTTTACTCTTTCAAGAATAAATCCAAATAAAGTTGATATATATTGCATTAGACACATTGTATGGAAAATATATTCAAACCAGAATTTTAATTATGAAGTAAAATATCCATTTTTGTACTGTATTCGGTAAGTAAAACTGTGTAAAAAAAATTGTAAAAGATTACAAAAAAGGTTACTCAACAAATAAGATGTGTTAGATCAATTATTAAATTATATTTAATAAAAACAAAAAATCGATAAAGCTGTATATGCTGCTGGGCACAAATTATAAGATAGAATGTTTAAATTTGCGTTGTGTATTGAAAATCGCAGAAAAACTACTGCACTGTATAATATATTACATCATAATGTAGCTAAATTGTTCAGTATAACGTCCCTTTGAAGTAAATGAAGGTCTTATTTGATGGCACAAATGATTTAGTAATAATGTGCTTGTGTCATGCATATTGTTCATATACAATTTGTAAAGCTTCAATAAATTATCCATTTTAAGGAGGCTGTCCTACAAGGCTTTCACTGGTCACCGGAATGAAATTCCAACGCTATGATTTTGAACCTAAAATTAATCTTTAAACTGGTTTCTTCAAAAACAGCAACGATTTAGTAAATTTTGTGTTTTTATTCATCATGTCAAAGCCCAATTTTCAAATTAAATGCAAAACCACGGTTCCAAAACAGACCTGCCCTAACGGACAGTAGCAGTGAAAAAAGAGGAAATCGAATCGCTATAGAAGGTAAAATAATGGGTGATAGATACACCGGAGTTAACTGGATAAAGAAAAAGTCCTTAAAAGTTATTGAGCGAGAAGGACCCTGAAGATGACCAGGTGTGATATGTTTATGACTGGAAAGTGCATCTACCATGAATTTGGGATAAAAACAAACACAAGAATAAAAACTTGAACAAATCTGCAAATCGCTGAAAGATTAAATCCTCTTTGCCATGGAAAGTTGTGCTTAATAAACATGAAAATAAGGTTGAATGATTATTAAGACAAATCAATAAATATACAATTAAAAACGCCCATTAGAATTCTTCACTTTTTCTAATGTTGTATTTTGTGTTAACGATATCCGCTTAAAAGATTATTACCACCAATGACTATAAATTAATTAGTGTTATTTGATTATAAACTGTCTTTTAAGAGAAAAGGCTTCTTTTAATTGATTGCCTAGAATTGATAAAACAGTTTGATTTGTGATGATTGAGTTAACCAGTTCGGATTAAGACGAAAGAAAGTGAGTGTTAGTACATGGAGTTTTACGAGAGACTTTAACGTAGATAGAGTGACAATGCAGGTTCAGGAATGTCAACTGGACTTACAAGTTAATAATCAGAAATGACATAGAATTGTTTGCCGTATCTTTCTAATAAGAAAGCAGGAAAGAAGTGTTAGTTGTGGGCAAATACAAAAACCCAGTAGAACTTTTGTTTTTCCCACTGTGGAAATATAGCGAAAGGTCCCTTCTGTTATATTCCGTGCTAAGGGTATAAACACATAACACCAGGTGGATACTAGAAGAAGGTTTACTGTACAAGACCAGTACAATATGAAATACGGTACAGTTATACACACAGGTCAATCTAGTATTGAGTACCACTAATTGGAAGGTCGGACGTGCTTGCGTCGTCTCCCTCTCATCCCCTCTGTGTAAGTCTCTCGTAGACAGTAGACTTTATAGGTACTTCCTACCTATAGTGTAATCATTCATGGAGTGACTGGTTATTCCATTACATCACCTTCCAAAAGTTAAGCAAAGTATTAAGAAACATGAAAAAAATTTAGTTAGAAACAAAGAAAAGAGTACTGAACTGTTATTTAATATCGGTTTTCCTCCATGGCGGTGAATGCAGGATAATCTCCTCATAGATGAAGAAAATACTTTAGGTAAAAGAAATGTGGTTCTACAGTCGGATGGTAAGAATCCCATGGACTGAATATGTGAGTAACGAGTAAGTTTTACGGAAAATGGAAACAAAATGTACACTTATACTTAGAATCAGAAAGAGACAGTAGAGAGTGGAGGCTTGGAGAGTTTGACACTCACAGGACATATAGATGGCAAGAGGAGCTGAAGACAGCAGAGAATAACCTACCCTAACGAACTTGTGTAAATGGTTGACAGAACATGTATTAGGAAATAAACTTATTGAGAACTACAAAGGACATGACGTTGTGGAAAGCCATGATCACCCATGGTGTAAAGGGTCACCGCACATATTATTATTGTTGTTGTTGTTGTTGTTGTTGTTGTTGTTTTCTTTCCTTTGGTTTCTTTCCGGGTCCCAACCAGAGACCTAAGGTCAGAAATGGCATTATCGCATTTTCTACTAAGCAGTTTTGAAGAAAAAAAATCACACATATTTTAAATTAGATAAGGCCCTCCGTAAGGTATGAGCTGTACTTGTGAGTATTTTTTTTATATTTCTTTAAGGCATGCGCTACCAGGGATTCGTTCAATGAGTTTATTGGAATCTTTTACAATCAATCCGAGTGCTCCAACTACAACTAGAATTGCTGATGTCCTTATGCGCCACATTTTTGACATTTCTAATTCAAGGTCCTTGTATTTTGATAGTTTTTTTTTTTTTAAGATCTTCAAAGATACATTGCATTCTGCAGGGACTGCCATGTCAATAAAGAGGCACATTTTATCTTTGCGGTCTCTAATCACGATGTTGTCCTGGGTAAGACGATAAACTACATCCAACAGCAAGGCCTCTGATCAGGAGGCTTTGAGGAGCGTGGAACCACCTCTTAATTGCTGGTGTTCCCAGGTCCACCCTGACCCAGGGTGGTAGCACCTGTTAGGGTCTCGAAACTGAGGTAAAAAGCATTATAAAAGTGTAAAAATAGGTTTTAATACCAGAAATACTCTGTAAACAATTATTACCAGAAATTAATTTTTGAAGAAAAAAAAATATTACCAGCAATACATTTTTGAAAAAATATTACCAACAATACATTTTTGAAAAAATATTACCAGCTATACGTTTTTGAAAAAATAATATTACCAGCCATATGTTTTTGAAAAAATAATATTACTAGCTATATTAGCTATTTGAGGATAAAATATTAACAGAAATAGATTTTTGACAAAATAAAAATATTACCAGGAAAAAAAGTTTTTGGCATTAAATGACTCATTGACGTTGATATGCCGTAAAACAAAACAAACCAAATCATCTAATCACGATGTCAGGGCGATTAGCTTTGATTGCTCTCTCTCTCTCTCTCTCTCTCTCTCTCTCTCTCTCTCTCTCTCTCTCTCTCTCTCTCTCTCTCTATCTATCTATCTATCTATCTATCTATCTTTCTCTCTCTCTCGCTCTCTATCTCACGCTCTCTCTCTCTCTTTCTCTCTTTCTCTCTCTCTCGCTCTCTCTCCCTCCTTCTGTGTGTGTGTGTGTGTGTGTGTGTGTGTGTTTATTAAAGTGACTGGGATTGTTATTTTCGAATTTGGCGTCTGCTTAAATCAACGGAATGTTATTCTTCGAGGCCGGCAGGCTCTCTTCACATGAATGATTGTTGCAACACCGCCCTTTCTCCGCCATGTGACTCAATAATAGACTCCATGAAGCTTAGAAAAATATCTATGCCTAGCGTGAAGACAAAGACGGTGCGAGGTGACGTAACGGTTATCAGCACAAAACATGGAATCGCTGGAATGAGTTCGAATGCCCGCAGATGTCCAATTTATAGTGATTTCCTTGAGAAAGTCATGATTACCAACTTCATTTTATACTGTCCAATCGCTAGATGTTCCTACGAAAAGTATCGCCTAAACAGTTTTTTAGTAACCTATGACCTTTTGTTTTTTCGTTTGTCCTCTTGTTTTCAGTTACAGACTGAAAACGAATCGGTGCTATTATAGTAATGTATGTAACATCCATTTTCTACTATAGTATAATATCTACTATTCATTTTCTACTAAAATATTTAGCAACTGTTGAAAGTATGAAATATGTTAAAAATCATTAAAGTAGCATAATAAACAGTTTGTAGTGTAAAATTTATACCAGTCAGTTATAGTATTAGGTGACTTTCCAGTAAAAGTTACTGTAGTACTCATCAGGATTTTGTGAACAAAATAATACAACAATTCTAATATTTCACACATTTTGTAATGGAATTACATAAATACCTCCTTTATGAATACAAATTAGATAAATACGTTACTCATTAGGTTAAAATAACACTGTATGCAGTTTGAGGAATTAATTGCTGTTGGCCAGAACTGGGTTGTTTGGTAGAGTGCATAATCATTTACGGTAGGCCGCAAATGCCTCGGTAGATATCATATTATAGTAGCATCAATGAATCTGCCCGCTCACGTTTTCGAGTGAAACAGGCATAAATTTACGAGGGCTTTATGTCTGGAGTTCACTTGTCCAAAAAGACTAAAAGCAGCGACGTGCAGAGGTTTCGTGATGCCAGGGTTCAATACCCTGATTGTAAAGGGGACATAGTACTGAGAAATGTGAGAAAGGAAGATGAAACACGAAATAAACACTTTATTTCAAACTAAATATTGTCATAGAATACCTATGGACGATATTGGGCATGTCCCCATTCTTATAAATATAGTAGTGAAAACTGTATGTTGGTAGACTTGTTTCTAAGTATTATCGTTCATTACCAACCTTCGTTTGATTGTTCTATTGAGTAACCTTCCCTAGGTTACACCAAATATAAAGATAATTTTTATTTCACTTTTTGATTGGATACGCTCTCGGTATGGATGCCAGGGATCGTCGCACTCTCTGTCCTCTTTCTGCGTGCTACCGAGTAAAGGGTGTGCCTTGATACTTGCGGCAGAGCTCGTAAAAGTGAGCATTATTTTCTTTTTGCACTACCCACATGCAAATAGTTGTTATTCTCTACTTAAAAAGCGATTAAATATCACATTTGCATTCGTGGTAAATACAACGTCCGCTGGCCACATGGAAATTTGATCGAAGAACGAATCGAAAGAATATATTTCTTGAATGCAATTAGAAAGTTAAAATGTTCTAATTCCAAAGAAAAATTCGTCGCTTTCAAAACAAAGAACTATTCTTTCAAATCGGCAATGATGACAAAGCGTCCATTACAGAATGGATCTTTCCTTTCGCTTAACTGAAGCCATCAAGTATATATATATATGTATAAAAAAAAAGAGAAGGAAAGTTATTACGACGTTTTCGGTGTTTTAACTGTCAACTCCACTTGTCTCGGATTTCCACATCAGGCTTGAAACTTTCTAAGGGGTGGGGAATGTGGTTAAGTATTTCCATCCTTAACTCCAAACCCAACCAAAAACATTCTAAAACAACAACAAAAAAAATCCCAGCTAAATGTCTTATAGTCGAAACTTATATTTCTCGTACCCTTCTTATGATCCTCCCCGCCAAATCCCGCATCAGCCAAAGAGAATTGCCAGAAATATCACTGAAGAGTTGTTAAGAAAACAATTTTCATGATAGAATTTATAAGACGGCTTCAACCTTTGATGTGAAAATTAGGTTTATAGAACGAAAGGATGGAAAACTGAGGATTATGAATTGGACAAATGAGGGACGCAAGGGAGATGGAGCTAAATGTAAAATGACGTGTAAGGGGGGGCAAATTAGGGGCGTGAGTAGAACAAGAGAGATATATTGAAAATGGAGAGGCGTGAGTGGACAAATGAGAGGTGGGTAAATGACAAATAAGGGTGCTAAATAGCGGGGGGGTATTTATGAGCAAGGGAGACAAGTCTAAAGTGGAGAGACTCGAGGACGAAGACAAATGAGAGGCCAATGAAGACCAAGTGAAGGTTCCTTGAGGCCGCAAATGGAGGTACGGGGGGTGGGGTTAAAACAGGGACACGAGAGAGAGAGAGAGAAAGAGAGAGAGAAAGAGAGAAAGAAGGAATGCTAAGACTCAAGAGTGAGAGAGAGAAAAAAAGAAAGAAAAAAGGAATGCTAGGATTCAAGAGAGAGAGAGAGAGAAAGAGAGAAAGAAGGAATGCTAAAATTCAAGAGAAAGAGAGAAAGAAGGAATGCTAAAATTGAAGAGAGAGAGAAAGAGAGAGAGAAAGAGAGAAAGAAGGAATGCTAAAATTCAAGAGAAAGAGAGAAAGAAGGAATGCTAAAATTGAAGAGAGAGAGAAAAAGAAGAAATGCTAAAATTCAAATTGAAAATAATCTCAAAAATGTGAAGAAATTTCTATATGGAAGCGTAGATTCATCAACAGTTTTGACCTTGAGGTCATATTTACAAAATGTTTTTTTAAAAAGCGTTTGACAGCAGCAATACATTTTTGAGTGCATTGCAAAATTAAACTGAAGCAAAAGAAAATCTTTAAGAATGGCAAAAAGAAAAATCTGAAAGCGATTTTGAAATGACCCGAAGAATTGCGGCAAGACATTTTTCACGGTTTTCAGTATTTATAGCCTTTGACAAGTTTGGTTCTCGTGATTACTGTCGGCTCTGTAATAGTGTGATAAATATGAGTATGTCTTCTATTCCGCCTCTCTTTACTCAATCTGAGGTGTTAACATCTGCTGCTGATAAAAGCAGATGTTTTGCTCGTAAATTCTCTTCAAATTCTACTCTTGACTCACCTGTTGTATATTTGCCTGACTTAGAACTGAGTTCATATTGAGTGATATGCATATAACTCCGTCCATGGTTTTTTCTGCCATCATCTCTAAACTGGATCCTCACAAAGCATGTGGACTTGATGGTATTCCTGCAATATTTCCTAAGAAATATGCTTCTGAACAAGATTCTGTTTTCTCTAAACTCTAAAATAAATGCTTTGAATGTTTATTGTTTTTTTGTTTTTGTTTTGTTTTTGTTTTTTGTTTTTTTTTGTTTTTTGAAATCGTCTTCTGTAGTTACAGTATTTAAGAATTCGGGCGAACTATCTGATTCTAAATATTAGCCTTCTAACTCTTTTTGGCAATGTATTAGACGTTCTAATCAACTCTGAATTGGTTAAGCATCTAACACCGCAGGGTCATCTTTCAGATAAGCAATATGGCTTTGTCTTCTCTTAGTCAACTGCTGATATATTAACGATTATTGCTGAGAGAATTTATCAAGTTTTAGATAAAAAATGCTGAAGTTCGGGCTATTGCATTGGATATCTCGAAGGTATTTGGCATGGGTTGGCATACTCGTTTTCTTCACAAGTTGAAAGGTTATGGTATTTCTAGACAAATTTTTTAATAAATCGCGAAATGAAAGTTGTCTTGAATGGCCACTCTTCTAGATCTTTTTGCATTAATGAAGGGGAACCACACGACTCTTTCCTTGGTTCTACATTGTTCCTAATTTTCATCAATGACTGTCTTGATGTCACCAGTTCCCAACTCGGTATCTATGCTGATGACACAATCATTTATTCCTGTCTTAATAGTAAATCTGGTTGGTTTGATAAAAGGTCAAATTGGCAGCTGATCTCAAAAATGACCTGCAATATGTTGTTAAGGAATGGCTTGTTAATTTTAACGCCACAAAAACAAAACTACTCTATTTTAATCGCCTGAAAAATGCTTTTTGCTTTCCATCAACATGGCTGATGCTAACCTCCAGGAGAGTGACTCGTGGCGCCTTCTCCGGCTAATGTTTTCTGCTGACATAAAGTGGAAAGATTATGTTAAATCAATTGCTAAGAAAGTTGGTTCATTGTGTTGTGCTAGACAATTTTTCTCGCCGGCCAGCTTTTACAGATTTATAAGTTTAGCATTCCTCTTTGTTTTGAATATTCTTGCCACATCTGATCTAGTGATCTTGTTATATATTTAAAGATACTTGATAAAATCCAAAGAAGAATCTGCAATGTTATTGGTCCTGACCTGGCATCTCGGCTTCAGTCACTTTTTATCCTATATCCCTAACATAGTTTCCTTGTGACTTTTATTCTGTCTTCTTAATTTCTGTTCTTTTATTGTTCTCTATCCTTAATAGTATTTTTCCCAAATTCTTTCACACTCAGTAACTTCTTTCGTCTTAGGGGCTTTATTGCCTTGCTTGGAGTGAATTTTTTTTTAAATTGCCGAACATTGGGAGCATGTTCTATTAACGATACAAAATTGTTTCTCGTAAAAGCTGAAGGACGCATTTCCTCGGCTGTCAATGGGGGGCGAATGATAGGGGGCGAATGAAGCCTCATCATTATTATTATTATTGCTTTTGTTTACTTGATTCTAATAGCCCTGTTGGCTGGAGCTTCAGAATACGCCGACTGCACCTCTGCAAAGGCGTAAGACCTCCACCACCACCAAATAAGGCGTCCTGGGTATGACGATAGACTACATCCACGTCCTGGGTAAGACGACAAACTACATCCGACAGCGGGGCCTCTGATCGGGAGGTTTTGGGGAGAGTGGAGCTGGAATTCGAACTCGGCTCTCTGATTCCTCAATCCGATCCGCTAATCACCGGCATTAAATAACCCATTGAGGTTGATATGACGTAAAACAAAATAAACCAAAACTTGATTCTAAAATGTTAAGTTTTTACAATAACTTTTATAATAACTTTGAGTCGTCGATCAACGGTATAATTGTCTCATGAAGCTTATCTCGTTCCGTTACTATTTGAAACCAAAGAGAAACAAGTATTATTATTACTGTGTGAAAGAACGGCATGCCAACAAAGTAATGCCGGGTTACAAATATAAGGAACTTTATATACCCATTATTACACCCAGCCTAAGAAAGGTATACCAGGTACCTGCATCACAGACGAATGTGTGCGATATAGTGACAGGTTTTTTTCAGGTGAGGCCCAGTTAGAAATACCTTCAGGTCGTGTAACCCAGGATGTTAAGATGATTCCGAATGAGCATATATCCAATTAAACCAGATGCGACTCCAAACACGCTTTAACTGCCTCATCCTTTAAACTTAAAATAAACGACCCTCTCTACACCTGGCTATGATTCTCTCTCACTATTCCCGCTCATGGTACCACAGGGCATCAACCCCTAGAGAATATGCCCAAGTGGTTATGATGAGTCAAGTGACAAGTAAATTTGTGTTACTGAACGGGGTATTTACCGTAGCCCATCTTAATTCACCAAAACAAAATATTTACATTGAAATCAGAACTCATGAAAGCCATTCCTGTTTTAGCATCAGGGTATTTATTATTATTATTATTATTATTATTACTTGTTTATGTTATGTTTCCTGCTGTGTATCCTGTATAGCCGGATTCAAACTATGGTACTTACGCCCTATAGGAGAATTGTCATTTAATTGATAGCACTTTTCTTAGTATATGGGATGTTCCTAGTAGGGCGATCTTCTGGGCAACTTGTATGTTGTTGTTACCTGGGACACTGTTGGTAAAATTGTAATTCCTTTTCTCACGAGCTCCGATTACTATTGGTACAGTCTCAGTCTTCATACTCCACATCCTGTTAATCTCGATCTCCTGGTCCTTGTATTTGAACAATTTCTCGATAATTTTCATGGAGATGTTTGTCGCAGGTGGTACTGCTATGTCAATAAGCATACACCTCCTGAATTTCTTGTCCTTTATGATAATTTCAGGTCTGTTGGCTTTTATTCCCCTGTCAGTTTGAATTGCCATGTCCCTGAGGATAGTTACATTTTTATTTTGGGTAACTGTTGGTGCTCATACCATTTCTCAGTAGTTTCAATTTTGTGATTCTTGCACATCTTCCACTGCACATATGTCGCTACCTTGTTATGTCTATGGGTATATTCGTTTTCTGCTACTTGCCTGAGGGTATATTCATTTTTGCTAGTTTTTATTATTATTATTATTATTATTATTATTATTATTATTATTATTATCATTATTATTATTATTATTATTATTATTATTGTTGTTGTTGTTGTTGTTGTTGTTGTTGTTGTTGTTGTTTGTGCGTTATGTTTCCTGCATTGTATCCTGTAGAGCCGGGTCCAAACTATGGTACTTAAGCCCCATAGGAGAATTGTCATTTAATTGATAACACTTTTCTTAATATATTATTATTACGTGTATTTTCACAACGCTTTTTTGTTGTTGTTGTTGTTGTTGTTGTTGTTGTTAACACTGGTGGTAAAATAACAACTTAAATTTCTAGCTGTCATCATATTCTTGTAACATATCAACACTGTTATAGTCTAAATGGCCTCAATTCCTCACGATCACTATTTTCCCAGCTTTTTTGCCTAGTAACTAGCTATCCAAATCAAAATAAAATCATAAACAAACAAGATAAGAAACTAATAAAACCTCATTTCCAAGTGTAGACTCGAAACCAAATTACTACCGACAAGCAAATCATAATCAAATAAAATCATGTAACTTAAATTTAATATACTTTATTTCCAGTACCAAAATCTTCAAGGCCTGAAGATTGCATTCAAGCATAAAACAAACTGTTGCCGCTCGCTGTTGACCTCAGTGAAACATTTACAAGTGGCCTATAAATTATATGATCTACAATGACTCTTAAGTCCCGCAATAGACTTACATTTTTTTTATAAAGAGACGACAAAAATCTCATTTGATTGATTATTGGATTGCACATTGGTATTGTTTGATTAGAAATGCCTAGATAATCTAGAAATGTTTCTACTTACCGTATATACTCCCGTATCATGCGACTTTTGAAGACCTAATTTTGAAACTAATTTTAAGGAGGTCATATCATACACGAGATATAAATTTAGACTACGTACTGCTGGCCCTGGCTACGCCGTTAACCAAACTTTATATCCATTTACTTTAGTCAAATTAGCTTCAAGATTTTGCTCTTTAAAGGTGGCATGATACGCATATACGGTACTTAACTGCATATTGTACAGGATATGTTTGGAGAAATGAGTCTCGTGTAGCCATCTGAAAATCTTATTTTATAGCTATGCCTATGGTTGGTCAGGCCATCTTCAGAAAAGCAAACACGGCTATAAATAACACTTGCATAATTATCATATTCCATCGCCAATGCCTTTCTTACGACCCTCTTCGACTTTGCGTCACTGCACCAACTCCCCTCAAAGAGCGTTGCTCCCTCGTAAATAACTGTTATTGATTTTAATTGCCCAATTACTTTGATTGATTTTAAAAGCTGTCTATTGAATTTTTAAAACACTTTTAGTATAGGTTGCCGCCTTTTAGCTCCGATTATCTCTCCATACAGTAATCATTTGGGTATTCATTTATCAGCCTCCCCGAACAAATTATCCATCCAATGTAGATTGTGCATGTCAGCCAGTTCAAAGATTTCCGTTTCCGATGTCGTCGACCCCCAACGAATTTCGAGGATGCTTGGAAGTAGAATTAACGGAATGTTTCCAGAACCCATATGTGTTTTTGGTATGTTACCCAGATTTTACAAGCGTAAAGACAGGAAAGCACGCATGCGCTATGAACCATCTTTAATACCATACTATCTTTTATATATTTATCTACCCCAAAACGACTTTCTACATTCTTAAAAGCCTGAGTAACTTTTAAGCGTAAATTATGATCAGATTATCTAAAGGATATGGGTGGTCAAAAGTGCTTCCATGGACACGGAAATTTGTCCACAATTAGCATCTT
>OZ038493.1:52913458-52918458 GCA_964036315.1 Acanthosepion esculentum
AGTAGATCTGATTATTTGGGATAGAGACACAAGAGGACTAGTAAAGGTAAAACAGTTCTCTTCTGAAAGCTTCTGTTATTTTCTCATTGGCTTCCACCGAGTTTCTTTCTCCCCCATCATTTATCTTACTCTGTCTGACTGGTGATGTTGAAGACAGTTGGTGTACAAAGGGTTAACTTGAGTTGATTTTTTTCTTTTTTTGTTCATTCAGGGATTTGGGGAAAAGGGCAGAGACGTCAATCACAGGAAAAACTAAGAAATAAAATTTAAAAGATGAGAAACGGTGATGAAAATTAAGAATGAAAGAAAATTTTAAGAACTTAAAAGAAAACGCTGTTACGATAAACAAAAAAATTTTAAAAGTATCACAAACTGAAAAAAATTCAAATCCTCAGCAGAACAAGAAAACTTAAAATTGAAAAGGACACCATTTCTTCAAAGATGCATGATTTTTATCAGAACTTGAATCGTCATAAAAGAAAGTTCGTTTCCATTGCGCTCCAATTTTCCACTCGTCTAGTCCACTTGAGTAGTTACAGAATGTTGGGTTTCGTACCCATCTGCGAGCAATATGCCTTTTTTTTCTTTTTTTTTTTTTTTGTCTGACACACCACCATATTCTTGAAAGCAACCTGGGAGGCTTTTTATCATTTTTTTACTATTCATGTGTACGTAGATTTTATACGATAAAGACGTATTCTGAAAGTAAATGACTGCGCCTAGTGCCCGATTTAACATTATGCTTAGGGGTGCTTAAGCACAGGACCCCGTTGGCCATGGTGGCCCATCTTCCTTCCATACCTGTATAGGCATGCCGGTCCCACCTCCTTCAGGTCCCAAATACGGGGCCTCATTACTTTACTAGCACGGATCCTTATTTCTCCTAAATCCGGCGCTGATTGCGCTCAACTGATAGGGATTATGATTGTAATGTTTCTCCTCTTTCGAGAAACGGTGTGTCATTAAATGCCATCAAGCGATGAACATCGGGCATTTTTCACTGTAGTGCTCTAATGAACTGTAAATACGTGAAGCGTGGTTACTGCTTCATGCAAACATTTCTGTGGCCAAAGCGCTGTTCTCAAAATAAGGAGATGATCGCGTCTTCAAAAGCTGTAGATAAAGCCAGACGAATATTCAGGGACTTGTTCCTCCCTCGCAAACAAAGAAAGTCCATAAATCCGTTTCTATAACCAACAAACATTCAGGCCGAAAGTGAAACACAAAACTATGAATACCGAAAATTCGTTCGATAAAACAACAATAGATAAAATATGAGGGTCGGGTCGGGTCGGGTCGGGTCGTGAAACGGAAACAATTGACTTGTGAGACTGAATTGGTGCAACATAATTTTTCAAACTTTCCTATTCGAAGCATTTGATTTACGGGTACAATGATATCAAAATAATTTATATGCCTACGGTACAAGAAGTGAAATCAGATACCTGTAGAGTAGCAGTTATCTTTTATATATACGGGTGGATAACGATTTCAATACCGGTGGGTAAACAAGTTTCCAGAATATTTGTGTTGGGACTGTTTATGAGTTGGCAACTGGGTGTCGAGGTGGCATTTCGATAACGAACCAAAAATTCAGCGGCAAACAGTGAAACCCTGGAGGGTCAGTCAACATCTAACACTAACAGGTGTGGCATGTTGCGTCAAATCCTTATTAGGCCTGGAGGGTGTCAGGTTATCTGATTCGAGATGGACTGTTAGGATGTTGAGCGTGTTATGCGCACTGTAGGTAAAAAAAATCAAAAAAATATTAATATACAAATTATAATTATTATTTCTTATGAAAACATTTCCACGCTCCACAGTCTTGACTCCGATTAAAATATTTGCTTATTCCTTTTGGTTGTAAATTATCCACAAAAAAATAAATATTTTTTCTAGTAACCAAATGATTATATAAAAACTATTTATGAGTGTGAGCGTTTTAATTTAATAATAATATTAACAACATAATTATGAATTAAATAAAATATTTTATATGTCTATGATATATATATATATATATATATATATATATATATATATGATATATATATATATGATATATATATATATATATATATGATATATATATATATATGATATATATATAGATATATATATATGATATATATATATATATATATATATATGATATATATATATATATATATGATATATATATATATATATATATATATATATATATATATATATATATATATATATATAAATATATATATATATATATATATATATATATATATAGTTGTATATTTAGGCAGCAATCCTTCTTTTATGCAAGTTTCATTAAAAACGACAGACAAGGTACTACGTTTAAGTTTTTATTTAATTTTTCTTGTGTACGAACAAGAGCTTTCTTTGCTGGACAAAGGGTGTGTAAGAACTCTCCAAAATAAAACATTTGGACAGTTCTTACACACCTTTGTCCAGGAAAGAAAGCTCTTGTTCATACACAAGAAAAATTAAATAAAAAACTTAACCGTAGTACCTTGTCTGTCGTTTTTAATGAAACTTGCATATATATATATATATATATATATATATATATATATATATATATATATATATATATTCATTCAAACATATATTGTTAAATATATCAGACAACGAAAGTCTATTATGTTTGATCATGAGCCGTTCTAAACTTTGTATGGTTGCTTGGATTTCGGGAGAAAATAAAGACAAAAATTGTCCAACATTTGGATATTTTTTATTATGCTATTTATTGATCTAAGCTTTCGACTCACATGAGCCATCTTCAGAGTGGTTATACGGACATTTAAACACATTAAAGATATTTATCGTCATAGTTGATATTCTGTTATGATGACATAGAAGATAGCTATGCGCTGATAACGGTCGCGGAATAACAGACGCAACCCGTAAATTCCTGATACAGTTCTATGACGTCGTACCCCGAAATATCAACAACAGAACCATATGTCTAGATGCAATTTAATGTGTTGTGACTAGTTTGAAATGTAATTTTGTTGAGTGTGGGTGGCTTTGTTTTAATGTAGATGGCCTCCAATATCTGAAGGTTCTTTTTACTGTGTGTATGTGTCAGTATTGTTGTGTTATCAACTAATATCTGTCTAATATTATGTGCATGGCTATGTTTTTCTAAGAAAGGTTGTTTAATAGAACTAAGATCAGAAAGCTGACAGGTAAGTCTACGGGAGAGAGTGGTTGTAGTAAACTCAATATATGTAGTGGGTTTATTATTAGTATTAGAGATACAATCTCTGAACGGGCGTGTAAATTGATACATTACAATTTTTTTGTAGAGGATTTAGTTGTGTGGTTGTAGGCTTATTAGAGACTATGATGTCAATTGTTTTAAATTTTGTATAATATATGATGAGCTTAAGTTGCTTATTATTATTAATGGGTTTAACATTTCTGCCTTTTATGTTTTTGAGTGTTGCTTCATCATCTTTGTAATTATTATGCATTTGGTTACAATAGTATAAATTAATAATATTACACAAACACACACACAAACATATATATATATATATATATATATTTTGAACGATAAAAATTATTAGAAAAATCAATTAATATATATATATATATTAGATATATATATATATATATATATATATATATATATATTATATAATATATATATATATATATTAGATATATATATATATATTAGATATATGATATATATATATATTAGATATATAATAGATATATAATATATATATATATATTAGATATATAATATATATATATATAATATATAATATATATATATATATATATATATATATTATATATATATATAATTAGGTATGTCCAATATTTCGCTAAAAAGTGGTATACCTTGACGACAAAAGGTCCCCAAATTGATAAAACAATTTTTAACGTTTAAATATTTATGTTGTTATTAAAGAGGAAAGAGCAAAGTATTTTCTGAATATTTTTTCAGATTTTTTAATCCTTCCTATAAATGTTAAAAATTTTATTAAAAATCTTGTTTTTTTTCGAGTCAAAAAATTTCGTAAAATCGAACTTATCGACATTTCTGTCGGAAAGATCATAGTTTGTTAGTTAAAAAATCATGAAAAATCAATTACACCTTTTTCTTTTGTTATCTTAGGAAATTTAGAATGATTAAAGTATACTTAATGTAATTTGAAAGAAACATTACTTACATTTTTAGCAGAAAATTTTTTAATAGAGATATTTCCCACCAGGGTAGTCTATTTTGACAGGCGTTGATTGATGTACGTCAATATATTCACAACTTACGGTACTGAAATTTATTGTACGGTACCGCCAAAGTGATATAATTCGTTCTAATTTTAAGTGAATCTGGTTAGTAGATTTTTTTTTTAAAAATTCACTTTCAAATTTTTTTTTTTTTTTTTTACCTTACGTTTGAGGAAGAATTCTGCACTGAAAATAACATTTAAATTATGAAAGAAAATCAAATTTTACAAGTAAAAATAAAACAGTAAAAAAAATACATTTTTTTAAATTGAGGTTTATTATTTCAGTCATGAAATATTTTTCTGAGAATATAAAAATTACATGAAACACCATTAATTGAAACGGGTTAACTTAATGAAATGAGATTTTATTTCTTTTTTATTAAGGCAGATTTTTTTCTATTTATTAATAATTATATGGCAGTAATTTTAATATGAGTTTTATTTTATTTATTAATAAAATTAACATGCTATGTTGGTTTTGTTTTGACTCAACAAGTATTTTTTAGTTTGAGTAGTAGCGAGCTAACTCCAGAAAATTTAAAGTCCAAAAATCGTTTTAATTGATAATTTGTCGTGTGGATAATAATTCCAAAGTAATGTACAATGAATTTATGCATTCGATTTCAAACTTGAAAATTTGGGTGGACTTCCAAGGGCGTTTTTTTTTTGTAATTGTAAATAGTCGATATTTTCTTTTATCCCACTATTCGATTATATTTGAATAGAAAAAGAAAAAAATTGAAAATAATACGA
>OZ038493.1:52920958-53038458 GCA_964036315.1 Acanthosepion esculentum
AACAAGAACTTTAGATATTTCTGTTTATATTTCTGAGATGAGGTATTATGTACACTATTTACATTATTCGGACTATTGTCCTCATCTTTGTCGCCATATTTATTACAACGTTTCGGCCGTTGTACGCTCCGGCCTTCTCCAGGTGGTTGGAATGTCGAACTGAACCCTTTATTTCGCTCACTGGGGTAGACTGTTGTAGTTCCCCGTGCCAAGTTTAATGGATGTCAGTTATCAGTTATCTCCTATTAATTGCCCTCTCCGAGTTCTCCACTACATTATCGGGGTATTGAACTCACACTCTTTGGGTCCTGTCACTGGATCTAGCCAACGCCTTTATCCACTGTGCCATGTGTCCTTTAGATATTTTATTAAAGATTCACTTGAATTGTATATATGGCACAAGTCTGTGTTTAATCTGGGAATTCTACGGGTACTTTGAATTAATAATATTGCGTATATTTTGGCAGCATGTTTTCATTAAGGTATGTCCCATTGAATAATATAGACAAGTTTTGTCTACTTATTTTCAATAGGATCCTCTCATATTCAAGAACAAGCATCTTAATATCCTTATTAGAGGAAGAGAGAAAATTACCATGTTGATACATATTCATTTTTCCGAGTACTTTCGACATTAGCACATTTTAAAAAAAACATAAAATTTTCAAACCTACTTACCTCCCCTGACCTGTACATCGTGAAATTTAAATAGTACAGTACATAACCTTGGCGTTTTTCACATCACTGTTATAAAATTTAACTTTCAGATGAACATAAATATTTTGTTTTAGAAAAAAAGACAACATCTTGATGATGACATTGTGCTAATGTTGAAAGTACTCGGAATAAATGAATATATATCAACATAACATGTTAATTTTCTCTCTTCCTTTAATAAGGAGACTAAGAAGCATGTCCGTGAATATGAGAAGATCCTATTGAAAATATGTCGACGAAATTTGTCTAAATTATATATATATATATATATATATATATATATATATATATATATATATATATGGTTTCTCAAAAATACTTTTACAGATATTGGGGGCTCCTACCTCACGCCAAAAAGAACAGAAGTCCATATAAGCATATGTCCACAATTTTTGAGTTATTGTTTAAATTTTACGGTAGACGCTGTTAAATATACAAACTAAAATACAATCCAAAATACTTTTACAAACATTGGGTGGGGCAGGTTCCTGACACGAAAGCGAGGTAAAATGTCCATATAAACATATGTCCAAAAGGCCATCGTTGTACCTCAACACAGCAACTCATAACGAATGTTCAAAATGTCCACCACTTGCTTCTACACACGTACGCACCCATCGGCTCATTGATTGACGGACCTTTTCAAATACTTCCACAGGGTGTCAAATATTTTCGCAGGCCGCCATGACACACTGATGGAGCGTCTCTGCATTATTAATATCTTCTACATAAACCGACTGTTTTAGGTTGCCCCACAGATAAAAATTGAAAGGATTGAGCGGGGGGTGCATGCAAGCCATGAAACCAGTCCTCCGCAACCTATCCATCTTCCATGGTAGATATCAGGTAGTGCATCACCACCAATGTAGCTAAAATGTGCTCCAGCCTCTTCATGAATGAACCACATACGCCTTCGTATTAGCAGGGGTACATCCTCTAGCAGGTCTGGAAGTGTGTTCGAAATAAAATCTCTGAAGACAGCTCATGTAAGACGTTCTGGGAGAACATATGGACCTGCCAGACAGTCACCTACAATTCCAGCCCACACATTAATCGGAAACTGATGCTGGTGTCTAGCCTGTATTAAACCATGAAGATTCCGATCCGCTCACAAATGTTGGCTGTGTGAATTTGTTATTCCATCTCTTCCAAATGTTGTCTCTTCCGTAAACAAGACTGAAGAGACAAACAACGGATCGGCAGTTTGTGCAATAAAGCATCGGCAAAAGTTCTCCCGTGGTGAGTGATCAGAGGGCGAAAGACTCTGCACACGTTGCAAATGATACGGATACAGGAGTTGCTCTTGAAGTACCCTCAATGCAGTACTATGAGCTGTACGACACGCTATGACCACTTGACGTGTTCTGATATTTGGATCATCCCCGCCAGCCTGTAGAATGTGTTCTTCGTGGTCAGGCGTACGAGCGGATCTCGGTCTTCCTCGATCCATAGTTTGTGGGGGCACGGATCCTGTCTCAGCAACGCGACGAGAAATCACAGAAAAGATTGGATGACCTAACTGCCTTCGGTCTGAAAATGCAATCTGATACAACCGTGCAGCCTTGTGTCCATTCCCACTCGCGCGGTCATATGTACAAATTATACCTGCCTGCTCGCGATATGAATATCCTGCCATTGTTACACGGAACACTTCTCAGTTAACTCGCTACTACACACGTTAAACGTTGAAGACAGACTAGCAACAAATGTACACGAATGACAAATGTAACCTAGCCTACATTGGAAGTGAGCGCCATCTTACTCTATACTTTAAACTTAATAATTTAAACTTAATAACTCAAAAACCCAGTAAAGACATTATTCAAAATGGCAAAAAGTCCTGCATTTATATATTTTTTGTAAGTAGTGATGATGTTCTGTACACATAAAGAGAGTACAAAAAGATTTTACTTGGAAATCTTAATTTCACCACTTAAAAATCCGTGTGTTCATTACATGAGCAGCGTCATTACCTGTATTTGTATGTATACCAAATTTATAAAATGTTGTATATAACTACTTTCAGGGTATATGTTATTTATAAAAAAAGACTACGTTCATGGTATATTTATAAGCTGTCTTATGAAATGTAAAGGGATATCGTGTTAACGCTTGAATTCCATTCGCAAGCTGTCCCATTTTATAGAGGCTATATACAAATTAAACAGCCTGTATTCAAAAATCCGAAAAAATCTGAAAACCGAAGCACATACGGTCCCAAGAATTTCTGATGAACTATTCTCAATATATATATATATATATATATATATATATATTTGTCATCCACAGACAGACTGTTTCGCAGCTCATCAGTGTGGCTAGACGTCCAGTTGCCTCTAGCTAGAATCGAAACCCGACTGAATTGGCGTCAGTCAGAACTTCTACCACTAAGCCGTCGGCTCACGGCAGGGATGAAGGTGAATTTTAGCGTGTTTATTTTTAGATTTAGATAAACACACAGTGACTGACAGTGACTCAATTCTGCCGAAGAGTCATGCAATATTAGCTTAAATAGTCACTGTTTACAAACTCACACCTCAAACCAAAGAGCTCAACCGAAATTAATTTTTCAGGAGCCACTATCCACAGACAGACTGTTTCGCTGTTTCACAGCTCATCAGTGTGGCTAGACGTCCAGTTGCCTTTAGCTAGGTTCGAAACCCGACTGAATTGGCGTCAGTTGGAACTTCTACCACTAATCCGTCGGCTCACACACACACACACACACACACACACACACACACACACACACACATATATATATATATATATATATATATATATATATATATATATATATATATATAAAGAAATATAGTCTTACAGTGTGCTATATTTATGGGATAAAGTGCTCAATATCAGAGATAGAGCGTGTGTAAATATAAACGTGGACATGGAAGTCAGCACTTAGAGGCGACAGTCTGTTTCATGCTAGTGCAATCGTCAGGCGATATGTCAACCATATATATATATATATATATATATATATATATATATATATATATGGTTGACATATTAACGGACGATAGATAGATAGATAGATAGATAGATAGATAGATAGATAGATAGATATGAACAGACTGGGATAGATAGATAGATAGATAGATAGATAGATAGATAGATAGATAGATAGATAGATAATCAAGTTCTGTTCTAGTGATGTCAATCTGCTGCACAAGTGACGTCGTTGAAAGAACTGTTGCTTTCATTTAAAATCGTTGCTGACGCCTGGAGACCCACTAGTGCACGCATTGTTCCCTATTTTCTACCCTCCCCGAACGAACGCACGCCCACACACATGCACGTGCGCACGCATAAAACTATGTATGAATTGATATCGAGACGGATGAGGAATAGGTGTCGTGTTGCAGTTAAAACTTACAACAAAAGCGCTACACACATAGACACACAGGTGTGTGCATAGAAAAAAAGAGTATTGTAAGAAATCAGCATTTGATAATGAAACATGAAAATTCGATAATGTTTATTTACATCATCGTCGGAATATCCAGTCTGAAATTATTATTAATTGCCGAATAAAAAGTAAATATATAAAATTACATAAATTAAGCGAAATAAGGATAAATTATAAAGGGGAAAAATGTGGCTAATAAAAACATACGAAAACTATATTCTGGATTCAATTTTCGTCGTCGAAATCCACATTCAGTGCCTTCTCATTTCGGTTGGAGGAACTCCTCCCTGGTTGGATTCCACCACTTCCTATCCCTGGTCATAGCAGGCTATGTGAGACCGAGGTATCGGGTCAGATCTTCGCGCCATCTTGCCTTTGGCTGCCCTCTAATTCTTTTTCGCTGCCTTGTTGCTCACTCTGTCATTCTAATAGTCCACCTGTTGTCTCCAAGACAAGAGACACGGTCAGCGCATCTATGTTTGCCCGTCTCAATTATGTCCTTCACTACAGTCTGCTGTCAAATCCAAGTGTTACTCTTCATGTCAGGTAAGGTGATGCTGAGCGTGATTCGCTCCATTTTACGCTGGGTCACTGCAAGTGTCTCAGCAGTGGTCATGGTGTTGAGCGCCTATGATCCACCACCGGCAGAACATATTCATTAAACGTTTTCATGGTTTCGATTGTTGACTTTCGATTGGTCAGGATGCCATACACTTTTCCAAAAGCCACAGAGTCAAGCACACCGCTTCTTAGGATGTAGGGCACCATCTCTTACAATCTTCTTTCCTAGGTACACATTACTGTCTACTTCCTCGATGGCCTTTCTATCAACAATAACAAGTGATAGTATAATGTGTCTGTTAAACATAACCTCGGTTTTCCCAATACATGTTATGGCCAACTGGTTGCCTTAGCATTGAGTATCCCCTCCAATTCTTGTGGTGTATAGGCTATTAAGATTATCTCACCTGCAAAGTCTAAGTGGTAGAGGAGTTCGTCATCTATGTTGAGAACTTTGTTCTCCCAGTTGACTTTGTTGATGATGGCGTCTTGGAAACAAGATGTAAGCATTCTCGGGGAAATGTTGTCTCCTTGTCTTCCTCTACTTTCTAACTTGATCTTGTCGCTGTTTTCGTGTAATCTAAACCACAACAATGACAACGGAAAAAATGTAACACACACACACACACACACACACACACACACACACCAGTCTTCTACCGGATCCTGGTAACATGCGACCCAGTACAACGTGCTTCTTGGTCGTGCGGTCGGCGGCTAAACAGCACCCAACACCAGTCCAGCTTAAAAAACAAGAGCTGTTAAAGGGCAGATGAACTCCTCAGGGTCATTATCCCTAGCTATGGGTTAAATAGCTTCACTAACCCGCCATTGGCCGAGCGTGGTAAGTACGCCTACACCCCTGAAGATCCCGGATGACTTTAGTTATAATTTGTAGAAAATTATCTAAATTAACATTGGAACAAAAACCGTGAGATCTGATACCAGGAGAAAATGATGCTACGTAACAGTTCATTACTCTTTTCTTTGTTTCTAACGAACTTCTTCTATTTCTTAATACTTTGCTTAGTTTTTGAAAAGCATCTTACGCTATCGGATTTCAGTTTGCGTCCTTCCCTAGATATTTAAATTGTTGCACTTGCTTGATTTTGGTATTTCAAATTTGTATGTTGGGTCGTTTCTTTTGCTAACAACCATGCAATTGAGGTTTAGTCCTTCCTTCTCGCTTTCCTTCACTAGCATCTGCCGGAGCTCTTGTAGCTTTCTTTCTGTGTCTGCTTTCAATACTGTGTTATCTGCATATCTTATGTTGTTAAGATTGTGGTCACCAATACTGATTTCTGGTAGGACTTCTAATTCTCTCATAATCGCTTCATTGTATAGGTTGAATAAGTCCGGTAAGAAGGCACATCCTTGCCTTAAACCCCCTTCTATTTTTGTATATTTACTTTCTATCCGTATGCAGGCGGTTTGCTACCGGCATAGTTTCTGGATTATATCCTCCCCAAATATGCCAAAGTTATTAAACAGTTTCAACAGTTCTTTGTGATGTATTTTATTAAACGCTTTTGTATAATCTATAAAACACAGGTAAACATCCTTCTACATTTGTATTACTCTTTCTGATAAGATTCTAAGCGTGGATATCGCATTACTTTTCCCCAGTGTCTTTAACGAACCCACACTATTTTTGTACTATTTCTGGGCTCTATTCATCAGAATTCGGATGATAAGTGTTGTTATATGGCTCATTAGGCTGATTGTCTGATGGAATTCACATTTTTTGGCAGCTGGCTTCTTAAGCAGTTCTATGAATATTAATCTATTTAGGCCTTCCGGTATATCACCGCTGTCGTATATTTCATCCCCTTTCTATTACTTGTTTCAATTATGCCTATTTCTAATCTTAATCTTGCAAAGAGTAGTAACAAATCCTATTTTTCTTTGTATTGAATATTTTTCCGACAACATTAAGATTTTCATAAAAAAAACAGAATTTTTCAATTCTTCTTAAATACTTTGTTGATTGGACTCACCTTTCTGTCACACGTATTAAGTAACTAGCTTACAAAACCAGAGATTTTATTTTTTAAAGTTTAAATATATTCAACTTTTTTTTTACTAGTGATCAATATGCTACTAGTTCACGTAATTCAATCATCATTTGTCTTTTTATTTCCTCTTTTTACTACTTTTACACCAACATCATTTTGTTACTTTATATTTTTGTTACAAGGTAAAACTCGAGGAAAACCATAATCGATTTTCATCATGAAATCATCTAATACAGAATCGGAACGCTTTAAATAATTTGTGCAGTGATAGAAAAATAAAAAGTTCACTATTTCAAAAATAAAAAAAATAGAAAGCTAAAAATTGGCAAACCATTTTGGTTTTGTTATAATGAAATAAAAACAAAAAGATAAGAAAAATGAAGAAAGAAATAAAAGAGGTCAAAAGGTTATACTTTATTTTGTATCGTCGAGGTGAATGATACACGGACAAAGAATGTGTGTTTAATATATTTATTCAGCACCGTCTGTGTATGAATTCCTGGGTATTATAAGCCCAATGTCTTCAGCAACCATTTTTTACCAGTGCTTTTTTGCTGAAGACATTAGGTTTATAATACCCAGAAATTCATACACAGATGTCCTCAAGGACACATGGCACAGTGGATAAAGGCGTTGGTTTGATCCAGTGACAGGATCCAAGTGTTCAATACCCGGTTAAGTAGAGAACTTGGAGATAACTGATAACTGATATCCATTAAAAACATGGCACGTGGAACTAGTGAGCGAAATAAAGGGTTCGACATTCCAACCAGTTCGACATTCCAACCACCTGAAGCGTACAACGGCCGAAACGTTGTAATAAATATGGCGACAAAGATAAGGACTATAGTCCGAATAATGTAAATAGTGTACATAATACCTCATCTCAGAAATATAGACAGTTATTAATCAACTATTGAAGTCCTTAATCGTAGACTATTTAACCAGGCCATCTTGTAGAGTGCTGAAGGAGTGCTCTACAACTAAAAGGAAAATAATCCATACTTATCGTTTGTTCTATTTTTATTTTATTTATTTTATTTTTATCAATGATAAAAAAGACAAAAATCCACAAAGCAACCATCAATGATAAAAAAAGACAATAAGAAATGAACGGTGAGACTAAGGCATTTATTTCACTGTAAAAGAAGAATTCTTGCAGTTGGTTACTGAGCAGAGGGTTAATATTGTATTGTGTGATTCAGATTTGGTATTTGTTTCTGGGAAGGTGTCAACAAAGCAACCATAAATGGCCTTCTGTTGACATTCTCTCTGTATCGTTCCTTCTTTGTAACTGGGACTTGTAATATATTACGTACAACCGTAAGAATCACAACCCAACAAAAAAGATCATGTCGGTTAAGGAAGAAAGTTGGGTCTGAAAGGCTAGCGTGACTTAAACGGATATTATTTGAGAGAAAGACAGAAAAAAAAAACTGTAACGCAACAATGAGAGCAACAGCAGCAGCAGCAAGAAGAAAAAAGTGAAACTCCTCGTTTTACACGAAAACAAAAAAAGATTTTATTTCCAGATACACAAACAACAAATCAAAAAAAGGAAAAAAAGATGTTCCACTTGAAGGTAAAATGGCTGCTTTTCTATCGAAACAGTTATAGAGTGAAATCCTCTTTCTCTCTTCTGCCTCTTTTCTACACCGTTGATTCAAAAGTTCCCTTGTAATGAGTTTGTAGAAAGTCCTATTCTTTATCCCATCTTGCTTACTCTGCTGTTTCATGGGTGGTCGCCGGCGTCCCTACGTGACAAATACAAAAGACGATCAGCTCGTCCGAAATTCGTTGTTCAAATCTCCAAATATAAACAAATTACATTTAGGGAAATGGAACGCCGCTTGTGTTTTTACTAGTCGCCATATTTCTCAGTAAGGTGCAATTCCGACAAAATTGTGCAAAGTGGCCTCAACTTTTGCTCCAACGTGAGCTTCTAAATATGGAGATGGGACACAGACACGACAAATGTCGTGACCTGGAAGCGGTGGCTTCTTTTTGGGGGTCTGGATTTCTTCCGTCCTGGGCGGGCGACAAAGAATGAACGACTTTTGTTACTTGTTGGCAAATGAATAACAAAATATACTCATGACACGCACGAATCTCACACGAACGTCTTAACGAACGCCTACACAAATATCAGGAGATACAATGTCAGCAATGAAAGACAAGGAGTGCTTGAAAAGTTCGCAATCAAACCAACATTACCTGCAATTTGGACAGAGTGTTGCAAGTTTTATTTGAGAAAAAAATGTCAAAAATGTATTTATCTTCTTATCAGCCAGAAAGAGTTGTTTTTTAAAAAGTAAAAGAATAGAAAAAAAATAGCAGGCACTTTTTTATTGCCTCTGATGTTCAAAACCTTACAAAGAAAATCTGTGAAAAGATGAATGTTTAAAGAGTATGACAAGGAATATTATACAGTTCATTTGAAACGTAGCTGCGTGTCGTCACCGAGTTCAGAGGTTGTTTCCACTGGTGAAGATTAGCTTCAAGGGAGGTAACTCTCTTCCCTTAAAGATTCAGATCTTAGCAGCGGCACCGACAAAAATTGTGCATTACTTGCAGGGAAAGATAATTTGAAATTAAATCTGTTTTCAAAGGAACAGTATCAATTCATGCTCTCTCTCTCTCTCTCTCTCTCTCTCGATATATATATATATATATATATATATATATACATATATAAAGTGTATGTGTACGTCTCTCACTAATGTATCTCTCCCCCCTCTCTCTCTCTCTCTCTCAATATATATATATATATATATATATATATATACATACATACATACATACATATATAGAGAGAGATTTGGTAGGAAGGTAGCATTGACAGGTGAAACTCACTGTCACCACGTAGCACTGATTCTACACTTTCTCTCCCCCTCTCTCTCTCTCTATATATATATATATATATATATATATATAGTGTAACCCGGATATAAGAGAGTTATCAGGACCGGAGAAGAAGTATCTTATATCCGGGTTTATCTTATATCCGGGTTTGGTCTATTTTGTTTTATTAACACAGGCTCTAATTTTGGATCAGAGAAAATCTCTCTTATATCCGGGTCTCTTATATCCGGGTTACACTGTATATAAAATGAGAAAGTGTAGAATCAATGCTACATGGTAACAGTGAGTTTCACCTACCAATATTACCTTCCCATCAAATCTCTCTATATGTTGTGTGTGTGTGTGTGTGTGTGTGTGTGTGTGTGTGTGTGTGTGTGTGTGTGTGTGTGTGTGTAAATTACAAAAATGAAACTCAAATTATCCCATTCAGATGACCATTTCGTCTCCGGAAGATTCTTCCTGGGACTTGTCAATGCAAATACATTCATTAAAGAAATGAATCCTAACGTTTTTTTGTTTTTTGTTTTTTTAAAGAAAATTGAAAAATAAAATCTAGGAAGGAAATAAGGAAAGAAAAAAGGAGGAAAAGGAAGTAAGAAGAGGAACAAACAACATATAAGCGAAATGGAATTTATAGAGAGACAAAGAAACTAGGGTGGTTAGGGTGGGAGTGACTGGATCAAGTCTAGACGACTGAAGATGAACAAAGTTCTAAATTTAACATATTAACTCTTCTTGTACAAATGGGAAAAAATTCTCGTAATTTTTTTACATAAAAAACAAACATAATAGTTAAGAAAAAGAGGAATTAAAAAAATTATAGATAAAGGAAAATATGAATTTAAAATTAATACTATTATATAATTATAAACTTTTCAATTATTAAAAACATTTAAATAATATATCCCACCCAAAATAGTTATTAGGTCAGAGGAATTTCTACGAATTCTTAATAAAGGATGTATATACGTACGTGTATACACACACACACATACACACTACGGCGAGAAATGTAAATAATTATCCCCTTTTTCTTACCTTGCACAAAGGAAACCGTTCTATGTATATTTCAGAAAATATTTGGTTCTCTACACGCGTAGATATTAGGTTGGTGCAAAAATAATGTCGTTTTCTCACATGAAGTTGAACGTCAAAAAACGACATTATTTTTGCACCAACCTAATATATGTACAATTTTGACGTTTCTTAGATTGGTTGGTTGTTTTTGTTTATCTGCATATCAACACTTCTATGCATTATTTAATGCTGAACTTTAAATACTTTGCACGCAATTTTATTTATTTTTAGATAATAATGATTTTAGTGATACAAGTCTTAATAATTAACCCATAGTCGGGAGGAGAAGAAATGGATTCATACCTTCCCCCATCACCCATCTAAGTACTGAATAGGCTCGACGTTTTTTAGAGCGTACATGTGTATATATAATTATGCATACACGCAATCACCTCCGCATTTCTGCCCCTCATTTCCTTCCTACCCACTTTTTCTCCCCGCTCCCTCTCTCTCTCATTCCTTCCTTCTTTCCTTCCAAGCTTCTTACTTTCCTTCGCCTTTTTTGCTCTTCTTCTATCCTTCTTTCTCAAACTTTTCTCTTTCCTATCATAATTACTTTCCGTCTTTCCTTCTCTCCGACCATTTCTCCTTTCCTTGTCTTTCTTTTCCCCCACCTTCTATCCATCTGGCCTTCTTTCTTCCTTATTTTTTTTTTCTTTTTGCCTTTTCTTCTACCCGATTTTCTTTCCTTCCTTTTACCTTCCTTCTCGCCTTTTCTCTTTCCTTCCATCTTCTCTATTTCCTTCTTTACTTCTTCACTATCTTTCCTTTCGAAACTATCTTCTTTTCTTCGTTACTCTCCTCGTCTTCGCCCTTCCTCCCGCCATTCGCATTCACTTACCACAATGCTACATTATTTGAGAAGAGCACTTTTCAACAATCATAAATTCTTTTCCATAACCTCATATTCACTTCAACAACTTCTCAACTCACCCCTAACCCTAACCCTACAGGGAAAATGTTACTTCACGTCGAGTGATACTTCTAAGAGTTTTCACCGTTTTTCTTTTTCTATTTTTTTTTTCCTTTTTTTTTTTTAATTCCTTCGTCTTGTTATTGCTGAATTTTTTAATCCTCAATTGTCACTACAGAGCAGACGAGGATGGGGTGGGTGTAAAACCTGGCGCTCTCTTCCCTTCCTTTTCTTCTTCTCCAAAATATGGCTATTATTTCCTGTTTGTCTTATCGGGTAAGCAACCACCCGTAGTTCTTTGTTTTGTGGGTGTAGGAGGATAAGAAAATGAGGAGAAAAGAAATTATTGATTCTCCCCTAAATCAATGACCAATTCTTTTTCAGATTTAGCCACCCACCAAATAATTGGTCTTTTGTAGTGGAGACTGTTCAATTTACCATTAACATTTAAACTTCTGAGAAGCCAGTAGATTGACGAATCCATAAATTAGACATTTTTAAATAATATTGCAAAAATAATGAGTTAATTTGTTTATACCAACTGATTAGAGAAAATATAAAATTGCATAATACAAACAGAAAGCAATTTCAACATTTTACAAAATTATGTATCAAGGGTTTGAATTTGCTATTTCAATGAATCAAATGTCAGATTTTTTTTATTTACAAATGAACTTTATTTTTGAAAGGCTGAAAGATGTGATGCTATTCATTCATTTTTATCATTTTATAGTGCAGTTGTGAATGTTATTAAAACGCGAGCTAAGAGAGGCAGATATCAATAAAGATAAAGATTAGTGAGATAGATATCAGCTATTATCTTCACTGCGTAAAACTTCGAATATATATTTGATCACAAAAAACCTTTTAAAACAATGGTAAATATTTTGTCGTTCAGCAGGTTTTGGGTAAACTGCTACATTAGTTAGTTTCGATAGCTTAACAAATTGAGTTTTTCGTACTGAAAAAGACCTTTTACGATTTCCCATTTTTCTGTCATTTTTTGGCATTCAGAACAAAACAGTAATTCAGAAGTACGTTCAGTAATCCAATTATTCCAAATATTATTAAAAAGGTGAATATAATCAAAAAGTACAAACCATTTTTAGTTATCCAAGGCTTATTGTCAAATTTTTTTGAAAAAGATTTATTGGTCCTGTTGTTGTCACCTGCAATTGCAATTAATTGACCATTTAATTGTTTAATTGCGTCAACAATATATAAAACTTTTTCATATAAAAAGTTGCATCTAATTTTGCAACTGGGATCATTTTAAGTTGAAATTTTAGTCCACTATTTAAACATCTTACCATGATACCCAATACTGTTTTTGGTAATCCCTCAGAATTTTCAGCCAAATCAATGAAATTTCCTCCATGATAGTGTAGAGCAACTTTGGCATACACGTCATCAACTAAAAGAATACACTTTTTCTGATTTTCAGAAATTTTACTAAAAATATCACTAAGAAAATTAGTCATCTAATTTTGAGACTTTTTCTTATTATCAATTTTTAAGTTACTAAGATAACCATTGATTTGTGACCGATGTTAAAACACTGACATTCGACTTTTTGAAAATGAAAGATTTGTTGTATATATACCAGCATGGTTACATTCGAATCCCAAGTTTTCAAAAATTCTAATTAAAAACATTAGAATAACTCCAGTGAAAAAAATAAGTAGATTGGATAAACAACTGATTGTTTGATTTATAGCATGCAACTGCTGATACAAAATCCTATTGATCAATATTCTGAAATTTCCAAAAGTGAGGATTTTGTCCTTTTCTAGAACTATGTCAACTCATCATTTTGCACATTTCACACAGAATCAGAAGTTTCATTGTTGTACTTGGTTTTGGTTGAGAACTAGATAATAGCGAATGATCAAATACTGATTGTGAATTTCTGGGTCGTACTTTTCCTCTAGTAACCACTGTTTCATAATCAAATAGAAAATGCCTTTCACAAACAACAGTGTTTGGTTTGTCAGGGTTGTTGTCTCGTTCTCGCTCATTATGATCTTAGGGAAGACGAAATACTCGAGCCATATTTTGGTTATCATAATTTTCATGACAACATGTTACAGAGCCCTTTTTGACCATTTTGAGAAAGGTTTTGGGATACTGAAATTAAAAAATATTAACTAAACTATCATTTTGTAAAAATTACATGATCCTTCTAAAAAGTGTATGAAACTTACATTCTAAGGTCTGGAGGGTTTAGACTTCGGAATTTAAGTTTCAGAATTTAAAATTTAAAGTTTGTATTAATGTGGGAATCTTTTAGATACTAACATGGATTAAGAAATACCAGGATGAAGGAATTTGGGATTAAAATATAGGAATTTTAAAGTTTGGAAAATTAGATTTTGGATAATCATATTTTACAGGGGAGGTGCTGATCAATTACCTCCTCCTCTATAAAATACGATTATTTAAGCAAAATTAACTAGTTTAATATTTTTACATTATATTTTTTTTAAATTACTCTAAAAATATTAAACTGGTTAATTTTGCTTTACATTTTTAACAACAACGCTAGTAAAATTCAACATACATTTTTTTAAATACCCGTAAAGAATTATATTTAAAATTTTTAAGTCAATATATTTGATTTCATGAGGAATTTTATTTGTACGCCCCCGTCGCTCACTGGCCTTAACTCGATGTAAAGGCCTGAATTCTGGATCGCCTTGGTTTTATTACAATTGTAATTACCGCTTTTTAAAGCAATAAACATTGTCAAAGAGTAAAGAAAAAAAGAAAAACGGTATCATAGAAAACACACCGTCTTATACATGTTTGCCGTTCTTTTATGACGGCCACGTTCAGAAATTTCTGTTTTAAAGCTCGTATGTCTTATTGTTTCGCGCAGGAAATTATGATTGTGGGGGGAGGTGTACGTTTTATAACACGTCTAAGTGTACTTTCATCATCATATTCGCTAAAATATTGAACTCCCATTCACAAATTTGCCCTTTATTTCCGTTCTTTTTTGTTTTCTTAGTTTTTATTTTTATTCACTCATTTTATTATTTGAAGTTTAAATATTTTCAAAATACAAAAAATATCTTATTCCTTCTGTTTATAATTTAAGCCTACAATACCGAGGAAAAAAAAGTTCGTTTAGCACAACCCACTACTAAGCAGAACTAATAATGGCAGCAGATAAATATGTTAGATAAGAAAATTGTTCAAGAGCAGACACCTTCCAGATTTAATAAAAGTTTTATCCAATTTCCTCCAGATGTGGAAGGAAGGGTCATTGAAAAGGAGAAATGGAGATGTTTAAATTCGTCCGGGTGAACCAAAAAAACAGGCAATAGTGCAATACTTACAGAAAATAAAATGTTTTCTGCGGGGAGGGGGCAATAATAAAGTCATTTTTACTGTTATTTAAACACGCACATATGTATGCACCTGGTATAAATTTTAAAATTATCAAGTATTTTTATCTTGAAACACTGCAAACATTTAACTCCTTGCAAGTTTATTTACGAGCAGGGATGTACTTAAGTTAAAGTATTCACGTAGTTGCGGTCCGCCTAGGCGCAGTTTGCAGCGAATCATAAAATGAAACTTCAGCAGGGACCGCTAATATAAATCACGTTATTACCATTCAAAAATATTAACACCCATTATCGAACTGGCACTGCGATAGATATAGAAGTCAATATAAAGGCGATCCTGCATGGCACATTTCCATTTTATTTTATCAAACCAACTCTCTCTCTCTCTCTCTCTCTCTCTCTCTCTCTCTCTCTCTCTCTCTCTCTCACACACACACACACACACACACACACAATGATAATCCTTCTCTGGTCAAAAAGAATGGCCACTCATCATCAAATTTGAATCAAATGTACATTAATATATGAACTCAGATCAAATATGGATTGAAACCCTAATTAGAAAAGAACATATTTCTTTACACAGGAATTATTTCGAGGGAGTTTTAATAAATATTTTATTATCTATAAACACACGTCAAACACGCTTTATTATATCACCAACTTTTATAAAATCCATACCCAACGAATCTACAATATACCCACCTACTAAAATTCTTTCACCATCACACAAAATATTCCGAAATTAACACGTGGACAGCCACTAAACATGGATAGAAATGCCTAGTAAATTCATACAAACAAACGAATAAACATAATTATTCTCATCCAAATCCTGCATAGAAATACTAAAATTATGATTATATATATATATATATATATATAAACACAGAGAGAGAGAGAGATGTTTTATTGAATATGAATTTTATTGAAGTTTTGTTTACTTATTTTCAATTGGATCCTTTAATATTCATGGACAAGATTTTTGGTGTCATTATTTTAAGAGAGAAAATTACCGTGTTGATACATATTATTTATTTCAATTTATAACACCATACTAGTCCACATTCGAAATTCAGAAAAATTCGTGTTGAAAATACATCTATACTTTTTCATGAAAACATTAAACATAAATTAAAAATACTTGAAGCTATCTTTATTAAAAAAAGTTGAAACAAACCTTAATAAAATTAATTATGAATACTGCACAAGTGTTTTAAAATGTGTACAATAGATAGTTTAAAATATCGAGATTTGTCGCAATAGTTCTTAGTTACCTCCCCTGGAGTGCTACTTAGCAAATTGTACTAAACTCAGTGATCTTCAATTCAATAGTAAAAATTTTAACTTTCAGATGAACACAGCAATTGTGTCTTTGAAAATGATATTAATCTATATTTTCCTTGAAAAAAATAAAGCAACACCCTGATGATGACATTGTGTTAATGTCGAAAGCACTTGGAATAAATAACATGTATCAACACGGTAATTTTCTCTCATCCTTTAATAATGACACCAAAAGGAGTTGTCCGTAAATATGAAAGGATGCAACTGAAAATAAGTAGACAAATCTTGTCTAAATTATTCAATGAAATACGCATTATATATATATGTGTGTGTGTGTGTGTGTGTGTGTGTGTGTGTGTGTATTATGAAATGGACTAAGTCCGACAATTATTTTAATATATTTTCTGTTTATACGTTATTTTTATAGATACAAATATTTAAGTAAATGCTCTGTTTATAATACACAGTATCAACTACTTTTACCGGCCTGAATGTCCAAGAAATTTTATAGAAAATATGTGTCCTCCGACAGGAATCGAACCTGTATCCTACACGGAACCGTCATTGGGCCTGATGTGCTATACCATTTAGTTACAGAGGAAGCGTCTGGTTGGCAAAGTCAAATTACTGTTTTTAAACAAAAAATTTCCCATGATTTTTCTCGAACGATCATATCTGCTCGAAGCGTATCTTAACGGAGTACACATAATTTCTCTGAATTTTCTCGGTCATTCAGGCCGGTAAATGCAGTTAATACTGTTTATTATAAACAGAGCATTTACTTAAATATTTGCATCTATAAAAATAATGTATAAACAAAATATTGTACATATATATATATATATATATATATATATATATATATATATATATATATATATATATATATATTAATAAAGGGTTTTCCAATAACTTGGACTGATTTCAAATGTGAATTAAGTTTAAGCGTCTAATGATTTATTTTCTTTTAAATTTAACAACTTAAGTCTTTGAAAATTTCAACCATGGAAAGATTAACAATCAAACAACATGTTAAAGTTTCAAGAGTGCAATTGGAAAAATTGTTGGTAAATTCAAACAAACTGGGTCGGTGGCAGATGTGAAAACACCATTGCGTGCTCGTTTACGCCGTTCAGCTGAAAACATTGCTGCAGTGCACGAGAATGTGGCCGAAAATCCAGACATCTCTATTCGTCATCGCGCGCAGGAATTGAACCTCTCCACAACAACATTACGTCGTTTCCAATTACACTCTCGGTTGGTCGATTATGTCGACCCCCCAAACATCGCGAAGTGTGCGAAATGCATTTCTGTTTGAACGTCCATTTTCGTAATAGGCTTCGATAACTTAACACGTTGCTTGATTGTTAATCTTTCCATGGTTGAAATTGCCAAAGACTTAAGTTGTTAAATCTGAAAGAAAAAGAGAAAAAAAAACTCATTAAACGCTTAAACTTAATTCACACTTAAAATCGGTCCAAATTATTGGTACATCTTTCATATACACACGCACATAGATATGTATATATATATGAATTATGCACACGAACACTCCTTGACAAGACAGATGCACGCGAAGTTTCTTAACCAATGAAAAATAAACAATACAAAAATTAAAAATACCAGAATTTCATTTTTCTCCTCCATAATTCATTCTCTGATGAAGTTTTAATAAAAGCGAAACATGTCAGATTTATAACCGTTTCCTATTTGTTCTGCTTCCTATCACAATAATACATATATGCTTATAGGTATTTGGCTAAATTATGGAGATCAGGTGATGACTCTTTCGAACAAACGTTCTCTTCTTTTTCCAAAAGTTTCAGTTTCTGTATTTTCATCCTTTTCCTCAGAATCTCTCTTCGCACTTGGTAACTCTTTTATTTCAGCCAGGGTGGGGGTATCAAGAAAAGAGTAATTGATCTCATCAAATGATCGGACGTTTCTAATAATCTTTCAAATAACTGAATTCGTAATGTTTAACTTTCTGGCCTTTCCTCCTGAATCGATACACTCTCACTCTGAGCCAAGGTTTAATCCCATTTATATCCAAAGAACAAGGCCTATTGGATAAAATCCTATTGTTGTTAATTCACTGTAGTTCAATTCAATTCATTACAAGTTCAATTCCCATAGGTTCCCACATACGAAACACGCTGCCGTTGTTTGAAAACATTTCTGTACTCGGATGGATACCTGTTTATTCAGAACGAGGCCATTTGCACACATATTTAGATTACAAAGAAATCTTGAATTTTGCTTTGTTCGAACAACAAACTTGGGAAGAAAAATGCAACTTTGATTCCAAGATAGTTCATTATTCTTTCCCTGAGAATCTTCTGCTTTCACAAACCATTCACAGAGTCCATATCCGTCTTAATCCAGTGCCAACTTGAGTCTTGCCCAAACAAAATATTTTTTGCGACACTTTGACGATAGCATTTATCTAATCGTATCAAATTTGAATTTTAAATTTTCTCGTTTAAGTTTTTATTTTGGGGAAAGATAAGACGAGAGACTTCAGAATAAAGTCGCCATCTTTGTTGCTGTTATAATGAGAACATGGATGAGGGCACAGGTCGGAATGTAAGTAAAAATAACTTCCCAACTTAAAAAAATCAGATAAAAAAAATAATTAAAATTCATCAAGAATTAAGATAAAACCCTCAGGAAGATAAAATATCTACATATATGAAATGGAATGTGTACCCATGTGGATATGTGTATTCGTATGCGTGTGTTTATAGGGGGTGCTAAAAAGTTCATTGTCCAACCAAAGCGTTTTATCCCTCCGTGAGAAAATTTGGATGTTTGGTTCGGGTTATCTTACTCATTATAGCAAATATACTATTGACCTACAATTAAACAACTCCTCTTTCTATCTTGATAGCCTGAAGGAAGGTACCTCAAAAGATTCGCTAAAAATGAGCATACATAATGAAAAAATGCCCAAACTTAATAAGACAAAATTTGGAGGGAGTCGATTGGCTCGAGTACTTTTAACAGCACATCCTTGTATCATCTTTCCCCAAAACAAGCACTTACTGATCTCCGAAACCATTTTTATCTCGCTCACGGAATTAAGATGTGACATATGTTCATTTTAACGCGGGTGACTATACACGTAGATATGGGCCAAAGACAAAAATTGTACTCCGATCCTCTTCCTTTAGTGCAATGGGGTAGGTGTTGCCACAGGCTTGGATCCCAGGGAATAGGTTTCAGTTTTTTCCAAGAGAACTACACGAAAGCAGAAACTAGGCAGAAAGAATAATTTGAGTACCAGGCGTTTGTCAAAGGAAAAAGAATGAGTATTTAATAAAAGAAAAATATTTTTATATGGAATGTAGTCGATAAAAGGAAAAAAGGATTAGAAAATAACTATAGAGCGAAAAGAATGAGCTGAAATAAAAAGTAACAGAGAAGAGAAAGAAAACGAAACGGTTTACCTATTGCCAAAGGGGGGGGGGATTGTGTGTTATTTGTTTTTTCGTATTTAGACACTTCTGCATTTTTTGATTTTTACCCTTCTCGTCATTTCTCGATTTCCTTGCTAGCATTACAAGAGAATTGGCAATATCTCTCGAGATTCCATTAAAAGTTATCTGGGAAATTGCGATGCTAATATCGTACTGACACGAGAGCATGTCACGCGGAAATGAGAGAACACGAGAAATGGAGTCCAGGCATCATAACAGGCTGAATAGTATCATTGGAAGAACCGATGAAAGTAATACAAAAGAAAAAAATAGTGCATAAGCAATTTAGCAGGCCTCTGTGAAAATCTGACTACAGACGACAGATGCGAAAAAAAAATGGTGGAAACCGTTCTTTCACAAAAACACAAATAAGACTAAAGGAGATAAAAATCAGTCAGTACACTTTTGACGGCGATGTTTTTTTAACAGTGCAATTCTATCACGTTAAACTCTGATGTATATTTCCTACTACTATTAGCCATTAAATGATTTGTTGGGTCTTTGAAACAAGAATTAACTCTACCTTTTAATTGTATGAATTTTCTTAGCGAATATTACATTGGTATTAAAATTATCACCATTTCTTTTACTTTTTCTTCAGAAGTAAAATAAAATAAACCCGTTCTATAATCAAATAATATAGTTTTACAGAGTTAAGCCATGTAAAACTACAAATCTCTAAAGTTTTGTATTTTTCAACTTTCATTCAATCTTGTATTTAATATTACATTTCTCATCTTTTAAAGTAATTTTCGAGATTTTTTATAAGCCCCGTAAAACATTTAAATGTACGAGAATAAAACAATTTGGTAAGGAGTTTGGTTTGTTTTACGGCACATCAAGTTCAATGGGTTATTTAATGCTGACAAGATATTTGTTGTTGGTACAGTGTAACCTGGATATAACAAAACCCGGATATAAGAGAAACCCGGATATAAGAGAAACCCGGATATAAGAAAGCTTTTCTCTGGTCCCAAATTAGAGCCTGTGTTAATAAAACAAAATAGAACAAACCCGGATATAAGAGAGTTCTTCTCCGGTCCCGACAACTCTCTTATATCCGGGTTGCACTAATATTTTTTCCCAAAAATGTATTGCTGGTAATTTTTTTCTTTTTCCAATAATGTACTGCTTGCAATAATTTTATCAAAATAGTATTGCCTGTATTACACCTATTTTTATACTCTCATAGTGTCTTGACCCCTTTTGGGGGTTAACTATTTGCCTGTAGCTGGGACCCTGTCAAGTGCTACCATCTTGGGTCAGGGTGGATCTAGGAACACCAGCAATTAAGAGGTGGTTCTATCCTCCTCAAAATCTCCTGATCAAAGGCCTTGCTGCCGGATGTAGTTTATCGTCATACCAGGACGGAAGGAGTTAGGCATTAGTATAACAGTTTGAATATTCTTCGCAGTAAAAGAGTTATCAAACTCGTCTCGCAAAAAATTGACTGTTTTTTTTTTTTATCCATTCAGGACTGTCCACTGGGCCATATTCTTCACGAATTTGGAGGTTCCTTGCTGCTATATTGTTAACTGAAGATTTCTTGGCAGAGTAGTAGAATGAATAAGAAGTAGATTTTCCCAGGAAAAGCCAGAAATTCAAATCCTCGAGTTGTATTACTTCTCCCCTACCTTCCACCATCTTTAAATATACTTAGCTTCTGGTGTCTTTTCAAGCTAGCAAATTTTTTTTTTTTTAACATTTTGTTTTGAATCCTTTGATCTGGACATTGCACCCTGTGACCTGATGCATCCACCCCTACTGCTAATGGTTTATAGAGTAATAAAATTTAACAGGGTTTTTTTGAGGCCTTCTTAAATTTTATTACTATAAGTGGATATTTAAAAATATGAAAGATGAGGGAATTCGTTTCGTTTAACAATGGTAAATCTTTCAAAGAATCTAGTAATCTTTTACCTCTTAAGTGTTCTACTTACGAACACCCCGACATGTGGCACATTCACAGTCGCCATTTAAACTGTTTGAAAACTTCTTATTGAAGAAATCTCTTGAGTTTGTCTTATTGACAATTCACTTGAGCGATTTGTTTGTTCCCTTTTTTTAAAAAAAATGTTAGTTTTAAGCTCTCATATATTTTTTAATTTGTACTATTTTTGTCAGATTTTTTAATGCAAACGCAGTTATTTTAATTTTTTCTCTTTAAAATTAAAACATTCACCTTTTAGTCACAGTGTGTTTAATTTTATTTACTTATACATTTGTTCATTTTAAATAATTCTCATTATCAATTCATGTAAATTATCTAAGAAGGAAATACAAATCTGGGCCAGTCCTCCATTTATTTTTGGGGAATATTCCAAAAGCTCTTCATTGAATTTTGAGAGAGAAAAACAGATGACCCTGAAAAAAATTGTCAACTTAATGTGAAATAACAAGACATAGACATTGTGTATGCTTCTTTCGGGGGCTGAGAAACAGCCTATCGACCATCAATTTGTTAATTTAATATGGTACCCATTATATTATTTAATATGGTAGAAAGAAATTTGGACAGTTAATACTTTTTACTAACATTGTGTTTTTGCTTAGTGTCGTTGTAATTGGCTCTGCAGGACTGTCGATTACGGCAAAGAACTATCGGAGTTAGCTCCTCCTTAATTCCCTAATTGTTCACTAGGGGTCGCTCTCACTACACTATAAATACTGGGCAACTTCTTGCCTCTTTCTCTTTTCATTTCAGCAAACACATCTACAATGTAAGCTCTCTTAGAAGATAGCGTCTCCCCACCTGTGGGAAGACGCCGTGAACATTATACAGTGTAACCCGAATATAAGAGAGTTGTCGGGACCGGAGAAGAAGTCTCTTATATCCGGGTTTGGTCTATTATATATACATTAACACAGGCTCTAATTTGGGACCAGATAAAATCTCTCTTATATCCGGGTTTCTCTTATATACGGGTTACACTGTACACACATACACGTAAGTACGAATATTCACCAACATACAAACTCTTTACGTTGACACACAAATGTTAATGTCTTTGTCACTTGTAAATTTGTTGTTTAATACTTGTATTTGTTGATATATATATATATATATATGTATATGTCTTGTTTGTTTACTTTACATCTTCGTTTGGACTTGAGTCCGCCATTTTCTTGTAGTTGGGCCTTCTTCTAGCAGGAATAAACAGCACGTGTCTCTAATACAACAAAATTCAAACACACACGGTCCTCTACTGAATACATTAATAATTTTCAGTAGCTTCGTACTTGTACCAATAAAGATCTTTACAATCGACTTACAAAGTGCAGGAATATATTTAAAATTTAGTTATTATTCCAATTGGTAACATTTATTCGTTCGCCCCTATTCAATAATGATCCTATTTTTATAATAAAATGCAAGGAGGGGGATTTTTTTCTCCCTAATGCTTTCTTTCGTTTTGTTTTCCAACATAATTCAGAAACTTAAGATTTCTAAAAATCCCACATAGAACGATTCGAGAAACTATAATACTGAACAAGGAAGTTGCGGATTTGTGAAATAAGGAAGCAGACTGAGTATAATTTTCATGACTAAGAAAAGTTCAGCAATCGTCAGAGGACAGAAGAGAAAAAAATGTTGGCAAAACAACAAGAGAACTAAAAATACAAGACATAATCGCAGTTATCTTCATGGAAACACACAGACATGTGCGTAAAAAAAATCAGATATAAATAAAATATATCCGTAAAAAGACAGTGTGAATAATGACAAAAGGAAAACTTTTCTTTACCAATGAAATTAAAAATTCAACAATTCACTCATTTTTTGTTTATAAGCCATTAAATTACATCACTTAGCATCCTCCATAGCTTACCTTGACTTTCACAGTTAGTCTTAAGAATATTTTTTTAATTCTTAAATTTTTAAAAATTGGATACCTAACGATATTTTGACTTCTATTGCTAAATAAAATCTTTACATTTAGCTTGATAAAAACGGAGGACGAAACTTTTTCGTTTTGTTTTTATTCATATATATGGTGTTCCAATAACTTAGACCGATTTCAAGTGTGAATTAAGTTTAAGCGTTTAATGAGTTTTTTCTCTTTTTCTTTCAGATTTAACAACTTAAGTCTTTAGCAATTTCAACCATGGAAAGATTAACAATCAAACAACGAGTTAAAGTTATCGAAGCCTATTACGAAAATGGATGTTCAGACAGAAATGCATTTCGCATACTTCGCGATTTTTGGGGGGTCGACATAATCGACCAACCGAGAGTGTAATTGGAAACGATGTAATGTTGTTGTGGAGAGGTTCAATTCCTGCGCGCGATGACGAATAGCGGTGTCTGGATTTTCGGCCACATTCTCGTGCACTGCAGCAATGTTTTCAGCTGAATGACGTAAACGAGCACGCAATGGTGTTTTCACATCTGCCACCGACCCAGTTTGTTTGAATTTACCAACAATTTTCCCAGTTGCATTCTTGAAAGTTTAACTAACACCTTGTTTGATTGTTAATATATATATATATATATATGTGTGTGTGTGTGTACACAGAACAACCTCGATTCTCGACTATAATTTGTTCTGAATGTCTCTGTTGAAAAACCGAATTGTTCCAGAACCGAATCATTTTTCCCATTACAATTAATGTAAAAGAGATTAATTAATTTCCATACACCAGAGGAATGCTTATTTACATGCTTACACTAATATATATATATATATATATATATATATATATATATATATAAACGTTTATTCAGACAGTAAATAACAAAAGTCTAAATGAAAAGAAAAACATCAGAGAAGTAAATTTAATATAACAACACTATTATGCACATAACTTTTTGGTTGCGATGTGATAGCATAAGTGGATGGAAGCGAGGGGGAGTCCCTTTTCACAAAAAACTTCCGCTAACAGTCTTTTGGTTGTTTCTTCCCTTCTTTGTCTCTTTGGCTCAAGTAAATCTTTCTCTGGTGGTTCTTTTCTTTTTTTCTTTCAGTAAAAAACTGTCCAATGATAATCGTTTTTGCCTGCGTTGTAAAATTTTTTTAAAATGGGGCATTGTCATTGAAAAGATTTACTGCTCTATTTGCTACTACTGTATCAGGGTGATATTTTTCCGCAAAACTTTTTGACATGTGAGACGTTCAAGAACCGAGGTTGCTCTGTATATATAAAATCGATTTTTCCCCTCCATCATGGTATCAGATTGTTTCATTTACGCATTATGCCAAATATACCATTGGTCTACAATTAAACAACTCGTCTCTTGATAGCCAGAAGGTAGGTATCTCGAAAGATTCACTAAAAATGAGCCTACCATGATGAAAAAATGTACCAAACTTAATAAAACAAAGTTTTATCGCCAAAATCTTTATTATTAAGAGGAAAGACCAAATGATTTTTTGATTTAAGTTATTTTTGTCTCCCTTTTTAGAACCTTTGAAAGTTTGGTTGAAAATGTTTTTCTTGTGTCAACGGATGGTCATAAATTAGTATAGGAAACTTAAGTGTCTTTTTGTAGTGAAAAACATTGATTTGGAAATTTTTTCAAAACTCAATTGTCAGATTTTAATGAAACTTTCAGGGCTTATCACAAATATTGTTTTTTATTATTTTTAGAAAATCTTTGTTAAATATTTTATTTTTTACATCTTTTACTATTTCACCCCATTTATTTAGTTTATGAAATTTCGAGAAATTCATTTTTGTAGAGTTTAATGCTTATATTAGTTATAAGGACAAATCTTGGAAAAATTTAAATACACAAATTTTTCAAACGGTTAGAGATAATCTGCTCTGAATCGTAAAATAAAAAATTCAATAAAACAAACACATTATTTAATTAGAAAAGCTCTTAATTGCTCTTATGGATAAGATATATTATTGACATTATTATCTGAAGAAAAAACTTTTCTTTAAAAAATACTTTTTACAAGTATTTTTTTCATTTTTTTTTATTAGAATAATTTACAAAGTTTTAAATATTTAAAAAATGTGTATTAATTTGTACCGTTTAGGTGATGTTATTAGATAAAAATTACATTCATAATCATAAATAGAAAAGCTTACTACAATTCAGCGACCCTTATTATTTTAAAAAGAATTTTGAAATTTGTATATGCATAAATGTGCCGATTTTTGTAAATACAGACGTCAATATACGACATTATCAGAAAAATAAGAGCGGTAACTTTTAAAATTAACATTTATTGGTAATTTCCTAACATTTCCTCAACAAGCGCCTTCTTAAAAAGCCAAGGTACCTAAAATTTAATAAGCTACTAGATTACTTAGAATATTTTCCTAAATTTTTAAGGTTACTACTGAGTAGATAAAAAGGATATAAAAAAGGCGTTCATGTTGTATTCAAATAATATATAGTTATGGTCGGTTTTCTTAAAAATGACAAACATTAAATTATCAACATTTCTCATCACCTCAAAAACACCCACCTCCCTGTTAAAAATGCTTCTCTGCGATATTTTAAACTAAAAGTGAGTAATATTTGTTTTACTTCAGATTAATTAAACTTTAGATCAGTTAATCTTCCTCAAAATTTCAGAAAAATATATTTTATCATTAAAATGTTTTTTAATAAAGGAAATTATGTTGTGTTGACAGATTTGTCAATATTGCTGATTTTAGCGATTTAAAAAAATCATTTCAATCGATTTAAATTCGGTTTGAAATATAATCTATAATTAATTTATTAAAATAAGCTTCAAGAATTTTTTCATTTTTAAAATGCATTTAAAATCTTCGATATAGCGGTTTTTTTGTGTTTTTTCTTTTGAGGTATCTACCATAAGGTTATAAAATGTCTTAAGCGCAGATGATGTCATCCATTCATAAAACGTTTTAAAGAAAGGTTTCAGGAAATGTGAGCCTCTTTTACCATCAAAATAAAATCTTTGTCTAAAAATAGGCCGCGGATCTGCATTTCTGGGTAGTTTCTGTCCCGCCTCAACTAACCTCGTCATTTCAAATAACAAAAGTCAGGCCAGGTCGTGTCAGCACTTACAACTTGTTACATCATCAAGTCTCATTGTTTGCGGAAAAGAAGTGAATGAATGGACGCCATATTGACGCTGGCTAATGAAGTACGTAGTTTCGTTGGGATGATTCGATTGTATTTGGTTATTTTAACGACGTCTTAATTACGAGAAATTCAGTGAAATGTCTTTCTCTGTTCGTCGTAAGCTTGACGGAAATAGTTTGTTTTACTTAAAATATCTCATTTTTTTTTTTAAATAAAGTTCTGTGTATTTTTTTAAAATTTTAACGCCATCATCTTTCATTTTCAATAAGAATGTCTAAATATGTCGTAAGGTTAACCAAGAACAAGATAGACAATTTAGGAACAGGTTATATCCCTCCTTTTGTATTAGCCTTTTTTTCAGAATAGTATATAAATAAAATCGATGAAATATTCGTAAAATCTCGACCTGCCCAGTTTATCTTCTCAGTGGTTAGAATAGTGGAGATATATTTATAAGCAGGAACCATCTGCGCCCCGATGCAGTTAACTAGAGTTAGATGCATGGGTAAATATTTCCTCTTCTTCTATGTGCCGTACCCCTTTCAAGACATGGGCGATTATAGCTCTCCCCAACATTTTATTCTTTGTACTCTTAGCAATATTTGCATTTTTACTATCTCTCCTCTTCCCTGTTCTGCCAGTCACTTACAAAAGTTTGTTAGGTTACTCGCTGTTTCTATTTGTCCCTTTTACTTTCATTATGTCCTGTGAATGTTAAATTCGCCACACCCTCTTTCCTCATTATGTGTCGTAGAAATTTCAACGGTTTCATTCTGTTCTTAATTATAAGTGTGCTTTTTCGTTTCCATTTTTCTCATTGCTTACATGCTCCGTCCATGGTATTCTCAACATCCTTCTGTAGAGCCACATCTCTCAAGTCTCTTTAACTATGAGAAAATTGCCCGCATTCACTGTCATATAGAAAAAATGATATTACATAACAAATCTGCACTCCTTTTTTTCCACTATTTACATTATTCGGACTATTGTCCTCATCTTTGTTGCCATATTTATCACAACGTTTCAGCCGTAGTACGCTCCTGCCTTCTTCCGGTGGTTGGAATGTCGAACTGAACCCTTTATTTCACTCGTTTGTGTAGACTGTTCTAGTTCCACATACTATGTCTAATGCATGTCAATTATCAGTTATCTCCCAGTTCTCCACTGTCTTAACCAACTCTTTGGGTCCTGTCACTGGATCTAATTAACGCCTTTATGTGTCCTTAAGGACATCTGTATATGAATTTCTGGGACTTATAAACTTAACGTCTTCAGTAATCATTTTTAACAGTGCTCATATTGCAATTTTTGCTGTTATCATTCTATGTTTTTACCAGAGCTCATATTGCAATTTTCTTTGTTATTATTGCTTTTCTCTGGCACTCCTTATTACTGGTTCCCATATTGTATCCATTTCTATGCTTGGTCGGCTCAGGAGATTTTTGTGGTCTAGCATATGTGCTGATTCCTTAAGTTTACAAATTTTCCAATGATGTTCTTTGTCTATGATTTCAACTTGATCCCACAGAGAGCAGTCATCTCCCTTTTCTATCCATATGTGGTTAGCCACGCCTGATTTTTTCCCACTTCACCTCGTGTTACAGCTTTTGGGTGTTCTTGAAGCCTTACCTTACGGGGGCGGCCTGTCTCCCCTTTATATTTCTTTCCGCAGCTTCACGGGATGGCGTACACACAGTCTTTAGTCATGTTCTCCTCTATGGGGGGGTCTTACTCGAGAGAGATATCTGCGAAGTGTCGTCCAGCTTTTGAAGGTTGTCCTGATGTTATATGGACCGCAGATCCTTTGTATTTTCTCCGATTACCCCTTCACATAATACATCGCCGTATGGATGGTGGGATTTGAAATTGAGGTACTGTCCGGTGAATGTCGGTTTGCGGTATACGGATGTCTTAAACCCATGCTCTGTTTGAGATATTAGAACATCCAGGAATGGGAGTGTGTTGTTACTCTCTTTCTCCATCGGGAACTGTATCGAAGGCCTTATTGAGTTCACATGGTCCAGTAGAACCTGGACATCTTCCTGGTGTGGCCAGAGTATGAAGGTGTCATGTACGTATCTTAACCATAGAGTTGGCCTTAGAGATATAGATTCTAATGCCATTTCCTCAAAGTATTCCATGTATATATTCGCCATTGCTGGTGATAATGGCAAGACCATTGCTAAGCACTCATCCTGTCGATATATGTGCGATCCCATTACGAATTGTGTCGTTTGTGTATAAAAAGTTAACATATCCATCAGATTATCTATTGGAATACTGGTCCGTTCTGCTAGGGTCAGTCAGAGGCCAATCTGTCTCTGAATACTGAGAGTGGGTACCTTGGTGAACAAACTTACCACGTCCAAGCTCACCATCTGGTTAGATAGGATGTGGGCATCTATGATTATTTCCACGAAGAGGTCCGGACTTTTTTTTTTCCTTGATGAGTTTTCCTGTTTCTTCTTTTGTTTAGCTTTTTATAGGCATCTTTCGCTATTCCAATATGCCTTCGGTATTGGTGTCACATTTTGCATCCTCTGTTAAAACACTTCACATATTTATTTACATGTCTGTCCTTTTTTGACTTTGACATCCCCAACCTGTATCTCGCTTCTTGAGCTTTTTCTGATACTGATGATCATATATTGTCTTTTTACAATTGATGGTTAGTCCTTTCTTCCTGCTTTCCTTTAATACCTTGTCTGGGAGATCCTGCAGTTTTATTTCAGTCTAACGTTAAAACGGTTACATATTATGTTTTAAATTAAGCTTAAAATAGTCTGACCTCAATTAGTGCGCATGGCCCCAATTTGTGCGCATCATGAGGCCACAAAACTCAACAACTGCTTGCGTTTATCTCGCGAGGTAAATGTAGTGTCCCGTTTAGTTAAAATTCAGTCGTTTATTGGGGAAACTGGAGTGACCTCTGCAGGGCGCACGTGTGGGCGATGGTATATGGAGGTCGTGTGCTGCCTAAACTATATCCCCCCCCCCATTCTAGGTCGTATCGACAAGGAATACAGAGCATTATATTGGGGGTGACTTGACTGAAGAAGTTGCCGGGAAGTTGTCAGCCAAACGCCTTCGGGTCTCCATTCCTGGTTTTCTCTCTGGATTTACTGCCATAGCCTTTTCTGTGTTTGGATATGACCACAAGGCAGCGAAGGTTTAAAATCTGGCTCTTCCTTCACCTAGATAGGCTGCCTTCCTGGTCTCCATCTACTCGAATCCGCTGGTCATGAGGCACTAGTTGTCCGCCTTTTCCCATTCTCCGGCTTGGAGCAGGCTATTTGCGAGATTGATTTACTAAATATTACTCAAAACTGGTTCCTCGGTTTTATTTTGGCGAAAAATTGTTTTTCGTTCTCGAAATATGACGACAAAAGTAATGCAGTTATTTCTAGATTTAAAAAATTTTAATTGAATAATTTTTTTTTTATTATTTGTTTTCCTATTTGTATGAAAAATTGTTTATTAATGTTGAGAATTATTTACAGAAAGAACCGTAAAGGAAAGCTTAAGTTCATATTTGCCGACAACAAAATGAGTTTCATTTGTTTTATGGTAATCCATTGTGGTTATTATGTACCCGTTCTCACCAACGGTTATCGTTAGAGATTGAGTGATAGCAGTTCCAACACATTCATTAAAACGCTATTCTGTCTGAAGATTCTAATTCATCCAATCTTTTTTCCCCTACACTATTCCAAGTATGCCTATTATCATGCTCATTATACAACCTTTTATTTTTCTTGGCTAAAATCAGGTTTTTTTTTGTGGGGGTGTTTTGTTGTTGTTTTTTTATTTTTCGCTTTCTTTCGTCTTCACTCAATGTTTTGCTAGAACAACCACAATCCGGCGGGTCCCTTTTTTCCTTGTTTATTTGTAATCAGATCTATTTGGATAAAGAATTTTACGAAGGGGAAGGCTGAAAAATTCCCAGTCCGACTAAGCCGTTCCCGAAACAAATCTGATATTTAATCAGATGTTTTCTTTACCTGTTCTTTAACATCCTCTTTGTCCTGGCAACACTCGCCATGCCACGTACATTGTAGCGAACCCCCCCCCCATTACCTTCATATTCTACTTGGCACTATGTAAGTTCCACTCGAACAGCTTCTTCCCAAGAACGGCCGTTTTGTGAAACCAACTCCCTTTGGCTTACCCGATTATTACAATCTTAATTTTCTCAAGTTTATGGTTAACCGTTACTTTCCTCACATATCCTCTGTGACCCTCTGTCTCGAGTAGCTCTTATCCCTTGTACAGAATGAACATATAATATTTTCTGGTGGAATTTCTGGGTTGAGTAGTTATCTTTATTTACTTAGGGCTAATGTCCTTAACTTTTTGTTGTTATCACAAGGTTTCAGCCGTTATAAGCAACAGCCTTCGTTGGGTATCTGTAACCTGAACATTTCGAACTTTTAATATCTGTATTTTGTTTTTGAAAATCGACGTTTTTTCCCTAAAAATGTCGACAAAAGCTTTAATCGAATCTCTTGCGCGCAATGAAATCTTTGTTTCCTGAGAGTCGGAATAATTGTCTTTCTAGAATATAATTCCATGTTCATTCAAAACGGTTTCGTATGACTTTCAAATAGATTTCATAAAACTGACCAAATTACTTTCAATCTCTTTTCTCGAATTTTCTTTGATTATTATTACATTAAGTAAATATTTACTTCCACTGGGATTAAACAAAAACCGCTTATTTCTTCTTTTTTTTTACCCATAAAAGCTACCATATTCCCTCTGTTTAACATTCAACACAATCCACGTGTTTACTTTACCATATGGCATAATTTTCGGGATTTCACTCTATAGTGAGAATTGGGCGCTATTACACCCCCCCACCCCCCGGTTGCTTCCTGTCATTCAGTAATGGGTTGCTCCAGGTACGACAGTCTGGACTGATATGTGGGCCTCATACAATGGATTATTTTTGCCGCTACATCATATAACACACGTCTGTTGGCCCCGCATTAAACTGGCCTTATGTCTAATTTCCTCTCCTTATTTGAAGCAAATAAATGCAATGAATAATGCTTGAACATATCTACATTCAACAATTTTATTTTAAGTTGGTGATTTTCTTCAATTTGATATTAATTAACCAATAAATTTAAGTTTACCTGACAAAATTGAAAGTATTTTTTACATTTTACAAACATTGATTATGTTTCTCGAGATTTATATTTTAATTTAAATTTAAATATTATAATAAACAATAACAAACAGAACTGTTTCCAGACAAATGTAATAGCGCCGAGAATTGCAAAGTGTAGTAACGCTTGAGTACTGGAAATATCCATAGTAGTTTATCCAAACCGTCCGTCACGCCACTGGAAAGAATATAGTCGTAATATTCTCTCTTCTCTTTGTCCAATATAGACTTGATCAGTAACATTCTTAATTTCCACGTTAAAAAGACTACATATCACGATTATGTTATCACTCATTTTGATGACATTTTGGGAGAATTCTAAGTCAGAAACTATGGGGAGATGTTCAGAAACATGAAGACTAATATATATATATATATATATATATATATATATATATATATATATATATATATATATATACATACACACAGAAAGGAATCCCTCGATTAGTGCGCCAAATGTTTTATATACCAAGATTAGATTAGTATATTCATAATACTTGATAAGTACGGTAAAACATTCTTCAGTTTAACTAGCTACCTCCATGAGATCGCTAAAAAAAAAAACAGCATAGCATGATGAAAAAGACGCCAAGCTCGACGAAAACCAAATGTTATCGTCTAAATGTTTGTTATTATTAAGAGGAAAGATCAAAGTATTTTGGGGGTATTTTTTTACATTTTTTAATCGTTCCTAGCACGTCCGAAATTTTCGTTAAAAATCTTGTTTGATTTTGAGTCAGCAAAATTGACAGATCATGGTAACCATTTTTTTTTTCCATTTTATAAAAAAAAATGAAAATTTCAGTTTGAAATTCTTTTAAAAATCAATTATCATTTTTTCAAAACTTATTTTAAGAAAATCAGAAATTATAATGTTTATTTAAAATATTTTGAAACCAACATTATTTAGTTTCTGCGCCGAAAAGGTGTAGTTTGAAAATTAAACAAAGCAGGTCATAAAATTTCGTATCACTTGACAGATGATGAATGACGTGTTGCGGATTACGTGAGGATAATTTGTTCTACGGAAGGAGAGAAGTGAAATTATTTAGATTTAAGTGAACAAATTATTTAACTCGTTATTTTTAAGGAAAACTTTCAGCGCTCTAATTTTTATTTTGTACTTAGCTTTTACCTTTACGTTTGCGATGCTTTATGGGAAATATATTATAAAGAAATTAAAATAAGACTGTTAAGAGTGAGATTAAATTTCATGAGAAAGGTATCTAATTAATTTATAGGTACCTTTCTTATGAAATTTTATCAGAAATGTACATAAAATACTCTAATTTTATGGACATTTATTACATTTTACTGTGTTATTTGTGTTTCCATTCATTTTATTATTCATTTTGATATTTCATTTATGGAAAAATGTCATAACTGAGATTAATATAAAAATAAGATCATATAAATTTCATAAGATGATACTGATACTTGTAGGTACCCATCTCAGTTGAAATTGAAAAATCAAATTAACTTCTCCATATGTGTTTCGCAAAAGTAAAGGCCTTAACAGCGGAAAACAATGCTTAACTCAAATAACGCAACTTAATTATATTCTGTCCGGTCTTCCGTACTTTATAATTACAGTCCGATTATAAACACAAAATTACATTTTTTAATTACTACGGGTCTTCTGATTAGTCAAAACGATACAATTTACAATGTGGTAAAAAAGATCTATCTCATAAAGACATTTACGAAAGTGGATGCGGCTTTTAACTAATCTTATATTTTAACAACTTAAATATAAAAATCTATTATAATTAAAGAAACAACAAATAATTAAAATTCATTTTTCATCGAAAAATTTTTTTTTGCTTTCAGAAAATATTGTTCATATTCATAAAAACAACTAAAAGCAAATAAAAGCATTTGAAATTAAATAATATCTTTGTTTTATTGAGTTTTGTATGTTACAATTCAGTGCTGATTTTCAGATGGGGGGTTCAATTAAAAAAAAACATGATTTGCATTCCTGAAAGCCTTGTAATCACTAAACTGTATTCGATCGAATTTATAGAGTTTTTATAAATTAGTTATGGGGGTAATAAATATAAAAAAAAAAATTTCTGCCATGACTTTAATAAAAAATAAACATATTTATAATAATTTCCATCATCTATGAATAGTTTCTGAAAGTTTTATTAACATCTGACAATTATTTTTATTTTTGCAAGATTTTCCAAATTAATGTGTCATACAAAAAAACGTGCTAAAAATTGTATGTTATTTTACTAGTTCCGGTGATACAAAGAGAAACAAGGTTTTTTTAATCAAAATTTAGAATGTTCTAAAAAGAAGGAAAAATTTTTAAAAATAATTAAAAAAAAACTTTGATCTTTCCTCTTAATAATAACATAAATATTTAAACGATAAAATTTTGTTTTCAACAAGTTTGGCGTCTTTTTCATTATACTATGCTCTTTTTTTAGCGATCTCATGGAGTTACCTAAGTTTAACCATAGTAATTGAAAATTGATTTTTAATAGTTACCAATTAATTAAAACTTTTCTGAAATTTAAAAATGGGTAACTATTTTATTTGTCAAGTATTACGTTATCTAAGTAATTACAGTAGTATTTTAAAAAATGGACGGGTATAAATAGATAAATTTTATAATATAAGCCGATAATAAAAATACATTACTGGGTGGCAGTGATTAAGGTTTAATATTGGAATTAAACTTAAATACTGCTGACCAGTTTTAAAACAATAATTTCTGTGTCGCGATGGAATCATTTTCATTTTTTTTTAATCTCTATCTATAAAAGGCTCTGTGTGTGTGTGTGTGTGTGTGTGTGTGTGTGTGTGTGTGTGTGTGTGTGTGTGTGTGTGTGTGTGTGTGTGTGTGTGTAACGAATGCACGGCCGCAATTTTCGACGGATTTGCACCAAAATTTACATGCACATGCTCCAAGTTAGTGGAAAGGCCAAGACTGACTTTGCATTTCCCAACTCCCATCGATAGTGGAAATGATCGATCTTTTCATGCTTCTACGGTAGTTTTCATATAGTTTGCGGCCATTATTCTACTGGCCAGAGTCAGAGCATATAGCTGGCTGCCACGAATAGACAGGAAGATTCTATTGAACAGCGTGAGAGCCAACAGCTGACTGACACGAATGTTAACTAGCTGCATTCGTCACAAGTGGGAAAAATTTAAATCTGCATGGCACTTTACTTCAATTGGCTCATTCGCTTGCTTAAACTCAACGTTGATTCTGATTCCGCAGAACTGGGTTGGGTGTGAAAAAGTATTTGTTGTTAACATTCTTTTTTATTCGGTTTTTCCAGTTACGAGTCCTTTTTTAAAGCTGATCGTTTTGTGTTCATTTTGTTTAGTTCTTTTTTCGTAACAGATTTAATGTTTAGTATAGAGCTTAGAAAAAATTTGCAGTGTGAGATAGGCAAGAAGTAAGGCATGTAGCAACATCAGCACGGCAAAGGGCACTCCTTTAAATGCAAGGAAGGGCAAAAATATTTTAAGTCAAGTGATAGCGATTGCTGTATGAGTCGAACGATTTTTGAATCAAGCACGGGCAACGCCGGGCCATGCTGCTAGTAATTATATATATGTGTGTGTGTGTGTGTGTGTGTGTGTGTGTGTGCACACCGATATATACCGGCAAATTTAGGTAAAGTCGCATAGAAGACTGATGGTGGAATGCCTACAGTTCTACTGCAGCTGCGGGATAAATTGTAATTATTCAAAAAAAAAAAACCTTGATTTTACAAATATATGCATAGAATATCAGATTACTAACGGAATACTCTCTCTCTCTCTCTCTCTCTCTCTCTCTCTCTCTCTCTCTCTCTCTCTCTCTCTTACCTTTTCTCCTTCATTTCGCAATCTCTCTGCTTCCCCCTCTCTTTCACTCTCTACACTTAATAATTCCTATCACATAATTTTAACTTTCTCATTTAAATCTTTCTTTTAATTTGTTAATTCTTTCATAAATTCTATTCCCAAGAAAATTTACATTTTTTTTTCTGCAGGAATTGTCTTATTCGTCAGCATTTCCAAAATATCGTCTTCTGTATGCACCATTCTTCGCTTTCAGCAAAACGGGACGATTGTTGACGGTTTTCGATTTTTAAGGCTTCACTTGGTTGTGTGTCAGCTATACGAATACGTACTTAAATGACTTTTTATTCACTTTTCCAGAAAGAAATGTTTACCTTTTATAAGAAGAGTCCCAGTCGAGATCATAATGCCGATGTTTATTCGAAAATGTTTGGCTTCCTGAATAAACGGTGACGGTGGGTAATTAAGAGACAACAACCTCATTTTATTTGATCCCACTCCGTTTATTCAAACTCCGTGACGATGAACAATACATGTAATAGATTTTTTTTTATCTTCGTTGTGTATTAATTGTATAATGTTTAGTTAGTTAGTTTTTCCCATAATGTCCTCTATATCAAACATAACATTCATTGTATTGAGCAAACAATACACAACATACAAAGCTTTAAACTTTTATGAATGTTCTCTTAAGTATAGAATAATGAAAGTTCTGCTTTCAAAAGTTTGGCATGTGAGAGAACAGACGAGCGTCTGCGACCAATCCAGAACTCCTATACATGTAGGACTTGGGGGAGCGCCAAACCTTACTTCTATGTGTCTGTTCTGACCTATGGATATTAACTCACTACAGTTGAGTATTCTGTTGTAGCGTTAATGGCGGCCTAAATCAAACCGTGTATTTTTTTCTTTACAAATGTTTAAGCAAACAAGAGAAACAACATGAAAAACTGTTTTTATAATAACAATTTTTATATTTAGGTATGTCAATGATATACAAGCATAATTAATAGGAGTTACTTCCCTTTGACTGGAATTAAAGTCTTTGCTAAGGAAATATTTTTATCTGAGCTCATAGAAAGTTTAATGAACTTTCCGCTCAAAATGTTCACCGTGAGAGAGTTGAAAGAATTCTGTAAAGCTGAGAATATGTTGATAAACTTTTAGCATCGGAAGAGTTGAATGTTCCGTAATGTTTGTAATTAAGTTTCTGTTGCTTGTAATGTTCCGTGCATACGTGTATGTGTGCGTGTGTGATGGCGTTTCATAGCGTCCGCCCGAAAGAGGTCGGAACGCGATTTCTTAAACAGCTACATTTTAGTAAGCGAGAGAAATCAAAAAAGAGGAAGAAAGATCTTGTTTTTCTTTTTTTTTTTTAAGTATTCAACCCCAAACAAGGCGGGAAGCCACTAGCACGCAAAAGGTTACAGAGAGTTGGGGCGAGAGCAAAGAGGAGCGATAGAGGAAAGGATGAAGTGAAGGTTAGGGGATAAATCGGGGCATCTGGAGACGTCGATTGACGTTACATTTGAATAGTTGGAGATTATAGCTATCAGGAAAACAAGAACTGGGGAGAGAGTTCCACGGGCGAGAAGTGCGAGACATGAAGCTACTGGAGTAGAGAGACGGTTACATTTAACAGTTTAGACAGTGAAAGGGTGAGAGCGAGATGCCAACCTAGTTGAACGCTTAAATTCATGAAGTCTGGGAACCAGTGAAAGCAGCTCATCGGAACAGTTACCGTGAAAGTATTTGTAAAAAAAGAGAGAGGGAGGCAACGGCACGTCTGTGAGAGAGCGGCTGCAGACGAGATGACAGATCAGGGCCAATTACATTGCATATCCGTCTTTGGATTTTATCAAGGACCTTGAGATAAATAGAAGGGGCTCCAGACCATATATGGCAGCAATACTCTATGCAAGGGCAAATGGTTGATTTGTAAATTTGAAGGATTGACTCCGGCGAGAAAAATTTCTTGGCGCGGCACAGGGAGCCGATTTTCCTAGCGATGAACGAAGCTATTGACTCAATGTATTCGTTCCACCTCAGGTCAACAGTCAATGTGAGACCGAGCAGACGCAAAGAGGTGCTCTCGTGGAGTTGAGCGTCAGACATTCTAATGGGGGGCAGGGATGGTTCTCTCTAGTGAGTAATAGAGAGCAGTTTTGTTTTTGAGGCATTAAAGTTAACCAGCCTTTTCCTGCCCCAGTCCACAACCGATTGGAGGTCCTTTTCTAGACAAACGGCCAGGTTAGTTTTGTCGGCGACACTAGATTTGTTTTTGAGGCAGGAGTAAATAGTAGTGTCGTCCGCATAGATGCCTACTTGGGAAGCTATGACATTAGGAAGATCGTTAATGAAGATAAGGAACAGAGTAGGGCCTAGGATAGAGCTTTGGGGAACACCTGCGTTCGTGTGATAGGAGCTGGAGGAGAATCCGTTGAAAACGACCTTCAATGCACGGTTTGACAGGAATGATTGTATTAAGTCGAACAATCGACCTGTAATTCCATAACCCTGAAGCTTGCGAAGAAGGCCGGCATGCCAAACCCTATGAAACGCTTTGGAGATATCTAGATCCACGGCACGAGCTTCTCCGTTATTATGAAGTGATTGGTAAAAAATTTCAGTTATGGCCGTAAGCACATCAGCTGTAGAACGGGCAAAGCGGAAACCATATTGCTTGTCGGAGAGCAGATCATGGAATGTAAGGTGATTAACCACTTCGAAGGCTTTGTCGAAGAGTGGTAAGAGACTGATAGGACGGTAATTAGAAGAGTCAGAATGGTCTCCAGAGTTCTTAAAGACGGGAACAACGGATGAGAACTTCCAACAGGGTGGAAAACGAGATTCCTTGAGGCAGTAGTTATATAATTTGGAGAGGACAGGGGCCAGTTCAGGCGCACATTTCTTCAGGACAATGACTGGTATTCTGTCTCCACCACTAGCCTTGTTAAGTACGCTCTTGCAGAGACGCCAATAATCCTTGGAGCCGAATTTGCGAGATGCAATACGTTCTTTCATTCGAGTAGCAAATAGTGACTTTGCTTCATTGAGGACACGCTTACACTCGTTACGGGCAGAGACAAAGAGACGTCTATTGCAATCAGACATGTCGCTACAGTATAGGTGGAAGAAGTGATTCCTATGGGCAATGGCAGCTGAGCAAGCAGCGGAGAACCAGGAGGAGGAGCGCAATTTGACCTTATATTTCCTTGAGGGAATGAAAGCCTCGATTCCAGCTTTAACCCTGGAGGAGACCTCGGAAGCACATTCTTGAACAGGGAGCGTGAGGACAACGTTCCAGGGGACGTCACGAATGAAGTCTCGGAACGAGTCCCAGGCTGCTCGTTGATAACAGAACTATGTTCTAGTGGTAGGAGGTTCTTTGCAGGGGGTGGAATTGAAGGAGATGCAGTATTTATAATAAACGTAGTCACGTGTTAGGCTCCGTGAGGCATAGACAGATTTTTGGCGGAATTGTATTTTCGTCCAGGCCAGGAATTAGGTCGATGTTACTCGGACGTAGGCGAGAACATGATTTTAATATTAACTGACCAATCAGAAGTGAGAAAGATATCAAGGCTCTGTGATCCACCATTTTGCACAGATTTTTGTAGTCAAAAACAAGTGGTAGCAGAATACTATACTGTTACCTTAGAAATTTCAACCCGTCACATCCGGGTTTATACGTATTTATGAATACATTTCAATTACCTGGCCCTTGCTAAGTGGGGATTAAAAATTATTCCCCCAGCAGTACTTCTCCATCGGGAGGAGGTTAGGTTCAGTATCCAGCACTTGAGACGTCTCCACAGGGAGTTTGAGCAGTTTTTGAACAACTTCCCACATTAAATATCGACTTTGTGTCACAGTCTTTTGCGACGTGGCTTGCGCTCTTTTTGTTTTTGCATAAACTTTACACCAGTCGAGGTTATTGGAACCAACGGAATTATTTCTGTTAAAAAAACCTCCACTAAAAATTGAAGAAATTAAAAAAAAACAATTATTCGCAGGGAAAGAGCACATCCTGTAAATATTATACGCATCCTTTGCAATGAACAGACGCTAATTTTGATGGATCATTGATGGAGTTTTTAAATTAATGGTCGGATTTGCTTAACCTGATTTTTTTTGTTCTCTTCCTTTATATATATATATAAAAAAAAATTTCTTCTGGTTATTATTATTAGTAATTTTATTTGCAAAATATTAAGACGCCATCTTGTAAACCTTTTTTCTTATAACGCCAAATGCAAATGGTTGTGTCAGGCATCAGGTCGCCGGCTCACAGCTAAAAGAACGCCTGCAGTCAGTCAAACCCGACAAACGTTCCATTTAATTAGATCTTTGTCTCATTTCTAAAGCGGAAACCTAGTTATTACTTAAAAATTACGTCTTTTTTATTACTAGCAAAAAAGACTAAGGAAAATTAGTCACACAACGGAAGAAGTTTGTCAATTGAAAGAAAATTGTTTATGGAAATCAATTTAAGTTTTCCATACAATTTATTTTCTCTATTACAACGTACAATTATCGTTCACTTTACTTACTCGGATATTAGCTTTTAAATTGGAAATTAAAATTAAGAAAATTTTGTGTGTGTGTATTTCACAGAACATATCGTTTGACATGGTGAAGGAACGAGAAACCTGACTGACATTTAGTTCAGCGCTATCGAGTAAACATGGTCGCCAAGTAATAATATTTATCTCTGTAGAAATACACAGAAAATGTGACACAAGGCTTAAAAAGGGGGAATGCGGAAAAGGACGGTCATCATCTGTCTTAATTTAAAACTTAACTAGCCACAACCACTGACCCAAGCACACAAACAATAATCCTAGCACCAAAACAACACATTATTACTTCCCTTTCTTACTACATCCACCAAAATACCTCATTTTCTCAATTAAATCCTAAATAGTCCCCATATGTACAAATCGTCGTCTGAGGTGGGGATATAAACAACAAGTTAAAAAATCCATGGTTTCCAAGTAATCGTTGCTGGAGCAGTAAAAAAAAAAAAGCTTTGTCTTTTCCCATGCATGGAGAGATAGATCACGTGACGACGGGGCGGTCTCCCATTGGTCAATCCTGCGACGGGCCGCCCATACAAAAAGCGTAGCATGTGGAGAATCTCCCTTTTTCAGCCGGCCTCCCCGAGCGACACACTTGTTGGCATATTTCAGTCGAACTCGGAGAAGTACTCACCAAGAGAAATACGACACCTGGTTGGACCCGACCTCCAGCTGGAGAAAAATTGGTCTGAAGTACGAGCAAAGGTCGATGCTGCCGGTCAGACTTGGCATCGACGGAGGTTTTCCGTGAAGGGCAGAGCGGAGGTGTGTGTTACATACATTTTACCTCTTGTCCTTTATCGATTGTCCGTACTGCCTCTCTGTGACGACCACAGGAAGGCGCTCGAGCGCTCGCTATTCTCCATTTTATGGAGAGGACGCGGAAATCGGGTCGACAGACACGTCCGTGTCATGGGGGTCTGGGAATGCCACACTTGGGGAGTCACTAAAAACGAGGCTATTCAGAATTTTCCCAGTAATATGAAAAGTTTACGACATCGTTATTCTGTCGCAGTTAGCTCCCCTTCATTTCCTTAACCCGTCACCAGGGGTCTCTCTCTCCCGGGAGTATAAATACGGGCTGACCTTTCGCCTCTCGCTCTTTCCACGGCTCTTCCCACGGCTTCGCACACGTGCGGCCAAAACTGCCTCTCCTGGGGCCGGCAACCTCGCACGTGGTGCGAGGTACTGAAAAACTTTCTCTAACATATCCAATGTGTGAACTCTAACACACAACCAGCGTTTCCCATATTCTGGGAACACGCTAAAACGAAATTCACAACCGTACGGACATTCAACACACACACAAACAACTTTCCATACAGACACTAACGTTTTATTCATGTTTTAAATGATGTATTTGTAACTCGTGTTTTAACCTGTTTGTTAATAATATATATTTGTTCGCATACATGTATATCGGTCTTGTTTGTTTCTTTGGACTCCATTAAAGTCCAACATTTTTATGTAGCTGGACCGGCCAGCGGAAGCCATAACCCAGAGATAATTCATCTTCTCTACGTCTTCCATTCACACCACACGGCACGGTCCACTACAATTCTTCTCTGTATTATAAATGCCCTATCGATATTTTAGAAACTTTTCCAGAATAGCTCTTAAATAAACTGTTTAGTCTGACACAAGAGGAGTATCTTGCTACATTTAATGAAGTTTCTTTCGAAATTAGCTTGTTAATTGTCACACTACGTCAGGGTTGCCAGATTAAAATTTTCATTTAAAGCCAAATAATACGTATAAAACCTAATAAATGAGATGTTATTTGTTTATAAATATATAGTGGGATTTTTAGGCGTTTATTATGAAACCACTTCATTATTTCTTCAATTTTAAACATTTGTATTTTTTTTTCCTGTAAATTTGGAAATTTAATTTATTTAGGTAACAATCGTCAAACAAGTTTGATTTACTGGAAAAACTTTTTTTTCTTTAGTGTTTTTTTTTTAGTATGTGTATCCGTAGGACTTTTTATTTTAAGAATTAATATTAACTTATGAAAGAAATATCAAAATGTCGAGCATGTGAAAGACCAGTAAAAAAAATGGTCATTAGTTTATTTATTTATATAAGAGAGAATTATGAAAGAGAAATTTGGCATAGGTTTGCAAAAGAATCATTATTGCCTCTTTTTTTTTTTTTTAACAGTAAATTTCTGGGAGCCCTTTTCCTTTTGGATTAAGGATATGATGATTAAATGAGCCGAAATCTCCTATTTCAGGCGCATCTCTGAGGATAAAAAAATTGTAGCATAACAGCTGTAATAGATTATATATTTTATCATTTAAAAAAAAAAGACAAGAAAAAAAAACAAAGATGCCAAACTAACGTGAAACAGTCCGATTTACAGAAAATTGTCATCAAAAAGCCAATCTGGCAACCCTGTACTACAACGAGGTGACCAATGACATTTCTTCGTCCATTGTAACATTGAGGATAGTGTACCGGATATCAGCACAGAATGTGGAATCTGTGATCAGAGTTCAAATTCGGGGTTGGCCTGTTGCGTTTTCTTTCGCATTTATACCCTTGGAAAATGGCACGAATCTCTTATGTGTCTTCTTTTCCCACGCGAGCTTTGAGTTAAATAATAGGGTATATTGGGCCCTTTGGCCTTGATTAGCAACTAAAGAGGGGGAAAATTTTGAATTCCAAGCCATGAAGAAAGAAACAGGAAGTCACTTCAGTATATTTTCTAAGAATTCATGGCAATTTACAGAGAATAAAGAAAAGGAATCTGTGGAGAGCCATGATCGCTTATTCATCCATTCGTTACTAATAACGGAAAATAATATAAAACTATATTCCATCAGGTACATTGGGTATAATGTTTGGTGCTGAGTTTGTGAATCTTCACAGTTCATATAATGCAAGCTTGTATCGGAGCTTAACCTGACCGATAGAAACGAAACCTTTCGAAAGATTTCTATTTGGTTATTTACAAAACACTTGTCAAATGTTCTATATCTGTAAGCGAATCTATCTTCATGTTAAATCGTCTGTCATTTTAGTCATTTTTTAAATGCAGAAACAACCAGCATCATCTTCATAATCTCAAAACTAACCAATTAAAAATAAATCAATATCATACTTCTAGTAGACTACCTGTGACCCGTTGGGTCACTGACGGTTCGTTATAAAACATTGAAGTTGATTTCGACATTAAAAAATGATGTTTTGAGGAAAGTTAAAATAAAAATACTTTATAACAACTTGTATTTTTAAATCTTATTCACTTAAAATGTGTTTTAAATCAGATTAACTTAAAAATATTAATGTGCCAAAAATATTTTTAAATCCTATTCACTTTAAAATATTTTTTAAATATTTAAAATATTGTTTGTTTAAAGAAAGCTGAAATATAAATAATTACTCTACAAACAACTGGACGAAACAGCAAAGCGGGATCTCTTTGTGACTGTCTTTAACTTTAAAATATTTTAATAAAAAAATTGTCTGTTTGAAGAAAGTTAAAATAAAAATACTTATCTGTATAAACTACTCGTATTTTTAAATCTTATTCACTTAAATCAGATTAAATCATTATGCGCCGGACGGACGCAAGCAATCACAGAGAGGTGGAAAGAAACTTAAATCATTATTCGCTGGACGGTCGACGCACCACGCAAGCACAGACTTTTATATAGATTGATAGATATGTGCAAGCCAACTAATGCTTAATGCCATCAAACAAAAAGTATTTCTCTTGGTCAGCACCCCTCTTTGAGACATTTCTGAAATTCTGCATGTACCCCTTTTTCACCCTCCCCATTTTTCGGATTCTCTCCTCCTCTCACACTAAACGGGTTTCTAGTGTTTAGTGTCTTTTTAGCGCTTTATTTGGAATGTTCAGAATGTCATTTTGAGAATCGGATGCACATGATGCATAGAAAAAAAAAGATAAAGACACATGTCTCATTGGTTAGATCCAGTGACAGGATCCAAAGAGTTGTGAGTTCAATACCTGGTTAAGGCAATGGAGAACTTGGAGAGGTGAAGTAACAGGAGATAACTGATAACTGACATCCACTAGACATGGCACGTGGAACTAGAACAGTCTACCCCATTGAGCGAAATAAAGGGTTCAGTTCGACATTCCAGTCACCTGAAGAAACGTTGTGATAAATATGGCAACAAAGATGAGGACAATAGTTCGAATAATGTAAATGGTGTACATAATACCTCATATCAGAAATATAGACAGACAAAAATATATATATTTGTTAATACGAAAGGAGCGATGGCTTAACATCGATTTGTCGACTGTGAACACTTATCGGAAAAGAGTGCCGGCGAAATTCATCTCGAAAATAACTTTTTTTCAGATTAGGTAGGTTTTCTTTCAGTGACACTCAGTTTCACTATTTCAGTGATAAGGGAATATTTTCAACAGCTTTTAGATTTTTACGAAAAACGATTTGCCACAACCAATCTTCTACAGTTTGCTTTAGTCTGGTTTATTTTGTTTACGGCATATCAACCTCAACGGGTTATTTAATGCCGACAAGATTTTTAGAATAGGTTCGTATGAATAGAATATGTATCCTTTTAAAAAAAAATCAATTTGTAGATCAGGTTTCATTGACGTATTTTTGTAAAGAGTTTTATTTTTTTAGTTAAATGTATTGCTGGTAATTTTTCAAAAATGTATTGTTGGTATTTTTACTATAAAAATCTATTTTTATACTTTCGTAGTGCTCGGAACCCGGTTTGAGGGTTAACTATTTGTCCATAGCTTGGACCCTAACAGGTGCTACTGCCTCAGTTTAGGGTGGACCTGGGAACAACAGCAATTAAGAGGTAGTTCCACGCCCCTCAAAACCTATCGATCAGAGGCCCTTGATGCCAGATGTACAGGGTGTTCCGAAAGTCTTGTCACCCCTACATAATGTAATTTTCTATTTCAGATGGCTGACATGAAAATAATGGTGTCCACACAGCCCTTCTAGATGTGTGACAGCGTCAAATAAAGTGAATAAACTGAATCCAGTCCATGTGCTTTGTATTACTTGTTCTATTGTTCTCATTACGTTTTGACAGGGATGACAAGACTTTTGGACCACCCTGTAGTTTATCGTCATACCCAAGACTAGGAGGTCACCAAACTTTTTTTCACAGAGGGCCAGATAACTGAGAGAATGACAAGCGCGGGCCGGAGAACCGTTTTGTTCAATACAATACTCTAAATGCACAAAAAATAGAGACAAAAAACATACTTATTTACTAAAAAGTTACCTAAGAAGGCGACAGTAGCAATAAAATAGTTATATCACACCAAGTGCGCACATATCCGAATCTCACAAACTAGGCAGCACAAAAGGTTAGTGAGATTTGTGAAATTGGCGTTTACCTTTTAAGATATAATTAATATTTGGTTTGGTATTGCTGCATCTAACCAAGAGAAATGCTTTCTAATGTGTATCAGCCAACCTCGTTACATGTGCTCACTTTACATACTTTAGATTTTATAATAAGTTCAGGCAAAATATATGACATAATTCGCTGAAGTCAGTCCTTTTTATATACGGCACTCTTCAAACCGGTTTAAACACGGCAATGCAAGTTCAAACATAATTGCTGCAGCAGGCTCGTCATCGCTTTTCTTAGAAACTTCGTTGCAGCTACTTACACAAAAAGCGCTCCGATATCAAAAGTTGAAGATTTTTTTACTGATTTTTCTAAATATTTATATTACTGTCAGATGCAAGAAACAGATTGGTCACCATTATTTAAAACATATTTTTGCCTGTCTGTTGCGACTTGCCAAGAGAGAAATGAGGGCGACCCCTGTAAAAATTTTTAAAAAATAATCTCCGAAGAGCAAATTACAAAAAACAGATATGTAGCAATTAAATTATGGTCTAAAATCTTTGATTTTAGCCGATTTTGAACGCAGATTATTGGCACCTATTCATATACGTAAAGACTCCAATGAAAACTGATGGCTTGCGAGATTTACCCGTTAAACTTTCTTCTCGTACATCCCTTCTTTATATTTACAAGAAGCTTAATCAGAAAAGAAAGGCTTTATCACCCCTCCCCCCCAACTCCTCGGGACACACTAAGCGAATGATTTACTCCGCATTATATTTATGTCATATGCCCCCCTGCGTTAATATCTCCATTCACTTCGAACGCTGACAACCAGACGACCTCAGAAAATATCGCCTTAAAATTCTGTAAACTACGCTATTTTATGTGATAAGAGTCGACATCTATTCTGCACACATCGGGACAATAAAAAAAAAAGAGCGTTAAAGTTTAAGAATGCTAATGAATCCATTTTTTTTTTTCTCATCGGTTAGCTTTGACAATGTTGAAAGCGAATTGTAAACCTTCGAGTCTCACTTATTGGTAACTCATTTCAGCTGTTTCCTCTACCCAGACTTGAAGGCATCGGTTTATTTACTATAACGCATATTCAAATGTTGTGTTCGTGTGTTATAAACGTTGCCCGCTTTCCCCTGCACATTTACCAATGGGAATTGAAAATAAACAATTGCCGGCAAGCAACAAAACCAAAACATTAAAACTGATTTGTTCTTCTTCTGTTGACGTTAGCTTTCCTTTCATTTTTCTTCTTGTGCATCTGAGCCAAAATGGCTCGGTCGAAAAATATCGTGTTTGAATTTTTTTTTAATTGTTTTGTTTACAAGGAAAATATTTTATCATTTCTTATTTTCTTTACAGACAAAATTCTCATCACGACATGGTTTTAAATGTTTTTCAAGCAAAACCACCTTTCTTTTTCATTTCAATTTCGGCGAATTCTTTTGCAAATGGGCGTCTTTTGCCTTTCTCAGATTCAATATTTGTATATCTTCCTACATAAAAAAAAAAAATCTTTTACCTTTTTGTATATTTTAACGCAGATAAACAAAAAAAAAAAAAACACCCTCGTTCCGTTTTCTACTAAACTCGGATTAAAATATGGTGGGGGAAAGTGTTTTTTCCCCTCTCTTTTGACAAGTTACGTTAACAAACCTCACCTATCCGTTCTTTGAACTGTCAACTTGTAACATCATATCTAAAGCTGTAACCAGTCAGCAATCATTGAAGATAGAAAATTCTTTTACATTTTTCACTACGCCTTCATTCTCCAACGATTTTTACAGTTTTTCTTTTTCATTTATATTCTCGTCTTAAATCTTTGTCTCTGATTTTGTTTGGATATTTGATATTCCCAGATCTACCCACCGCAACTCCACCCGGCAGGTACACGTCTTCTACGATTCTTATTTGTCTGTTATTATAAGGAACCTAAATACCGCAATTCCATCCACGTACACTTCTAATATGCTGATGGTTAGGTCCAAATTACCTCTCGCGTTTCTTAATTCCGCTCGAACAGAAAAAAAAAATCAAGGGGTAAAAGTCGACGAAATGAAATTTGGATAAAATGTCTGCGAGATTTAATGGAAGAAAAGAAAAACATAGTAAAGTTCTTGTATGAATGAAAAAGGCGAGTTGATGAGTGTTTGATGTGGTCTCCCTTAAACGAATGTCTGCACATGTAAACGAACCGCAAATATCTGCAGTTACTCAAATTTATTTTGTACTAAAGTTCACTCAATTCAAGACTCAAGAACCGCTAAATGAGGTGTGTGATACGAACGGAAGAACAAGTAGAATGAAGTGAAGATTGAAGATAAGGAGAAATTGATCCTTGGATTGAAAAGGTTAAGAATGACCTGTTTAAAGGAACAGCCACGCGGGAGTTTGTTCCACAAGGTACTAATTCTTGGCGGGGGATTTCCTCTTTATAAATGGAATGCAGAGGAAATGTAGACAATTCGGTTCCGTGGACATAACCTTATAGCCAAGAGTCTCCATGCTATTTCCCCCCACCCCACAAGACTGCGTAAACAATTTAGAACTCTATCAAGGTTGGAAAGTGAGAATTGAGTAGCGCCATCCCATGCATGGTAGTAATAGTCCATTTTTGACTCTTGTAAAGATAGCGCATGGCAAGAGGAATCTGGTACTTTCTGTTAGAAGACTGATATATATATATATATATATATATATGCTCCACTTGATGTCTAGAGAAACTTTAGTCTCAATAGACGTCCAAATGGAACGGTTGTACTTTCAATGAGGCAGACAGTACAACCGTTCATAACGACAGGAGAAAATTCCGGTTCTGCTCGGTAATGGTTAAATGTTATTCTCTTGGTTTTAGAAGTATTGAAAGTTACAAGCCAGTATCTTCCCACCCCCACTCGAGCTGTTTGTTGTGCAGAAAGACGACCGACCTTCGCTACACTAAATTGCTGGATATAGACTCTTCCATTCACTGCGAGAGGAACGTCAACTCGGAAGAAAAAGAGTCGCAAAGTACGTTGCACTAACTACGGTATTCGCTATTATTGTATTATTAATCCATGTGACGGAACAGTTTTTTTTACTAATCTTTTGTTAGGGTTTTCCTTGGATCGTTAGTAACCAGAACTATGAGTATTATAAAAGTGGCGACGGCGATTCGAAACTCATCATGTTTGAAAAAAAAAAAATAATAATAATTCTGACAATATTTATTTGTATAAAAATATATATACAAAATGTGGCACAAGGCCAAAAAGGGGGTTGGGGAAGGACGGTCATCATCTGTCTTAAACTAAAACTTAGCTAGTCGCAAACACTGCCCCAAACATACCAACAATAGTCCTAGCACCAAAACAACACATTCTTCCATACCTTTCTTACTACATCCACCATAATTCCTCAACTTCTCTATGAAATTCTAACTAGTCCCCATATGTACAATTCAAAGTCTGTGGGGGGGGGGATAACAATTTAAAAACCCCAATGAATATTTACAATATGCAATAAAATTATTTACAAGAAAACAAAACAAAATAAGGTTAGTAATAAAAAACCCCACAGTACCTAAATGCGGCAGTAACATCAGTTAACAGGACGAAAAGATTGCGAGATTATAAAAGTAAAACACAGTCATCCTTCCAAAATCACTCACACAGGCCCACACTCATTTAGACACACTAACAACTACGAAAAACCACACACACGAAACGAAAGTCATCCCGCAACCACCAGAGAACTGACGTCACTGGCCACCTAACGAGGGAGGGGAGGGGGGATTAAACTAAAGAAAAATAGGGACAGAAAAAAAGGGGGGGCTAATGAGCATACATACCCTAGCTAAGTTAACCAGAAACGAGAAACTAAAGATTCAAACTAAACCTTAACTAGTCTAATAACGGGACGGGTTGCCTCTGTTCAACCCATGAGGGACGAAATCCTGCACCTAACCAAGGTCCAAGTGCCACTCTAAGTCAGCTCCTTTCACTCTACACATTCGCGCAAGATTTACCCACCTTTTGCCGAATTCTGATGAAGAGAGTCGCCGCCTTTCCGTCCTAATCTTGACTTTAAGCTGATGCTTAAAGTACAAGATTAGTAGGGAAGAAGTGAACTTCTCACCTCCATAGAATCCCTTCTGACGTGTCACCCAAATCACGACTCTCATAACTCCTAGCAAGCAGTGGAACACATAAAGTTCAGACTTTGTTAACGGCGGAGCCACATTGCTACAAACAGAAGCGACCTCAAGGACAAAAAACTTTCCCTGCAACATGCGAACCATGAGGCCTTCAACAAACTTACACAATGGTGCTACCGACTCGCAATGAAAGAAGACGTGACCAAGGGTCTCGACTTCCCCATCACAACGTCGGCAGTTTGGATATTTCTCCAAACCCGCTGCGCAAAGTCTTTTGCCGACCCAGAGGGCCCCACGTATCACCAGCCAGGTGAGGGATGCCTCATCGTTGTTGAGACATTTCAACCCGGAAGCCCAAGGCCAGATTGAGCGAGCCTCCTGCTTATAATAATAATTCTGACGTTAGGATTTTTGTACTCTCGTCAATCTATGGATTGGAGAAACGCGCCAAAAAATCGTGGCCAAACAGTTATTGTAACAACAATAACAGATTGTTACAACAAGAAGCAATTACTGAAACAACAGCTGTTATTGGAACATCAGACAAAGATGTTTGAAGCAATGTTGCAGAAATGAAATGAAACTAGTACTACAGTTTCAGTCATGCCTGGTGCGGTCGTAAACTTTTATTTTATAAAACAGTGTAAGAGGTGTTGCGTTCTTTGACGTATTACAGAATTTCTATATACAAGTTGGCAATGCTTAAATCTCACAAAAAAAAAAGACAAAGATTTTGTTACTTATGCTGGACAGCATGGGAAACTTAGCGGTGCATTCGGACACTTCCAGTCTTAACATTTTAAATTTAAATTTGACAGGACCATAAAATTAGTTAAACATATTCTTACAAATACAAAATATTGGAAAACCAGACAAGGATGCTTGAAGCAATATTGCAGAAACCAAATGAAACTAATAATAGTTAATTCACGCCTAATGCAGTCATAAACTCTCCCCCCCCTCTCTCTCTCTATATATATATATATAATATATCATGTGATATGAAATTAGGAGGATTTGAGATGATTATAATTAAGTAATTCATCGAGTCTAGAAGAAGCCTCAACAGAATGCAGAAAGCACTGGACAGCCGTTTCGTCCTATATTTGTGACTCATCAGCAGTGCGCATCCACTACTGAGAATTGAAACCCGGACAATTAGGTTATCAGGCAAACGTCATACTAACTGTTACTAGTCGTGGTTCATGGGGGCACAGTCCTATGGGTAAAAGAGAAACTCGGATGAGTTCCCCCCCCCCCACGGAATGTGATCGAGCGCGCTATATCGAGTCTATTTCGCTAACTCTTCGTCCGGGTTTCAATTCTCGGTAGTGGATGCGCACTGCTGATGAGTCCCAAATATAGGACGAAACGGCCGCCCAGTGCTTTCTGCATTCTGTTGAGGTTTCTTCTAAACTCGATGAATTACTTAATTATAATACATATATATATATAAATAAAAATAACCCACAAGATGTTACGTTTTCTGTTGTATTGCAAAAGGCATGAAGAAATTTTCAAAATTGATTGTCAGGGCTGACCAGATGGAAAAAAAGTATGTTTACTTTTAAGGAAATTGTCGTCAGTGTTACGGTTACGGAGAATTTCATTTTAAGTAGGATTGCCCATTCAAAAATAAAGTGGTTCCAATTTGGAAAAATTGGTCATAGACAAAGTTATTGCCAATCAAAGCAAAGAAATTGTATTGACAATTCAAAAAAACTGTATGAAGCTCAGAACAGAAAATTTTGAATGTTAAGATGAATAACGTTGAAGCAAAACTTCATTTAGACACAGGCAGTGACATTACTATAATTAATGAAAAAACTTTGAAAAATATTTGTGAACCTACATTTTAGAAAACCAAGAGTTGTCCGTGAGGTCTCACGAAAAAAAAAGGAGAAATTGCATTGTAATATCTCGTGTCCCGGAAAAATGAAAAAATTAAGGCATTCGTATTGTTGGGATTGCTCTGAAATCAATTTGTAATCAGAAGGATTTTTGTTTTAAGACGATGAGTTTGAAAGCATGTTCTTCATATTAATCACAATATTAAGCATAGACATACAAGTTGAATAAATCTCAAGGCAAAATTGAACAAGAAACAACGGTAGTCGTGAATTCAAACATTTATATACAATTAATACAATTGGAAAAAGCTTGTGTCTTGGTTATATGAAAGTTGACGAAGTGTGAATTAAGTATGTTAATGAATCACAGTTCAGCAATGTTCAATTGTTGATGAAATGTTCAAATGGAATAAGAAAAGAAAATTTATCAAAAAGGTAATTTAGGTAGTAAATATGCGAGAATAAAGTAGGATGTTTTTTTTATTCTTCCAGAGTTGTTTACCTTGGACTGTCTTTTGTTGAAATTACAATTTCTATTTAGTAGTGAAAATGAACACTTTTTAAGAAAGTTGTAATGGATTTAGAGAGAATGATGTTGGTGGTTGAGTCAGCAGTTGACGCGCGAAAAGTTTCTTAAGTCAAAATAGTGACACGCGTGGATTTGTGTGGCATCACTCTGAAGCTAAGTGACTGACTGGTGAATTGGACTGAAATTTGTCCTTTTATTTGTTTTGGGAAACCAAAGTAGGCTCCAGTAAGCTTGGCCAGAAAATAGATTTTTGACAATTGATACACATTTTGGAGTCGTCTCGATCAATAAAAAGTCGAGATTTGCAATGTGAGGTGTTGATTGATTAAAACTGATTCTGATGGAAGAGTGTATTTTTTACGGGTGTGAATAGAAAATATGGACGATTCTATAGTATTAAAAAAAAAATACGTTGAACTGGACTGGATGGAAATGTTCAATTTGTGGAGTCTACCCGTAAATTCATTCTGTAAAAAAAAAAAAAAAGTGAATTGCTCCTCCTCTAAAACAAGTGTGGCGACTGAAAGTTTTTTTTAAAGGAGTTAAAAAATTAATTTCCTAGTGTTCTCTGAAGGCGAATGTAATTTTTCACTTGAAGGAAAATAGTTCCCATTATTAAACCTAAACGTAGTGTGCCTTTTGCAGTTGTGGAACTCATTAACAAAGACCCTGACAGATTAGAAACTCTATTGAGCGAGCAGTTCCAATGGTGAATGTACCGATTTTTCTACAGAGTTAAATGTGTCTACGCATATCCGTTACCATCCCCAGAAGAATTTTTTTCTAAATTAAATTAAATTTTTTTTTTTCAAGAATTGACCTGTCAGACTCATACTTACAAATTTCCAAGTAATGGATACGATGCTCGCTAGCTTAGATTTTTGCCGTTGCATATTTGGACAATGTACCCATAAAAAGCGAAACTAGACGGCAACATTCGGAACACATACAAATATTCCAGAAAAAAGATGACGGGTTCAAAATGTCAATATTTCAGGAGCAATCTAAAATACTTGGGATAAAAATTGATGCAAATGGGCATAGACCACACCCATCAAGGACGAGTACTATTATAAATATACCTGCCCCACCAAACATTTCTAGGGTTCACAAGCTATTACAATGTTTGTGCTAAGCATGCGTAAATTGAGAGTGCCTTTAAATCAATTATTAGAAAATGTGCTGTGTGGAATTGGTCCGATAAATGTAAAAAATCTTTTGAAGCGCAACTTAGATGTGGCACAAGCTCGAAAGTATGGGGCACCCAATATGGGTCAATCTCATTACTACAGTTGTAATGATTCTTGGAAGACAAGCTTGCTAACCATTACACTACGTCGAGTGCCCACCTCTTCCATTTACTGTGAGAGGAACGTTAGCTGATTGAAAAAAGAAGCAAAGGATGTCGCACCAACTATGGTATTGGCTATTATTGTATTATTAATTCACTAGCCGAATTACCCGCACCTTTGCAAGAAAATGATTGATTTTAAATCAGTTATAATTTGTGGAGAAAAATGATGCATTTCAATATTACTCAATGATCTTGCCGATGTGACCTCCATCTACTGGCTTTCTCCATCTATAATTTGGATAGGAGTCATCCCCATAATCAAATTCAAATTTAATTCAAATCAAAGGAAAAAAATATTTCAGGGAGCTGGGTGCCTTCAGAGGCCACCGACTTGGATAAGTATATTTCATTTTGATCAAAGTAACCTGGATAATGTAGTTTCAGAATGTATATGGTTATGGAGGTCTATCTCCAAAACCCTCTGAAGAGGTTTGATAATAAACAGACAGAGGCTACAACTTTACATACATACATACATACATACATATACATATATATATATATATATATATATATATATATATATATATATATATATATATATATATAGGATTAAAGAGTTTCTTCACTAATCTTTTGTTCCAGTGTTTTCCTTGGAATATTATTAAACAGAACTATGAGCATTAAAACAGAGTTAGGTCATCAGAGATCAGTTTTATGTCTCTGGACATCTTGAATTTTGGATACTGTTTGGATATATGTTTATTAATGATCTGAGAATGTTCCTAGACACATTATCAGAAAAAAGAAAGTGCGTCTGATGGAGAGCCTCAGAAAACTAGCCATGTACAATGACCTGAGACAAAAAAACTTGATAATGTAGCAATCCTCTGTCAGTTTTTTTGTGCTCTGTGAGAGTGGGGACATCAGCTAGGAGATGACCTTCTTCATTATTGAGTATGGAGTCTGACGCAGATGAGAATAGCTTGGGGCTATTTATAATGGTAGGCTCAGACGGTTTGCCTTCATTAAGAATCTTGATAGAGATTTTTCAAAATTGAAGTCAAAACACATTAACTATTATTCTGTTGTAGATTAAACAACTTTTACATAAAATTTTTCATACACAAAATAGAATTATTTTTTAAAAAAAGCTTTATTCCATGGGTTTTTCAGACAACTGAATCATTTTTCTTTTTACCATGTTTATATTAGTTATCCTTTGTCATTAGTATCCGCATCCGGCACTCTTCAGAGATCGGTCAGTCTCTCTCTCTCAATCAATCTGACTCATAGTGTTAGGGTCTAAAGCCATTATTGATGTGAAAATAAGAAAGATGACACAAAGAGCTGTTGTTTTTAAAAACATCAACATTTTTTTTAAAAAGTTTTTATGCTTTGGTCAATACTTTTAGATTTATAATATCTTAAGTTGTCAAAACCTAGCTTTGTCACTTTTTAAAAATGGAGCCAAAATTTGACTTCAGAACAAAACTTTTAATTGCCTAATTTTCAATATTTTTATTTGATACAAACCATTTTTTTTTTTAAAGTTACTAGGCGCCACTGTTCAGAGACTGGTAGACATGCTGCACTGATAATAATTTTGTTTGTTTGTGATAGACAATTGATGATTGTCATTTTGTGCATGAAATGGTTCATGTTCTAAGCACATCATTTTTTTGTTTTTAACAATAAATTTTATTCCTTTCCTCAAAATTTAAAAATAAAAGAAAAATATCTGAGAATGCTGTCATGGAAAACTTTTGCTGATTCATTTTGAATTTCAAAAGTTGCAATTGTCACATTTAATTTTTTTTTTTCTTCTTTTTTTCTACCAAATAATTGCAATAAAAACAAAAAAAAAGTTCTTAAAGTAAAAAAAATTGTTCAGAAAAATTCTATCTACACCAAAATCGCAGCATGTTTTTCTTTAGTTTATTTTAATTTTAATCTTTTCATAGAGATATTTTATATATTTTTTTAAAAATGTTTTGCTGCCTTTTAAAAGAATGATGACGGTGCAATCTTTAGCGAAAATGATCTCCTGATGGATGAATTACTTCCCACCCACATCCATTTAAAAAAAATAACTATCATCTAAACTTTAGATGTTTAGAATAATTGAAAGCTTTAAATTCACTTTCAATAGAAAGAACACATTTAGAATTGGTTGTCAAAAGTATGTCTCCATATTTACATGGCCTCAGCTATTAGAACAGTTTTGTATTAAAAAAAAAATGGTAAAGCTATTAAATATTTACAACCTATTAACTGATATTGAATTGATTTAGATTCTCTTTGTCTTCATTCAAATATTTTTTTTTACACAGTCAAGCAATTAGCATTTGAACCTTCAGTTCTGCGGCATCTAACCAACTACTTTAACCACTGAACAATGACTAAAGGAAGAATACGAGTCAATAACCTTGATGCCTTTGTCGCTAGAAGACTGTTGGTCTTCCATAATCTCTATCTAGCCTCAAAGGGAATTACTCTTTGGGGTCTTTCAGTGGATTTTATTAGTTTTGATTATGCAATTTCCTGTGCCTAATTATAACCATCCCCATTCAGAGGGGAAAATTAATGACACTAATTTGCTTGGTATTTTATTTAATTTTGATAAAGGAAAAATGCTAGCAATCAGGAAATCTAAAGGGGTGGGGAGGCCACCCAAGAAAAACAGTCTAGTTATTTGCAGCCTTGTTCTGAAAATAATAATTTGAGTGCAAGCTGAAAAGACAAGTGAATTGGTGGTAATCTTGATTTGTAAGGGAAATCATTTTTCATGTATTTGATGTGTTCCTTCGGACATCCTTTTGGGGGGGGGGAGGGAGATGAAGGGAGTCTCTATGGTTGACAGTACTTGTTGCTACTTCAAGGCATGTGGTGTCATTAGGAACTTTCTTCGTTGCTGGACTGTCACAGCCAAAAGAGAGGAAGAAAGACAGGAGAATAATAGTGAGGGTTGGGTGGAGGAAAGAAACATAAGGATTGAATGAAAGTAAGAGGGAATGAGGGAGGAAGAAAAGTAGAGCAGATATAAATGGTTGCACATTTGACCTAATGATTGGCAAATCAGAATTTGAAATGAAAAATAAGATTGCAGCAAATAAAATTTTCACCTGGCTACAAATATGTGTATAACGGGGAATAATAGATATTGTATTTTTGGTCTTCAGTCATTCTAGCGCATCTTCTATAGAGGTCCAGGGGTCGGGGGCATGTTTTGATAAAGTTCAGCACAGTGCTAGGGAGAGGCATAATTGCTAGTCTTGCTCATCTGGAGCTATTTAAGCTGGAGTTTGCATTTTAGGCATTCAAGAAGCTGGCTGGCCATTTTGAAGAAAAACATGTTGGTAATGTTTTAATGTCAGCAACAGCAGTCAAATATTTTTAAAACAATCAAGCAAATTTTAAATGACTAAAAAGCAGGAGCACTTGCCAAAATCAATGTATTATAAAAGTAACAGCATTATGGTATACCGTGTAACCCGGATATAAGAGAAACCCGGATATAAGAGAGATTTGTATGGTCCCAAATTAGAGCCTGTGTTAATAAAACAAAATAGACCAAACCCGGATATAAGATACTTCTTCCCGACAACTCTCTTATATCCGGGTTACACTGTACTATATTCATGACATAAATCATAGCAAATGTATCCTCCCCCCCCACACCATTTGTCTATACAGACCAAATGGGACATACTCCAAAATTGTGTGCCTCTAACCAGATATTTATTTACTTCTTATGGTGTCACAAATGGTGTTCTATAGGGGTTCAGCAAAGAAAGATTCTGCCTTCATGCAAGTAATGGCACTTTGCATGAGCGACATAAACCTGGAGTGATTTGACCTAACAATCCTAGCATCATGGAAGTGGGGAGGGGGGGAGTTACAACTCTTGCTTCCCTTTCATGGCTGTGAAGAGAACATTATTCCAACCATTCTGTTGCTGTAGAGAGATGATGCAAAAAGTTCTGGATGATAGCTCAGTGTCTCTTTTTGATACTGCACTAATATGTGAATTATTTTTATTTTAATTAAAATGTCAATAAAAACAAGACATACAAAAAACAAATAGATAAAAGTTGAAAAGCCTAATTTCGTATATACAATTCAATAATTGTAGATACAATGAAAGCAAAGAAGTTTGTAAAGGCAGAAGAAAAAAGGATTTTAAAAAAAGGGGAAATAAAATAATAAAATGTCATTTTTCCATGTCAATCTCAACAAGTTTTGGAACAAAAATACTCTCAGGAAATAAATTAATAGTGAAGCATGAGATAGAAAAACTTATTCTATTTAATATTTAAAAAGAAATAAATAATCCACTAAGTGCGTATCCTCAAAATTTTGGAAAAAAAACCCCAAAAAACACCAGTAAGAACTGCTTTTTTTATATCTACATATATATCAATATATTTCAATAGTTGTGTGCACATATTACACAGTACTGTCCAAAAAAAAAAAAACAAAAAAAAAACCACTTCTGTCTACGAGTTGGCATTTGTTATTCTACTTATCACTTGTCTCACAGCCAAACAATTTATCTTGGCCTTCTCAGCCATTTTTTATTAAAAAAAGATAAATATTTTGCATATTCAACTTATATAAACCAAATTTTGATAAAAAACTTTAGTGAAATTGTTGGTAATTTTCAATCTCAACAGCTTTGGTCTATGTAAAGGTAAGGAAGTAATGCTAAAATATTTTTATTTATATATTTTAAAAATCTACCAAGTCTAAATCTTTTTTTATGTATGGTTCATAAATATATGACAAACTCTGATGACCTTTCCTGATTAACAACTTTGATGTGAACATTTTACACACAATAATCAGATGTGAAATTTCCACAGTTTGCTTTCATTAAAATGTTCACATAAAATCTTCAATTTTTAATAAAAACAGATTTCTTCAATAGTTTTTTTTTTTTTTTTTTTAGAGATTTATGAACACCTTATGAATTTTTAAAAGCTCGTAAACTTTTTATCTAAAATAGAGCAGAAGTGGTGTGTGCCCATAGTTGCTTTTAAAACATTGTCACAGAACTTGAATGAGAGGAATGAATGCTCTCTTGTAGAGCAATAGATGTTTTAGCAGAAGGAAACTTCCATCAGATCCCAAAAGAGACAACAGCTGATCAAATGAGAATCTGTTTGAAATAATCACATTTGTAGAAATATGTGATAAAGATAAAACTGAAAACAAAGATCAACACAGATGTTTTGGCAAAAAAAAAAAAAGGCTTTCAGAAACTGGTGATGGAATGATTATATGTGATTATGTTGATGAACTAATCTATGAGTGAGATTATCACTTAATGATTCGATAGAGCTAATCTCAAAAATCTTTCAACAATCAATAGTATTTGATGGTTTCAGTAAAAGAGAAATATTTGATCTAAACAATCATATAGGGTTAACAGAATCAGGGAAGAAATTCTTCAATATTTGGATGTAAAATATATTGATGTAAAAGTAGACAAATCTGTTGACACTGTCAGAGACCAAAGCAAATAACAGACTGGAGCCTCTTAGTGTTGAGTATCATGTTGAAGTTGCATTAATTATTCTTCTGAGGGACTTGAATGTTCCACATTTGTGCAATGGTACAATGCTACTAGTCAAACAGCTTCCATAACATTTGATTAAAACAAAAATACTAAGTTGCACTGCTGGGATAGATGCGCTGATTCAAAGAATTTTAATTTTTTTCCATTGATATGCCATTTGATGTCAGTATGTTTTGTCAGGTCTACCAAAAGTCGAAGGGGCAAACATTGAATGGAACCAAATTACAATTACATTATCTGCACTTTCTCCATGACAAATGTTACTGCTAAATAAATTGGAGTGCTAAATAACCTTTATGTTTAACATGAAAAGAGAAAGAAAATTAAGAAACCCCCTTTATGATTAACCCATTAACTGCCAAATTTTTTTAATGCGCATTTTTGGCCCAGACATGTGTCTTAGGAGTTAAGAAACAAACATACAATATTAAAATAATACTTTTGAAAATAATCGTCATTTTTCTACTCATGAGATGTAAAATTACGACAGAAAGTGTCTTCTATGATTAATTACGGCTAATAATAAAAACTTTAAAGGCTAAGTGTTGTAAAATATGCCTCTGCAAATGCAAATGCATGTAAGCAATTCAATGTAAATACAAGGAATAACATGTAGTGAGTTTAATTTTACCAGATCCCCAAATGGGACTCATGGCAGGTAATGGGTTAAGATGGCTGACTTTTTGTCATTGATTTTTGCATTCACAAGTGCAGTGGTATGATTACAATCTCTGATACAATAATGCTAAACAAGTTGCTAGAGTTAAATTTACAGTTTGAAAATATTCTTTTAGCCTATTATTAGCTTTTTTTCATCAAAAACAATTCCTACACACTTTTTGGTTTCAAAATTAAAAAAAAAAAAAAAAAAAAAAAAAAATTACATTCTCACTCAGAGCAAATAATAATTTTCAGTGGCCTCGATCATTATATTACAGGTAATGTTATCTAAGTCTTATTCCAGACATATCCAATATCTCTCTTCTATTTTAGAAAGTTTCATAAAAGTCTTGGATGAACATTCATTTTGAATAAGCTCAAACTAAGTTTGAATTTCACTGACTTCAAACTGAGGCTAAAACTGATGATTCTGTTGCTTCATGCAAATTATTCATGGTTTTCAATTTGACTTCAACAAAATTAGTGATTATTTACATTGTTCGAACTGTTGTCCTCATCTTTGTTGCCATATTCACGTTTCAGTTGTTATACACTCCAGCCTTCTTCAGGTGATTGGAATTTTGACCTGAACCCTTTACTTTTGTCCACCAGGGTAGATTGATCTAGTTCTACATGCCATCCCTCTTCCAGTTGTCTCAGTATCAGTTATCTCCCTTTTAACTTAATTCCCCAAGATTTTGGTTTACCTCAGCTGTAGCCAGGTATTGAACTCACAACTCTTTGGCTCTAGTCACTGGATTCAACCAACGCTTTTATCCACTAGGATGTTTGAAATTCCAATCATCTGAAGAAGGCTGGAGTGTACAACAGCCTGAACAATGTAAATATTGTAAATAATTACAATATCTCATCTCAGAAATATAGACAAAATTAACGATGCAATGATATTCATCTGCAACCACCCCCCTTTACAAAATGGAAACAAATCTGGTTTTCTTTTTAATCTTTTATGAAGTTCCTTAATGAAAAATGAATCTCCCTCGTTGGCATTTGTGGAATTAGGAGAGCAGCAATGAAACTATATACAGAAAATCTGAAACCATAACACTGTTGTTTTGGGTGGGGTTTTTTTTTTTAAATTTTCATTTCAACAAAAATTGAATTAAAAATAAATAAAATCAATTTGAATTTACCATACTTCAAATAGTTTTACTACACATGCACCAATCAACTGTAAATAAATCTATAGAGAGCAGGATGGATGCAGTAATTCTGATTTGTGCCAGTTCTACAGGAACAAAAATGGAACTTTGGCCTCTAATTCCTTTTTACAACACTTCCATTTGCATGATTAAATATTTCCTTCAAAATGTTAAAAAAAAAAAAAATAATCCACAGAAAGTTTCATTGTCTACAGATGTCATAAACACTGTATTTGCAAGTATCTGTTTTTTTTTTAATGGCCGTGTAATAGATTCAAACCTGTAACATCTGGACACTGTGGCTTGCTCTGGAAGTTAAAGAACATTAAAATTGAATATTAACTGTATACTTGTCTACATTTCAATAAATCATTAAAACAGTTCCTTTTTAAACTTCTTAATCATTTTCTTCTTCAAGTACTTTCTGTTTGGGATTTTATACAAATGTCATCTTTTGACTCCTTTATACACCAGGATTTGTACATAAAAAAAAACAAAAAAAAAAAAACAAAAAAAAACGCAGTTTACAAAATAAGTGCCTTTACTTCAATAAAATTCTTTCGGTAGTGATGTCATTTTATGCTAGCCTTTTTATCTTGATAATAACACTCCATTAAACGAGGGAATTTCGCGTCATTACTCTTTACGTAATTATCTCCCCTTCCTCTCACAGACACGAGTCCAACGGAACGAATCCTCAGCCTCTAATGGAAAACTAAAGAGGTTCTTTTGCTCTCTTCCAACTGACTGCCTTTTGCAATTAATTGTTTTTTTCAGCCATGTTGACCAATTAATATCTCTTCAGGCAGTTAATGTTCTAATTCTATTTAGGTCTATCAGAACAGAAGCTATATTTAGAGGTAAGAGAGAGAAGTTTATATAAAAGAGTGCTGACTAGGTTGAATTATTTATACTAAAAAGAATTTTACTTTGAATATGTTCATATAATTTTCTTGATGAATTAAAATATAAAGTGTCTATCCCATATAGAAAATATATATATTTAACTTTTTTTAAACAATTTTCTTTTAAATTAACAATTGTATATCATGCATTTGGACTAATAAATAAATAAATAAATAAAGTCTTAACTTCTTCAGTCCACAAGTAAACTTGAGAAAAAAACCACACTTTCTAGTTAATCTATAAATGCATATATGATGTGTGTGACGCTTCCAAACTGGAACAAATTCAAAACTTGCCTGCCTTTTTCCTTCACTCAAGAGAAAGCTTACTCATGTTAGACTGCAACTGTATACACACTCGGAGGTCTTTTCAAAACACTAATTCGCCTTTCTCCAACAAACCCAGGATTTATTTCACTTGAAAGAAAACTGTGTATAAAAAAGAATGACCTGAGTTAAGATTTGATGATGATAAAAAAAAGGTTTAAAAACGGGAATAGATCCTGGTTTATTGTAAATAGAGCATTTCAATGTCGTATGAAAGAGAATGTGTTGGCCTTTAGTGGGTAGACATTGTATGCAAAAAAAACAAACATGGCAAAACAATGAAACAACATATATGCAATAAACAAATATTGTTATGCTAATCTGTTTTTCATTAACAAACAAAAAAACTTGTAATTTTGTTACTGGAGTCTTGAATGTTAATACAAGGCCATGGGGATATCGCTTATATCAAGAGTTTGCAAGTATTGATTATAAAAAGATTTCTATTCCATATAATTTGCACAAGTTTTAATCTTGAAAAGTAATCCTAATGACGTCGGCTTTTGTTAATGATCTGCTTATCATGGCTCAAAAATTGTCCAAGGGAAGTAACTCATGTACACAAATTTCACAAGGTTGAAGTTCATAGATATTAATAGTCATAATGCTTTCAAAATCTGTAATTTCTCTCGCCGAGTCAAGGATATAAGAAATGCATCCCACAAAAACAAACCCAAATTTATTAACCCTAAAATCAATCTTGATAAACAGAAGAAAATTTCAGACAAAATGACCTTTTTTTTTCCTTTATGACATGTTTAGTTGAAAGTTTTTTTTTTTTGAGAAAAACAAAACTTTTTGAATTTTTGATGAATGCAGGTAAAAGGGTCGCATGGGGATGGAGAATAAATTTAAAAATTATGAAAATGGGTCAAAGGGGAGTCTGCATTCAAATGACAAAGTTTTTGGGGAGCAAACCAAGGTCTTGGAGGCAAAGGATAGCAGCACGTGCTCGACCATTCTTCTTGCTGTTACTGGGCATCGTTGGCTGGTAGGTGATGTTGTTGACAGTTACCTGAAAAATATGTTTTTTAGAAATTTGAAAAATATTTGCCTTTCATGTAGATCACAAATCAAAAGCAAAATTCAAAATTTTCTTTTTATTGCATTTCATTAATCCATCAATGATAATCTAAAAAAATGATTATAATCTGTCACATTAATGTCCTAATATGAGTGAAGTTAAAGAAATTTTGTGTGTAGCCATTGAAATAAAGTGCCTGTCATCTGTGCCAAGATGCCTTTCCTCCTCCTCCCACCATCATCATCATCATTACTCTTACTAATCCCAACTTGATTTACCTACCAGTAGAACATCTGCCTGAAAGCAAAAGACAAATACAATCGTCTCACCTTGAACATGAAACTTTTCTTATGATCTGGTCCTTTTTCTTCTACTTGTTGGAACAAAGGTGTCCCCCATTTACATTTGCTGCACAGCTCCACCAAAGCAGATACAGGGTGTTTCCCTGAAAATAAAAAAAATAATAAATTCAACCCATTTCAAGGAATTCATAACCAAAAAGGTAGATCCAGTTGATTATGTCACTTTAAAAAACATTTTTCTTGATAAAGTCTTGCATTAAAAAAAAAAAAAAAAAAAAAAGGGGCCAAAAGTGAACATGGCAAATCAAGTATACAAAAAAACTGAGCGGCTGAAAAACTTGCTTTTTTCCTTATCCATTGGAAGGAACAATTATCCATTGAATTAAAGAAGAAAACAATAATTTCAAGTGTGATTAATACAAGTTCCACCTGGCACTTTTTGTCTATGAAAACCTAAGCACAATTTGGCTTAAAGTGATAAAATGATCTTTTTTTTTTTTCTTTTTTTTTTATACAGCTTGGAAATAATAAATCTATTGGAAAGGTAAAAATCCTACCTGCTACTTCAACAGCTAATGATTTCTTTGGATCTTCACCATGTGATGTCAGACCTGAAAAATAAATATTCAGATTGTGAGCTGAAAATTTACAAACAGCAAAACAATTCTCTTTGCTTGGCACATTGATAATGATAATTATGAAATTTAAGAGTTATATTTATTTATCTGTGGAAATCAAGCCAAGTTTTGAAATACAAAAAAAAAGTTTTTCACGTACTTTTACAAATCAAACAGCTTGTTGGCTAGGGTTAGCATATTGTGGCAAAATATGCCAAGTTCTTTTAAAATAATGACATGCTAAGATGCAACTCTAGACAGATTATTCATTTTCAATCCATGTTCATTGTTTTTCAGTGAGAAAATAAAAAAAAACAATCAGAAGCAAAAACTGCTATAATTCACCAGAAACTGAAATCGGTTTTGTGCCTATTGAAATAATATTAACATTTTTAGTCCAACCAGTTACTTTTTTTTTCTATCTGATAAATTGATCTGCTACTTTTGGAATAACGATTACGACTTACTTCCCTTAGACCATCACCGAATTCCAAGAGTTTAACTTATTTGAGGAAGGAAGAATAAAATAAGAGGAAGCGTTTTTTTACCTTTTCTGTCAACTTTGACATTGACCAAAATTGGTTCTGTGGGTCCCTCATTATGTTTGCCAAGACCTTCCCCTTGGCGCCAGCCCATTTTCTGCAGAAGATGCATCCCAATTCCTCCTCGCACTGGGGCAGCATTCTGCAATTGTTCCTGCAGAAATCATAAAGACACACACAATAATAATAATAATAATATTAATAATAATAGAGAATTTTAAGTTTTTTTATAGGAAGTAAAAATGAAACTGAAGATGGGGACACAACAGACAATGGATATATTTGCTTAATGACAGTTTTTAACAGAAACATTTAGAAAAAATTTCTTCTTTAAAAGGTGGGGATGGAGAAGAGAAAAGGAAAACAAGAAAAGAAAGGAAAGAAAATAAAAGAAGGTAAAAGAAATCACTTCATCCCTGGAGTTGTTTGTTATGCAGTCATCTTTCTAAAAGAAATAATCTTTTTTGTTGGTATTCATGGTAACCATTTTGAATGACATTAAAAATCACAAGAATTCAAACATCAAAGAACAAATTGGTTTATCTAACAATTCTTGTGACTTGGAAGTATTCTATTTGGTCTAAGACAAGTTTAGATGCTTTTAAGATAAATCTTCCTCACCAACAAGAAATTATCATGAAATAAAATTTACATTAAAAGCTTAGAATCTACTTGCATCAAGGAAACTATCCAAGATGATTACATGTTTCATTTCTTTTATGAAACAAAGTTTTATAAAATAAATCACAAAGAGGTGCCGAAAAATCCAGTCCAATCCACTTGTCAAAATCTGATCAGTTTTCTTCACATTTTCTTTTAAAGGCTTCTTGTTAGGCCTTGAAATCTTCAGCACCCTCTTCTATTTAAGATTGTTTATTATTGAAAGGGAATCAGTTTAAGAAGTTATGCTGCTGTCATTAACTTCTTTGACTCTAATAACAAAGATTTTAAAGTCATCAAACTAATTTTTAGTTTGAAGAAAATTCATTTAATTTTCAAAAGAAAAGATAAAAAGTCAGACCAGTGATTAGTGAAAAGCAATAGTTTTTTTTTTATTAGTGCTTGAATATCATGTTGGTTTGACAAAATGGTACCCAGAAGGTCCCATCATTGTTTAATGACCTCCCATTTGTCCAAATATACAATGGGGAATTATTTTGAGAAGTTTTGCATTACTCTTCGGAATCTCATTCATTTGGAAATCACCACTGAGCTTAGCTGGACCCAAGTGAAACAACTGGGAAGACAATTCTCTTGTCTTCTAAAATTATTGTGACAGAACCACAGATATTATAAAATCACTTAAGTTGACATGAATTATCTTCAATAGTTACAAAAATAAAATTGATGCCAGAAAACAACTTGAACAGCAATGGAAATGCAATTGATGAGGTAGGAGAAAACGTTTTTTGTGTGCCTAAAGATGCAATGAAATGCCAGAATTTCATATTAAGTAAACTGTCAAAAAATGTTCTAACCATGACCAAATTAGAAAAGTAGAAAAATATTTTGAATGTCACTGAAGGACATTTTGAGAATTTTTTTAATTGTAGAAAATGATTGTTGCAAATATGACAATAAACAAATATAAATTATTTTTTAATTTTAAAAAACAGAATACTGAAAATAAAAAGCAGGAAAAAAAAAAAAAAAAAAAAAAACTTACCAAAAAAAGAGATTGAAATAAAATTTTTAAAAAAAGCTTGCAAAATAATGCAGAGTTCTGAAAAGGAATCTGCAAAACGTTTTTCAAAACAAAAAGCAAGAAATGAATTGAGCTAATTTCCTTTCAAACTTATAAAGACAAGTAAAAAGATTAAAATAAAAACTGTCTTAAAATCTAAAATCAAGCAATGAACAAAACATCTAGACTAATTGCTATGTAGCAGGATACATTTTGTCCAGATCTGAAATCTGCTATTAGAGTAAGTTCATGGTAAGGAGCATCACTTTTATATGTGAATCTCGGTTTATATAATGTGAAATTGGAACACAACTCTTAGAGAATTTAGGATTGAACACATGGCTTTATAACAAAGACAAGAAGTTTTCTTCCTGAATCAGGCTGCAGCTTCAGCCAACTTGAAATATAGTTAACATTTCCTTCTCCTGTCAATCATTTCAAGTTAGACAGCCATTAACCAAGTCCTCAGCACTAAGACACACACAAGGGGCAAGCAGCAGTGTGTCATCATCATCATCATCTTATCATCAAACAGTTCATATATTTGACCACATAACAATATTGTCAATTTATCTGAGCTTCATTTAACATTGGTCTCTATATAGATTCTTGTTTCCAAATTTTTCTAACTTGACATTCTGCATATCAAAGACTGTCAGGAATGGAATCACTCAAATGCAAACAATCCAGGAGATATCAAAGATTCCACTATTATTCCAAGTATCACTGGAATTTCCAAACTGACTCTTCACAGACACACAGCTATTAGACGAATCATGAACAGACTTGGAACAGATGTGTTGGTTTCATAAATGTTGGAATATAAGGAGAGAAAAAACAATTTTTCTAAAATCAATTTCACCAATTCTAAGTTCAGAAACACTGCAAAATGGTCAACAAAATGCAAACTGAATCATTTCATGAAAAATCTTTTTAAAAAAAAATCTATTTTCCTCAAATTGGACCATTAAGAATAGAAAGGTGTAATTTTCTTGTAGAAAAAATATCTGACAAGATCATAAAACCTAAAACCGTTACAAAGACTGAGGATGTTGAGAGAAAGGGTTATAATTTCTATCCTCAAATTGTTGACTTGAAGAAAGCAATTGAAAATAAATCTTCTTGGGATGCAGAAGAGACATTGTCAAAATGGAAAGTAACCTGAAAAAGAAAAGGTTTGTAGAAAAATGGGACTGTTTGTGTTACAAAGAAAACTGGCATCATCCATTGTATCAAAAGTGGGTTAGAGACAAACATACAAAAGGGTGTGGTTGGTTTAATTTCACCCACTCAACACCACAAAACAAGCAAAACAATTCATGATTATTTACTTTGAAACAACCTGATTCTAAAATATTTAAATAAAAAATAAAATGATTGATCCTAAAGCAGATACCAAACAAATTCTGGCAAAATTTAACAAACCACAATTAAAAAAAAAAAAAAAAAAAAAAAAAAGAGACCGTTTCTCAAGACTTATTACTGTATACTCCTTTGGCAATTTTGTTTTAAAAAGTTATTTTTAGAATTTTAATAAAACCCAAACATATGAAACCGGATTCATACATTTGACAAAAAATATTAAACATTATTTATTTATTAGACTGTTTGTTTATAAGATTAATATTACATTTATAAGATTATAAAATATGTGAACCAACAATAAAGAAATAACTATAATTTTTTTTTATTCATAATTTTACTAAAATGTCTATGAACTACAAAATAAGAATATTTAAATAAACACAATAAGTAACTGCAATTATAAATTTTGCAAAAACTCATTTTTCTCGACATTATTTTGTTTTCACTTTGCAAAATTTGAGGTCATCTATTATATGTTTATTGTAAAATGGGGAATTTTTTTTTTTTTATTTACATTTTCTTAAATTTTCAAACATTTTTATATATTTGCAAATAAAAAAACAATCTTGTTTTCATAATTATTTCTTTATAGTAAATGACAAATATTGCATTATAGTTGGTTCACATATTTTATAGTCTTGTAAATGCAAAATTATTCTCGTAACTAAACAAGCTAATAGTGTTTAATACTTTTGTTGCCAATTCTTGAGAACAAAGAGAATGCTTAAATCCAGTTTCATATGCTTGGGTTTTATAAATAGCTTTTTAAAACAATCAAAATTGCCAAGGGAGTATACAGTAATAGTGATGTTAAGAAGAAAACTGTCCTTTTGATCAGCCATTTTTAAGTGGATACATTTGTCAATCTTTGCTGAAATTATTTTCTATATAAACACCATTTATCCAATATTAAAAAAAAAAAAATTGTGAGCAAAGAAAGTAATATCATTATTTTCTTTTCCAGTTGCATTTGTTATAAACAATCAGCTAATATCAACTCTACACAAACACACACACACAAAAAAAAAAACAACAACAACAACAACAAACAAACACATTTATTCTTTTTCAAATACTATATAAACTTTGTGGATAAACACAAAAACAACAGGTAATTTGCTTTCATATTTAATTCAGATAGTATTTGTGATGAATGTAAACAAAATAAAAAGGTTCAAATACATTTGACTTATTTTTGAGAGTACATGTGCTGTTGTCAAATCATATAAATTGACAGGTGTCCAGAAATACACAAAGAAACAGTTCTACTTTTCTTCAAGCAGTCAAATGACAAATCAATTTTTTTTTAAAGAAATTGATTTATTTTTAAATCAATTGTAAAGTCATACACATTAGCCGAGTCAAAAAATAATAAAATACATCCAATGTAACTTTATCATTTCACTTATGTACAGCCATACATGCTGAAAGCAAGAAAAGTGTTAAACCAAAAAGGAAACCAAACACAGGACAGACCTCTAAGCTAACAATTACTTTTGACTTGTAATATCAACGCATGTCCAGGTGTACATTATTGAAACGACAAAGTCAGCGAGAATTATTTCTATTTTCTTTTGCTTCATAACCAGTAAGTTTACAAGAGAAGGGCATTCAGGAGAGGGGAAACAATATGCCAGTTGCCTTGGTAACACAATGTCAGTCCCACCTTGAATCCAAATTGATGATACTGTAGTGGCGGCGACTGTTGTTGGGACTGCTACGGTATCCCTTCTGGTGCCGGTAGGGGGGGTAGGTCAGCAAAAACGATCGACGATGATCCCCACTATGAATGATCTGGGGCCCGGTGACGTGCCATGGTGGTGGAGGAAGAGGCGACGGCGGCGGTGGTGGCGGCGGCTGCTGCTGCTGCCACTACGGCTGCTACGACTAGGGCTGCGGCCAATCAAGGGGAGACAACTCAACGAGCAGCGAGTGGCACAACACCAACAGAGAAAACCTGAAAAAGTAACTAAGACATGGTTCATGTATTTGCCCTGCTCCATCTCATAGTAACATGCACTGTTGGCACACGCACGCACGCACGCACACACACACGTGGACACAACAGAACCAAATATCCAGGCAAGAGACATTAAAGGCAGTGAACGGTTTACGTATCTAGATATAAACAAGCACACAATGTAGAAGCCTAGAATTTAGAAGTTGTAGCAAAAGATTTTTTTGAAAAATCTTTAAGCGGAAATGCAAAATTGCTGCAAGCTTTTTGCAAGCTCAAATACAAAGCCAACAGCAAAATGCCAACAGTTTTCTTTGAGATTGTATATATATTTATATACACACACACACACACACACACACACACAATACATACATACATAGGGTGCGATGGGTAAACTGTTGCCATTTTATATTTTTAATTTTGCACATTGTTTATTTTTCTCAACTGCACAGTATAGTAGGGTCAGCTGGGTGCCATCTGTAAGAAAAAGAGCACAATGACGCAATTCACTCCACCAGAAATTTGAAAATGGCATGCTATACAGCTTGGCATTTGGAAGCTCCAATACAAAAATTTCAGAATGTTTGGGCATCAATCTGAGGACTGTGCAGAGTATTTGGTATGAGTTTTATGGTGATTACAAAGATGTTTGGAGTGATCACTAGTGATGGCAACATTATGCCTCCATTCATCTTCCCACAAGGCCTCAGACTCAACATGATGGCCTACATCAAGTGTCTTGAGGAGGTAGTGCTGCCCTGAGTCAAGAAGGTGGCTGTTGGAAGACCACATGTCTGACAACAAGCCTCTGCACCATGCCATACAAGCAGGAGAACCCAGTCATATAATTCCTGCGACCACATCACCTCTTACATCTGGCCACCTAACTCCACAGACTGCAACCCCCTTGATTATTATGTGTGGGGGCGCAGTTGAGCGAGAGACCAACAAAACTTCTTGTAACACCAAAGATGAACTGAAGGCAAGCTGATGGAAGCATTCACCAACTTAAAAAAGGAGACTGTACTGAAGAGTTGCAGGAGATTCCAAAGTCGTCTGGAGGCCATCGTTGAAGCCAATGGCGATTTTATTGAATAAATTTACTCCTTAGTATTCCAAGATATTTTTGTGCAATTTTGGTAAATATATCTGTTAAAATGAGATGTCAGTGTTATTTTAATTTTTGCATCATTTAGACGACAATTTATCCATCGCACCCCGTATATATAATTTCTCTGATAGATAAACCTAATGCTATTCAATTCAAACTAATAATGGTATTTCTATTGTCAGTTGAAGGTTTCACAAGCATCCTAAGAAGAAAGAGATGCCACAGAAGAAAGGAACACAAATTAGGCAAATATTATCAACACACAGCAGAATTAGTTCTTGAATCTAACTAAGCGTCAGAAATCCACAATTTGTCTTCATTTGTTGTGTTTCAAATTGATTTGAGAAAATAGAATTAACTTAAAAAATAAAATAAGAACAATACTGATCTTAGATCAAAATCTATTACATTAGGATTTATGGCCAAGCAAAAGACATTTTAATCTCTACAATTTTAATAGTGACTTGTTCCTTCAAACATATTACAAATAAGGGAGAAATAGTTTGAAGTGTATGTTTTGCTATTGTTAAGAAAACAGAAAAAGGAAATATAAGCAATTTTCTTTTTAAAATCACTATGAAGAAAACTTTTTGAAATGCCCAAAAAACAAGACAAAACATTCTGTTCTTTAAAAAGTAATTGAAAGAAATTTCAAACAACTTTAAATAAACAGAAATATTTAAAGAATAGACTAACAATGGTTAAATACCAAATTTTACTCGGCTTCATGATTAAAAGTCATGAAATATTCAAGAAAATTTGAAAAAAAATACCTTCTACAAGTTTCTCAGACTCTCAGAAGGAATGTTGAAAAACTCGATACTGGAGATTTTTTTTGATTTTTTTAAAACTGACTGACTTGTGTTTCTCAACAAACCACTCTTATTATCTAAACCTTCTTGCACATATGTTGAGACATCAAATGTATCTTCATTTGTATTTCCTCAAAAGATATTAAAATATAAACTTTTAAAGCAATGAAAAATTTGGAGAAATCATTTTCATTAACAAATGTTTTAGACTTCCTCATTAAGCAACTGCTGACCCTCTTATTCTGCATCAGATAACTGATGCCCCAACACTAGTCTCCATCACAATCGTTTTCCGTTTTTTCTAATTTTAATTAGTAACTAATTCCACTGAAATGCTGATTTTTTAAAAATCAAATAACCAATGCATTTTATGTACTGTTATTTAAAATGTTCCTTTTGTGTTCATATAGTCTTTTGTTTAAACTTCTTGAATTTTCTCCAATGTATTCATTCTGGCAATTCCTGCATTTGATAGAGAAATGCATGCAATTTCCTCAAAGCATCTGCTGAAGTATTGGAAAAACTATGCACTAACAAAGCCAGAACTGTTAGAATGTAACTTCACAAAATTAAATAACTAAAAAGAAAAGCTTCAGAGTCCAAAATAAAACTTTTACATCTACAAACAGCTGAAATTTGTGAAATTAAACTTTTCTTTCTTTTATAAAAAGCCCAATCTTAAAAACCTGCAAAGATAATGAGTCTCTTCTTCCTTCCATCCACTAAATGTTTAAACACTTTAAATCTTATTTAGATTTGAATACAAGCAAGTCTTTTTGTAACAATAGTTCAGAAACTATTTCTATCCCAAAATAAATAAGATGTTCTCTAAATCCAAAATAACTCACGGTTAAAAAGAAAGATAGTTAAGAATAGAACCATTTTTGCAAGCCAGATGTTCTTTGAAACTGACTTTTGAAAGAATCTCCTGTCTGAGATTGGCTTTACATATATCACTGCCTCCTGTGTTTAAACTGAGAAAATTCACCCAGATTCACAAATGCAAATCAGAAAGACAAACGCACGCACGCACACACACACATATATATATTTGATAGAAAATGTCAGCAGCAGGAATAAAAGAGAATCAAAATTGACAAACAGATTTCATTGCAATCAAAGAATTTTTTTTTAAATTAGAGAGAAAAACTCTCAAAAGAAAGGATTCAAGAATCTGGTTAAAATGTTTTCTTTTGATTACAAAATTAAAAAAAAATCTGCATCTCCTCAGAGAAATTTCCACCTCTGGAGAACTAATGCCATCACAGACCAATTTCTGAAAAGTTCAGGAATTTACAACTACAGATATTTACATGTAACTCCGTGGGAACTGGTCTTCAAAAATGCCATAAAAAGAAATTTTATGATTATGACATAAGCAACACTTCTGCATTGAAAAAAAAAACTTCCATTTCCAACATATAATGATACAAGGCCCTTTAACAGTCGGTCTATGGAGAAAATATCAAGGTTGAAGGAATCAATATTAAAAAATTAATTTTATTTAGTTTTAGTAAAATATTTCAATTTCTATTTCAATTTTGATGGCAAAAATAATATTTTTTTTGTAATTATTATAAGAATTTATTTTAAATCATTTTTCTAAAGAAATTTGGTTATAATTTCTAAAGAAAAGCATCGGAGTCTAGTGTCAGAGATCTGGATGATCAGATGTCCATTTGCCAAACTTGTTTTTCCTTAAAAACGAGAAAAGGAAAGAGTGGGGAGGAGGAAATTTTCGTAAATTGGTCTATTTTTCAGCTCATTTTAAAAATCCAAGTTTCCTTCCCAACCAATAATGCTAAGTCAAAGGTTAAAAATATCAGAGGTCAAGGAGGGGGGAAAAAAATGGAATCATTTCTTTTGAAGTAATTCTCAACTACCTATACAGAGATGGAGCAAAACAAATACAAAAACAAAAAGAACCAATAAAAAAAAAAATAAATAAAAAAAAGGAGGGGGAAGAAAGGGACTTTTTTTTTTCTTTTGAGGGTATGGAACAGGTCAGGTTCAAATCGGTAAAAAAAAAAAAAGAAAGAGTGAGTCCACTTGATCACAGTCCGCATTACCTTTTTGGCCCAGGCCTGGAATCTTTTGTCAGGTCCATTGAGTTCTTCCTGAGTCATGACTTTAGCCCCTGTGCTCCCAGTGAACTGACCTGGGAGCTGTTTTGACTGAGCCCATCGATTAACCTAAGTGTAAAGAAATAGAAGTGGAAGAAAAAAAATAGCAAAATGATTTAGCAGGGTTTTCCATTGGAAAACAATTACCAAATATATAAGAACTGCAAAAACAGAACTATCTACATTTATTCACACTTACCAACTATATTCTTAACAACTCAAGAAAACACACATAAGAAAACAAACATACATACATTTCATAATAATTTATAATGTCTAGACCTAGAATCCTCAATACACACACACACGCTGGATGACTGTTTCGTCTTTTTGGGGACTCATTGGTAGTGTGCATCCTCTACCAACTCTGAGAATCAAACCCAGACCATTATAATATGACACAAGCATCATACCACTGGGCCAGCGGTGACGAAGAGGAAACTAAGTTACTAGACACAATATATATCACAGTGGTAACTTGAGCACTCGGGCTCAGCTCAAGTAAGCCAACTGTCAAGTTAATTTCAAACCAACATGCAATGTTCTCAGTAAAACAAAATATTCAATTCAGCCCAGTGAACCTAATAAACAAACTTAGGGGTTCATATTATTCTGATAACATGAGAGTCTCGATAACAAATTTGGACCCAATCTGTTAAGAATAACCTTTGAACCTTTTTTAATGGTTTTAATTTACTATTTTTCAACATATAATTTCACAGCTTAAAAGCTTGACTTAATATATATTTTTTTTATTTTTAACATTGAATGAGTGACTTGAGATCATTGAATTTTAGCACAACCCATTGAGGCAAACAAACTCTAAGGCCTGAATAGTAAACACCATTTACTAAACAGCTGTAAATTTAAACAACACTTTCCTGTTTTCACTCTTGTATTTAGACAGTGATGAAGAATTCTCAAACTTTTTACATTATTCTCCCTAATGTGAAACCAATAAAAGTCTACATTTCACATAAAAATATCTTTGTTTCAAGTACAATTAGAAACATAATAAATTATGATTTTAATCATATCATACTTCATTAAAATACTATTTATTTCTTTGTTATAATTAGTTTTAATATAACTTAAATGAATTATACTTATTTTATAAATAAATTTCCTTGGAATGTTTTCAACAAAGCTAAATACTTTGGTACCTCCACTAATTTGCTGAAAAAACAGCATAGCATGATAGAAAATAATGCCCCAAACATAATAAAAACAAAATTTTATCGTCAAAATGTTTGTTATTATTAAGAGGAAAGACCAAAGTATTTTTCTATTATTTTATTTAATTTTTTACTCCTTTCTAGCATGTTCAAAATTTTGGTTAAAAATCTTGCTTTATTTTTTTTTTTTGTATCAGCAGTGGGCTGGAGATTACTATGAGTGTTTTAGCACCTTTCTTCTGGTTAAAAAAAAACACATTGATTTGGAAATTCTTGCAAAAATCAAATAATTGTCAGACTAATGAAACTTTCAGAACTTATTCATAAATGAATGAAATTATCATAAATTTTTTTTTTTTTTTACATATGTTACCCCCCACTTAATTTATATGATATTTCAGCCTCTTCATATTTATTAGTTAAAAGCAGGACTGCTTGATTTCTTTTTGTCAAACAGCAGCGCCAGGCCAAAAATCTGCTTTGAATCATAAAAAATGCAATATAAAACTATGACATTATTTTATTAAGGAAGCTTTTAATTGCTTTTATAAATAAGATACATTAAGGACACTATTGTCTTAAGAAAAAAAAATTCAATGAATAATGAATTTTTACAGGAATTGTTTTCAGTTTTTTTAAATTTTATCTAGAAATTAGTTTTAAATCTTTTAAAATTCTGTATTAATTTGAGCTATTTAGATTGTTATTCTTAAGTGAAAACTATATTTACTAATCATAAATGGTAAAGCTTAATATTAGTCATCAAACACCAAGAATTTTGAATTTTTTTATGTATATAAAATATTATGTAACATGCCCATTTTTGAAAGTATGGTCAATCATATACAATATCAGAAAATAACAGTGATGACTATAGTAAATTTAAAGTCAACATTCCTAAAATTAGTATTTTGCTTACCGGAAATAGTAAATTTAATCCTTTAGCTTTCAATTAAAGCTAAAATGAAAGCTTCAAGGCGGCTTTTTTTATTTTTAATAATTCATTTTAAACCTTAGGTATTGCGAATTTAAATGAATTATTACTTATTATTTTATTAATTTCCTTGGAATGTTTTCAACAAAAAACTAAATAAGTTAAATTAATTAGGCATGCTAATGACACAAACAAAAAATTATCAAATTAGCACAACTGTTACTGTAAACTAAATTAGGTTTACAATATTCATTTAAAATCCGGTGGTATGAACACATTGATTGACAATGTGAAAGAACATCAGAAGAAAAACTATATTGTTGGCCATGTTTGTATTTCCAGTCCAAATCAGACCAAATATGAACCACTGACAATTCCTGTAATTATAAACATATTCTGTCTGACTGCAGATAGCACATCTAAATCTATGATTTATTTAAATAATTAGAAGTATTTAAAAAACAGTGGGCATAACACAATAACTGCTATTAATGACTCTACAAAGTTTGAAAAAGAAAGCAGAACAAATTAGTTGAAGAAAATAAAAAATAATTAAGGCAATTAGTAAACACTGTATTATATCTTTGCAAAGGTAGCCTAGGTGTTGCATGAGTGGGACGAGAGCAAAGGTAGCCTCAGCATTTTATGACTTTATGATGTAAATAATGATAAAATGTGTCAGAATTGGTTGATGTGATAGAAATTGTCAGTCTTTTAGGGATGCTTCAAATAGATTAGACAAACATACAATGGAAGTGTGATGTCAGCTGAACAAACTTGAAGACATGAAAATTGAAGGAAAAAGGGTTTAAATATGATGATTTCATTCATTTTGATGCTCAGTAATTTAGATTTGAGTAGAAGTTTTGAGAGTTAAAATCTAACCATAATCTTAGGAATTAAAAAATATGAGAGATGGGGGGTGTGAATGGGGCTCTTGACATGACTGGTTGATGATTTGGCTTCCTGAGAAAGATTTCTCTTCCTAGCCCAGTTAGCTTAGTATAGAATTGGTTTTGTTTCAGCTTTTAAATTAGTTTAAGATGTACAATCACTTGTCTCCCTTTTATTCTTCTTTTAGTAATCCACACTGCAATTTTTCAATCCCTCCCTCCACTCCTGTTAGATTACAGAAGGTAAAACTTTCCATGATGTAGAAATGTTTCATTTTATTATTTATTTTTGGTCAGTTAATTTGCTTTTTCGGCCATATTAGATCATGAAGAGAGTGAGTGACACATTTTTATATCTGTAAATATTCAATGTAAATATTTTTTGTGCCATTTCAAATCAGAGGGGGACTTTTTTTTTTTGTTTTTAATTGTAAATCTGAATCATTCATCTTTATTCCTTTCTCAATTTGAATTGCAAATATGGGTATTAGAATTTTCCTCAATGTGAAATTTTGCATGAAAGATTTTGAATAAATGTGAAGTTATAGTGAAAAGAAATAAAGAACAGTTGGAACAAGCTAAATTAATGATTACGATTGTAAAAACTAGCAACATTCCCCCACCTTCTATTTTTGACTTAATGTCATTTTTTGTTAAAATACTATATAAATAAATATTATTGTTTTATTATTACCAACATAAGCCAGTCACTTGGTTTTCCAAGTTAATTTAATCTTCACATACAGAGAGAAACATTACATGATGGCAGCTGGGTTATCTAAATACAAGAAAAAAATGACATTTAAACTACTAACGGATTTTGACTTTTCAAAGCCAGAACTATGGCCGTTAACATTTTTTTTATACTAAATTGCCTCCAAATTAAATACTGTAAACTTTGAGGTTCAGGTTAATGATCTTATTTATTCTATGGATACCAAAGCCAAGCAAATATATCACATTTTCAACATATGTGAGAAAATTGACTCACCAGAAAACAAATTCAACAATTCACATGTTTATATAACAGCAATTTAACCTTTAGAGGAAGCATAATTCACAAGAGTTGTGTTTTACCAATGTAGTCAACAACCTGACAAAAATGTAGAAACATAGATTTGTTTATTGTATAAAACAGCCAAACAAAAGACTTTCAGGATAAGGAATGTCCAATTTGAGACACACTAGTTGTAGGATTGAAAGACAGAGAGTTGTGAGAAAAAAATCCAACTCAAGTCTGAACTAAATGTTACAATACAAATTGCTCATCAGTATGAGCAAATAAAAACTTAAAAGTCAGAGTAACAGCCTTTAACTCTCAACATGGCACAAGGCAATTCCAAAATGTCTGATCACGTCAGGAGGGAAAAAGGTAGTTAGTAAATCCCTGTGGAATGAAGAAAAATGACCATACAAGGAAGAACACTAGAGAGTTTGAAGTCTAAAAGAATCAGAGCAGATGTTAGGCTATGAGGTTCTCCTTAGTAAGCTTAGCAGAGAAAGAAATACAATATGGGAGCCACAAACGAAGAAAAATAACAGGTCTTCAACAACATCAGCAGCAGTGGTAACAAAAGAAAAGTCTCAATGAATGCAACCAAGCATAACAAGCAGCAGCACTAAACAGCATTGTCCAACAGGAAGACCTTGGTACATGAGTTTGGTGATAGTAATTCTAAGTTCAATCTCTGGGCTGGGCAGTATACTTGGAATCTGTGGAAATGGGGGTAAGCAATAACCGAGCAGTATTAAAAATAAGAACTAAACAAGACATCCCTAGGCATGGGCAGTAGAACAAGTACAATCTACCTCTGTAAATAGGTAACCCAGATTAGCATAGACCTGATGAAGGCCAGAGGGCACAACAGCCGAAATGTGGTAACAAAAGTTGCATGTAATAATGTAAATAACTATGTATTCGATTTTCTTATAATGGCTAATCTTTTCCTTTTACTTTCCATAGCTGGAGAGAGAAAAGACAGATTCATGCCTTTCCTCAAGAGCATTAGTGCAAAGGTGAATGCAGTAGAAACAATATGTCAAGACAGAATGTACAAAAAGAATTATGATTTCAAAGAACTTTTAAGTAATTTGGTCTTTATAAGACATGTAATCAGATGAAGAGAGAACTTATCATTGAATATTACTCACTTCTTGTTGTGCTTTGTACATAACATTCAGTGCTTGAACATCATTGGGATTTTCCTGCAGTTTTTGGACAGCAAGCATTCGTTCAGTCATCACTTGACTAATATCCACAGTCTGCAAAAATCAGCAAAAATGAACTTGAAATAAATAGAAGCAAATTACACATGCATTATGAAATGATAATAACAAAAACAACATTTTTATCATCATTATTATTTACAATGACAAATTTTGTCCTTATACTGTATAAAGCTGATAAATTAAATTATACAACACAAAAACACATGAATGAAAATATGTAAACAAATAAATATTAGCAGTCATAATTATATAGTGCTGATTGTTTACGTTCACACATAAAACAATGCAAATATGTGATTCTCATGTTACGTAGTCGCATGCATCTTTTCACTAACACAATTCATTTCTGTTGTCGTAAAAATGAAAAACAAAATATTTTTAGTGAACTTTGTTTGCAAAAACAAAGACTGCTTTTATACCCAATGATAAAAATGATTTAAATTTATAGAGCTGTGTTTGAAGATTGTTTCTTTCCTTTGCTTTTCAGTTTTTTCCTTTACAAATATACATACACACACACTTACATATATACACAGACACACATACATGCACATATACATATGCGCACACTCACATACACATGTATAATTTCCTTCTTATACGTTATTTTATAGATATAATTTATTTAAGTAAATGCTCTGTTTTTTAATTAAACAGTATTAATTACATTTACCAGCCTGAATGTTCAAGAAATTTTGTAGAAAATGTGCTGACAGGAATCGAATCTGTAACCCTCATGGAAACTGTGATTTGACCAGACATGCTATTAACCATACAGCCCCAGAGAAGTGTAATTTGGGCTTTGCTAACCAGAAAAATAAATAAATACTCAAAGTTGTTATTATGAAATGCCCAATAAACAGTAACTGCCTACAAACTAACAATATATCAAGCTAATGTAAGATCCAAGGCTAACATATATATATATATATATATATATATATATATATATATATATATATATATATATATATATATATGAAAACAGAAGGTCACTGGAAACATAACAGCTACTCACATGAAACATTTATCTATAAAAATATGCAGCAAAATCACCTACCATGAAATTACAATCTTGGCAAAACACATATTCCATGGTCAAGACTATACATATATTTCACAGGTCCAACAAATGGATCACATTATCTTGTGGTAGGGGATAGTTTTACTAAGTGGCCTGAAATTTCTAAGTGCAAAAAAACAACTTACAGTGAATTTTTTACAACTCTTTTTTGCAAGATATGGCATTCCGGATGCAATAGTCTTGGATAATGGTACACAATTCACTGCTTACGAATTTAAAAGAATTTTGTAACATGTTTTCGATTAAACATATTACTACCCCGCCATATTACCTAAGGCCAGACAAGTTTGTGGATACTTTCAAGAGAGCTTTGAAAAAGGCAAGTAATGAAAAAGTGAGTGAAGAAGCATTACAAAAATTCTTGAAAGTATACCAGATAATGCTGAATCCCAAAACACCATTGGGCATGTCACCAGCAGAATTGATGTGAACAAAAAAAATTAAATCAGTGTTCGATAAGTTATCATCAGATAAAAAAAAAGAATAAGAATGGATAACAAAAAGGACACAAAAGTTTTCAAAATTGGCAAGAAAGAGTTTTTCAGAGTATATAAAAATGGAAAAGAAATGTGGGAAGACGGCATAATAAGGTAATGAATTGGAAAAATGATATATATGGTAAAAGGAAAAAATAGGAACACAAAAGGCATTGGAATCAGTTAAAGAAAAGGTATACTGAAGAAAGGCCCAAAAGAAAAGAATCTATGCAAGTACTGTATGATACTTTTGACGTACCAACACCCCAAGAATTTATTAAACATACAATTATGATTACCAGAAAAAGGAAATATACAGAGAAACTTACAAAAAAACAAAAGAAATACAAAGTTCAGTACATTGGCAAAACTCGCCAGAAGAGGGCAGGTGAATACTAAGAAATAAAATAAAATAAAATATTTACTAGTGAAAAAAATCAAAAAATCTCAAAAGTGGGGGGATGTTGTGGAATAAATAACACATCCCCAGTAACACAAATGAGCTAGGCAAGACGGCTTAAATAAAGAACTCCAAGTGAGTCAGGAGAAGTCGGTTGGAGTCAGCTACGAGAATTTCTAACATTCATAACAGCAAGTGCCTAAGCGAGACATAATAATATAACCACTAGGAGTGAGTTATAATAGTCTCTAATGAATTTTTTTTCTATTTCTCAGCACTTTGCTTGGCTTTTGGAATGCCTCTCTCACTCTTCCAATGTGTACTTCAGATCTTGGTGTCACATTTTCCATCCTCTTTTAAAACATTTCTCAAATATTTAAACTTCTGTACTTGCTTGATGTTAACATTTCCAATTCGTAATTCACATCTTGGGCTTTTCTGCTTGCTGATGATCAAACATTCTGTCTTCTTGTTGATGGTTAGACCTTTTCCCTCACTTTCTGCGATTGTCTTAGAAGGTCCTGTAGTTTTGTTCTTGAGCCAGCTATCAGCACAGTCACATATGAGTATCTTATATTAACATTACGACTACCAATAATAAATTCTGGTAGGGTCTCCAGTTTCCTTAGGATAGTGTTGCTGTAGAGGGTGAATAAATCTGGGAAAAAGATACATCCTTATCTCACACGCCATTTTATTATTTCCTTTCCGTACTCAGGCAGTTTGCTCCCAGTATAATTTCTGGATTATTCTAACATCTTTTCCAAATAGATCAAGTTTTCCTAGCAATTCAAGTCAAATGCTTTTGCATAATCTATAAAGCATAAGTGCACATCATTCAGTATTTGTATTGCTTTCTCTAATATCATTCTAATCACGAATATCACATTTCTTGTTCCAGTGTTCACACTGTTCTTGTCCTATTTCCAGTCTAATTCTGTTGTGCACTCTATTCATCAAGAGTCACATCATTAGTTTGATTATCTGGCTCATTAAACTGATTGTCCAATGGAGCTCTTGCACCTGGTCTTTTAGATAATGCTGCCAAAATAGATTTATTGAGGTTCTCCGGAATCTTGCCACCATTTATTACTTTGTTGATGCTAAGGTTGTGAGCATTTGTTACAATCCCATCAGTCCCTGCTGTATTGTTCCTGTTCATCTTCTCCAGGGCTGATCTTACTTTAGCTTTCCATATTTCTGGCCACTTTGTATTTTCCAGTCTTTTGCATTATGACTTACTGCATCTTTGGAGTATTTTTTCTTTTTTTGATCAGTGATCCTTTCTTTGATTTTTAGAGCCTTTCGGTTGACTCGCCTTTCATCCTGTTAATTCTTTTATTCTTTTGCATACTTGCTTGTTCTATTTCTTCATATTTTTCATTGATCCATTCCTCTTTAGCCTGCCTACATTTGTTTTTAGTTTCTGTGTTTAGTGTTCAATACTCTTTTCCATTCCTTGACCTTGTTTGTTGTCACTTTTCCTCTGTCATCATTTTGTTCCTTTCTTGTCTAGTTTTCTTTCAAATGATCTCATTTGCAACATCATTAGTATTTTTATCACCATGTTCCACTTTGATTTTGTTGTCTCATTCAGGATGTAGTTGTTTTTTTTATATCTCCTAGTAACTTGGGTCCTTCAGGAGATTGCCATATTGCAGTTTAGGTGTTGGTTTGGTCTTTAGTTTACATAGTTTTACTCTGATGTAGCACACAATTGCACTTGGGTATGTTTTGCAGTATAGAACTGCATTTATGAACCTTTTATCAATAGTTATGTAATCAATCTGGTTCTTTGTGTCTCTTCCCGTGATTCTTCATGTCCGCAGGCATCTTGGGTGCTATTTTAAAAATGTAAATGTATCATACAGGGATTTTTCATAGTTACACTATTTTAACAAGTGAAAACCAACCTCAAATGTCAATGCGAGTACCATTTAAATAGAATAAAATATCAGGAGCATTTTTGGAAGCAAATAAAACTCCCTAATAATGAAGACAAAATGCTTGAAGCCCAGCTAAAATGGATCTGGTGTATCGAAATATTTTTTAACTGTAATTTTGATTTTTGTGTGTCCATATGTAATAAATACAAATATACAAAAATGCTCTACAGCATCAGATTCCAAAATTTTCAACCAACTTTTTTTTCTTTTTTTTTTCATTGAATTAAAAGATAATCATAGAACTGGGATCAGCTTGACCAAAGAAAATACTAAATATTTTCATCTTTACTAACCAAAACTTCAGCTAAATCCTTAGATTTTCCCCATTTTTATAGTAGATGTTTGGATTTTCTAAAAGACACATTTCTCAAAATAGGTCTGAAATCAAAGCAGTAAAACACAAAACAAATGTAAAAGTAGGAAGCCATCTTACCTGTTGGAGAGTATCAGGAAATACATTGTCACCATTGGATTTGTTTTCAATAGTCTGGGAATTAAGAGCAGGTGCTGCAAGGTTTGCTCCTGCTGCTATAGTCTTTGAGACTGGGCCAGAAGCCTCTGAAGGTAGACCACCATCTGATGTGAAAGCAGCAGCTACAGCAGCAGTACTTTGAATACTGGAACCAGTGGAGGAGGAAACAGATTCTTCTGCAGCAAACAATGTGGTTGAAGCAGAGTTTTTCTGTACAGGAACCCACTGTGATTCCTTGGCACGATGTTGGCTGCCACTGGACACTGGGAACTGCAGCCGGAGAGTGGATGATTGGATCAGTTTTTCTTGAGGTGTTAACACTGGCAATGGTTTGGCATTCTAACAACAAAGGAAAGAAATAAAGAATATTATGTGAGAATAAAGTAACCAACTTATAACCCAAAAATGGAATTTCAAAAGTTTAGTCACCAAGACTCCCTTCAGAGAAAAATAATTTCTTCATTTTTTTTTTTAAATTCCAAGTAAGTTAAATAGCAAATTTCATTTAAAACCATAACAAAATACTTCAGTGTTTGCAGTCAGCATAATAAAAACATAACATAGTCAAATATCATAATTTCCTACGTCCTGTCCGATCACCAGTCATCTTGATTAAAAACTAAGTATAAGAATATGGTGTTAGTCTGTCTCTAACTTTTTAATCAACTAATTAGCTGCAATTTAAAAATTGTCAACATCATTTTGAGAAAAGAAAAAAAAAATCCCAAAAAAAAGATTATTTGTGCATTTGCTTCAGCTATACTAAGAGGGTAAAAAACTTTACTCTCCATGCAACTGAAGAACGAAAAATATAAAGAATAAAAATGTACACCATTATTGCAGTCACCTTATTAATAGATGGCATATTATGTTCTTTACAAACTGTAAAAAGTTAGCCAAAGACAATAATATTTACTAGTTTTAACCTGTGAAAATTTAATGGTTTTCCTATTTGAAATTTTTGATGAATCTTAATTCTTCAGTTAATGATTAAATAAGCTCCTGGCAAGTTCTACGACAATAAAATATCCGTAGAAATTTGCCTATCATCACATTGTTAAATATTTGAGCTTAACAACTTTAACAAAATATTGCAATAACAATCATAAATATGAATGTTTCACTGAAACAGCCACTAAACCTTTCTATCTTCCCCTTCTTTCTTTCACTCATTTTCTCACTGAAATCAAATAGCATCTCAGATATGCGTTTAGCTTTTCCATGCAATGTAAATGAAATAGTCCATTATTTATGTATTGGCAGGAGACATTAAACATTTCGATATTCCCTTCTTTTTTTCATTAAAATCTGACAATTATTTGATTTTTGCAAGAATTTCCAAACCAGTGCCAAACCCCAGTCTTATGAATATTTCTTTTAATAATAATTTTAAAATTCAGCAGACAATGTTATTTTATTTATGGTAACTGGATTTTTGGCAGTTGCCTTAGTTAGTTTCCTTTGTTTGATACTGTGCCAATGAAATATAGCATTTTATTTACCACAGTCATCATTGTTATTTGGCCTTTTGGCGAAGATCTAAGTAGTATTTGTTCATTATCAGCTTAATCTGATTCTATCTTTTAACTTTTATCTTCCCTTTTTTGTCATTTTCTCACTGAAACCAAGTAATGTCCCCCCCCCGCTTTCCACGCAAACAAAATGGAATAGTCCATTATTTATGAGGTATTGGCAGGGCATAACGGTCGTGCAAATTAACGAATGGTGGGACAAGCACAATTATAATAGTATCATGTCAATCGTAGTTTAGCCATTCAAAAATTATTACTCGCCAACTAGAATTCTTCACAGCAAACCAACTTAACTAGGATGCCAAGGGAGGTGGTAGAAAAAGCGTTAACAGTTATAAATATAATGCTTCAGAAATTGACTAGGCTTGATTTTTAAGTCCCCCAAGAAGAAAAGAATTATGAAAAGATAAAATAATGGAGATAAAAGGAACTAAAAACAAGTGTGGAAAGGCTTCCCCACCTAAACGGCTTTGCCAGTAGAAAGAACAAAAATAGCAGAACTTCTTACAACTTACTTTGATGTTGAGAACAATGTTTGGCTGGGTCTCTCTTAATCTGAATGGATGATGGATAAAAGGGCTTTCCTCATCATCATCATCATCATTAGATTTCAATGCTGCTTGTGTGGAATCACCAGAGTCCGATTCCAATTCCTTCTGAGAAATTCTTTTACAATAATCTGCAGAGAAACAAACAAATCATTGAAAGATGTACAAAACTCAATTAAAAATTGAAGACATTTCAAGACGACTGACTTGATACTTTAATTAGTGAAAGGAACGACAACAACAAATTGTTGAGTGGTATTCAGTTTGAGAGTTTTTTGTAAAACAATTAAAATGAGAATGACAGCATTGGCCTAAGAAATATTCTTAAAGAAACTGCAGATCATCAATGATTGGAACCGATTACTTGCAAAAAAAAACAGTAAAATCAAGGTGCTATGACACTGCACATAACAAATACAAGTGCGCAGCTTGTGTGTCTGGAAATACCAATGCCGATATTCAGCATCAATAACCTAGTATCTGATTAAAGTGATGCAATGAACAAAGTTATGAATATGTACCAAGTAAAAAGCATCAGTTCTGATCAATAACTATTTTAATTGATTTGGGAAAGTTGATTTTTCGATATATTTAGACTACTACGAGAAAATGACAAAAATATTAAATTATTTTCATAAAAAAGTCCAAGAAAAAAAACTATTTAAACAAGTTGATCATTCTTAGGCTAATCACCTGAAGTCAGGTTCTCTCTTCTAATTTGCACATCAGTTTGCATAGTACCATCACCTGCAGTCAGGTTCTCTCTTCTAATTTGCGCATCAGTTTGCATAGTATCATCACCTGCAGTCAGGTTCTCTCTTCTAATTTGCGCATCAGTTTGCATAGTATCATCACCTGCAGTCAGGTTCTCTCTTCTAATTTGCGCATCAGTTTGCATAGTATCATCACCTGCAGTCAGGTTCTCTCTTCTAATTTGCGCATCAGTTTGCATAGTATCATCACCTGCAGTCAGGCTCTCTTCTAATTTGCACATCAGTTTGCATAGTATCATCACCTGCAGTCAGGTTCTCTCTTCTAATTTGCACATCAGCTTGCATAGTATCATCACCTGCAGTCAGGTTCTCTCTTCTAATTTGCACATCAGTTTGCATAGTATCATTTCAATTCCCTGCATCATCATCACACTGACCTATGACTACTATTTCAGTGTTAACAAGATCAGTATCAGTTGTTGACATGCACCAGAAAATACAGCAACAAAGCATTTCAATTTGTCAACGTTTAATATTATAATCTGATTTCCTTTTGTCTTAGTTCTGCTTCCAAGGTTTAAAAGATGTGATTATCTTTGTTATTTTATTCATAAACAATTGATCCATCAAAATTACTAAAAAAAAATTTTTTTAATTCCTTAGTTTATATATACAGAATAGCCACATGCATTCACATTATAAATATTGTTTAAAATTTGCTATATTTATAAGGGGAGAGTGATCAAAATTGGAGACAGTATTTGTGGATATAGACAGTGGGGACATGAAATGACAGTGTATAGTGCCCATCAGTTTCACACTTTAATGTATGTGTCACTACCATCTACATAGATAAACAAATATATATTAGGTCATCCCATAAGTTCTGTCTGAATTTTAACTTTTTGTTAAAATGAACAAAATTTAAAGAGTATTTTATATCTAATGGAGCTGAACATTATTTTTATGTTTAGATGCATTTAAACTGATCAAATTTTATTTCAGAGAACAATAAAATTAAATTTTGTGTGATTAAAACCTTGCTAACATGGAAGTACCCAAGAATCATTTGAGGCACATAATGCTTTATGAGTTCAAGAAAGGAAACTCAGCAGTCGAAGTGGCTAGAAACATTCACTCAGTTTATGGAGAAGAATGTGTGAGTGAAAGAACTTGCAGAAGATGGTTTGCAAAATTCAGAGGTGGAGATTTCACCCTTGAAGATGAAGATCGAACCAGACGTCCAGTTGAGTTTGAAGCAGCCCTTGAAGAAAATCCTGCTTTATCAGTTGAGGAATTGGCAGTGGTTCTCAGTTCAAACCATACAACTGTTCATCGTCATCTTCAACAACTTGGAAAAGTTTCTAAACTTGGAAAATGGGTGCCTCATGAATTGTCTGAAAACAACCTCAAATCCCGAATTGACATCTGCCCTTCTCTCCATTCTCGCCAACTTGTTTCATCTTTTTTGGATAGACTTGTGACTGGCGATGAAAAATGGATCTTTTATTGAAATGTTAAGCGTTGTAGACAGTGGCTTGGTAAAGGGGAAGGACCCCAGCCACAGCCGAGAATGGAACTTCATGGGCAAAAGGTTCTTCTTTCAATCTGGTGGGATTGCCAAGGAATAATCCACTTTGAAATCTTACCACCTAATGCAACAATTAATGCTCAAATATACTGTCAACAATTAGAGTGATGGAACCAAACTTTGAGGAAAAAAAGACCTGCTCTAGTGAATTGAAAATGGGTGATGTTTCATAAGGACAATGTGCGACCACACACAGCAAAAATCACGTCACAAAAGATCGAAGAACTTGGTTGGGAGAAAATTCCTCATCCACCTTATTCTCCCGACCTGGCTCCTTCAGACTACCATTTGTTTCGTAGCTTACAGAATCATTTGGAAGAAACAGCTTTTGTAACACAGGAAGAGGTTAAAATTGACATTTGTGAGTTCTTCGAATCAAAACCAAAAGGATTTTACAGTAATGGAATTAGTAAGCTTGTTAATAGATGGAAGGAATCATAGATAATCAGGGAAAATACATTGTTGATTGAATCTGTAATTAAATGTAACATTTGGTCACTTGTTTTCTTTATTCAAAATTTGGACAGAACTTATGGGATGACCTGATAGATAGCAGTTTGTTTATATAGGTTACTGAGGGAGTAAAGAATGTTAGTGAGGAGGAAACCAGCTCTTCCCAGTTTTTGTTTAGGGCTAATGCTGAAATGCTGGGAAGGGAGGTAGTGGAAAAGAAAACTGGCCCTTCCCAGCATTAGCCTTAAACAAAAGATTAATCCTTTAGTGACATATATAAACAAACTGCGTGTGTATAGCCTACTAAAAGAATAGTAACTGAATATTGCAGTAGTGAAGCATTAAATTGAATCACCATGTAGTGTTGATTTCTATGTCCACACTGTATGTGTAAATTTTGCCAAGATGGAAAATTCTAGCCAATAATACCAATGATTCACATTTGGAAAACCTAAGCTGAAATTTATTTGCCAACAGGTTAAAACTTACCAATTAATCCTTGGACAGTTTTGCCCCCTGCTCGTAATGAAGCAACTTCCTCTTTGGGAGCCTGACCAGATTCAAGCAGTTTCTTTCTATTAAAAAAAAAAAAAAAAAAAAAAAAAAAAAACAGACATTATCAAAGGAAAAATTCATACAATACCAGAAAACATGAAACCCAAGAAGAATGGTTTAAATGCAAAAAAAAAAAAAAAAAAAAAAAAAAAAAAAAAAAAACAAACAAACTCAAAAGCATCATTTTTCTTTTATATCACAAAAATATATTCACAAAAGTTTCTTATTGCAAAATATAAAATCAGATAAACTATTTTTGTTTGGTAAACATTTAGAATTGTTTTTTGTCACAAATATCAATTAACTTCTAGACAGCACCCAATGGGGCGACTTGTACACCACCACTTTTCATGCAACATATTCATGTAATTATGTGGCAGCAATAAAAGAAGGCTACGGATTTGAGGAAGAAGGAATTTTGAGGTGTATGCACATAGCACTAACTAAACTAACACCCATTAAAACACTCTGCGAGTGCAAATCATTTCAGTCTTATCCACTAGGCCATTCACTGCTTCAACATTGGTTAAAATTATCTTTTTTTTTTTTCATTTCTTTCAAAAATTAAAACTGTGTAATTGCTTTGAACTAATTTTAATAAGCAAATTCTTTGCCCAAGTCCCAATCCCTACCTCAAAACACTTTGACAACAGACCGCTTTTGTGCAATGTTTTTACGACAGTATTTGTAGATACAAAATAAGCACCTGGCATAGAATAAATGTTAATAAGCTACGTTTCCCAAACCAATGCTGAATTTATTGCCCCCTATTTGTATCCTTGTTCCAGGTTAATCTAAACACTGAATTTCCCAACACACTGCTAATAAAAAAAAAGAAAAGAAAAACATTCCCACTCACACGGCAATGTCATGAAGCTTGACTTTGTCAATTCCTAAGGAATTTGCTGATTTTGACCGACTCCTTCGTCTTCTTGAATGTGAACTTGATGCTGATGATGATCTACTTCTTGGACTGGAACGTCTTCGGGAAAACCTTCGAAACCTATAAAAGACAAAATATAACAAACAAAAATAAGGGTGAACAGAAAAAACTAAAAAATTAAACAAAAAACAAATAAAAACTTTCATCTTCTCTGATGTGAATGAGCTTAGAATAGAAGCCTTAACAGAAAGAGGTTTACCCCATCTTTTTAACTCTTTTGAGTTAGAAAACAAAATAAACTAGAAATGTCTTTCATCATTTCTAACTAATACAACATCAGTTGGACTGCAATCAGCAAGAGATTTTCAGTTGATGACTGACAGACAACTCTCATAATATGGGAGATATACAGACACTATGTCAGATTTTATTATGCAAATTAATGATAAACATAGAAGGGGAAGTTTTTATTAAAAATATTTCCAAAGATTTGGTGGTGTGAGATTTTAAGATGTAACTCAAGAGTTGCTCATCATATTGTAAATTAAGGTAAATAGAGTTAGATTATTGATATCTAATTTTATCGTTTTTATGACCCATGGCAATCTTTAAAAAAAACAAGACATTTTAAAATTACAGGAAAATTCAAAAACGTTTGAACAGAAATCATAGAACAATCAAAACAAAGTGAACAGAACAAGAAAAAAAAAGTTGGTTTTAAGAATGTCATAAAAACCAAACAAACTAAGAACAGAGAAAAATGAGAAGGAAAATAAGAATGAAAAAGAAAGTGACCAGTTGAAGCAGAGAGATAAAAAGATGATAACCATTAAGAACATTGCTTTTATGGAATTTAACTAATACCTTTAAGTAAAAATTACAAAGAGAAATGTTTAAGTTTAGCAAAAATGTACAGGAAAATTAATTTCTCAACAGTATTTTTTAATAACGAATGGAAAACTGCATTGAATAGACCTGATGACTGGGCAATAAGTTGGGTTCTTCAAGGAAATAGTCAATCAAAATGCCTTAAAAACGAGTGTGATTGGTGCAATGTTCAGAGCTAGTAGACTAAAAAATGATAGTTCTCTTCAAAGTTGATGGTTTCAAGAGAATTGCAGAGAATTATCTTAAGTTATTGGATATGTCCCAATCAAAAAGAAGCTAAAGAATATAGTCATGCAAGACAATGTTGTTTTGCATTCTGCAAAGCTGATGATCATCCACTTGCCCCCCCCCCCAAAAAGACAAAAAAAAAAAAAAAATTAAAAGAATAGTACCCACATCTACTGCCGCTCCAGATATTAATTCAATAGAAAACTTCTGCTCCATCATTAAAAGAATATGAAAAATGGAAAACAATAACCAAGCAAAGATCTCTGGAATGTAAAAAAATCTCTTGCAAGCAATGTTAAATTTCAAAATGGCAGAAAAGTTAAAATAAAGACTGATAAAGGTTAGAGAATATCATGTAAAATAATAATTTACTCGGGTATAAGGGGTACTGTACCAATCAAATACGTTTCTATGACTTATATCTTTTGGATTTATCCAGAGTAAAACCAAGCTATGGACAATATTTTTAAGGATAGGTATTATAAATTGAAATTCACATGATCTATACCATAAAAGTATGGCAAGAAAATGTTACCAACATCTGAAACTCTAACAACTCAGTATATATCGGAAAACACTGAGTACAAGGGAAATAGGCATGCTTTAAATATATATGCATATATAATATGCAAACATACATTCAAGCTTTGAATATACAAGGCATTATATTTTTCACTTCATTTCATGTTTTATAGCAGCTGTTAATGAGGTTTCTTGAAAGCATATTTCATTCTTTTACTATTACACATGAATGTGAAATGCTTTTCAGTCTTGCATCCAATGAGATTTGAAACTAATTTTTCTCTTCTCAGGAGTATTTGTAGCTAAGGCAGGTCTTTCTCAAGGATATTAACTAGACAATGTTCAATTTTAACCCTTAATACTACCAACTGCCTCACACTATCATTAGATAAAATTTAATTATATATCAGGAATAAACATAAAATGATTCAAAAAAAAAAATTTTTATTATAAAAACTATAAAGATTAGGGAAAATTAAAAAAAAAAAAAAAAAAGGATTGCATTTACAGCAAGAGTTAAAAATGTTTAGAACTATTTTTTTTTTCAAAGAAAAAAGTTTCATTTTGTGGTTGCACCTTTATGGTATTTCTGACTCAAATGCATGTTTGATTGTGAACCCATGACTGCTGGAGTTATATGCCACTTTTCTTTCTAGGTGCTCTAAAAACAAAATAAATAAAAATAATTCAATGTTTGCCAAAAATGATTGACTGTATAGTAACTAAGGCTAAATATAGTATGCTCAATTTCAATGTTTAAAAATCTACACAATAAAATTAAATAAAGATAGCTTTATCTGTAACACGAAATTCCAGTTGTCTGTAAAACAAAAATGGTAGGACAAGCATTTCAAATAATTTATGTTTATAGACTGTTCAGAATGAATACATTTATTAATGCTCTTCAACAAATGTGCAGATATTTTCTACAGTATTATTGGCTAATCCTACAGAAAATTACCCACTTTTTAGTTGTATGCAAAGTCATATTTAACTGCTACTACTAGAAATCAACTTACTATTACCATCAAATATGCTTTTTCAAACGAGCTCTTAATAGAAATATTGCCCTCTTAGCTTATCCTCCTCATGGCAAACCACTTTTTAGCACGATTCCAAGTGACAATCATTTTGTGAACTTTTTATAAAATAAAAAAAATAAAAAAATCTACACAAATCTTTATTCAAAAGATATTTTTCTTTCTCACTTATTTCAATTTGAACCTAAAAATCAATAGTAAAAATGTTAGAAAAGGTGAATCGATCATTTTGTTTACCTCCAATAATAATGTAGTGTATCATATTTTTTTTTAAATTAATTTAATAAATTTATGATTTATAATAGTTAGGAATTGAATTCAGGTAAAAATTTAACAAATAATTCCCAGAAATTTTAAATTTTAAATTTTATTTTCTTGTAATTTTTATTATCTTATACAAATAGTGATGTTACCCAAATCAATGAACTCCTGCATATGTTCTGTGGTTCATCTAAGATAAAATCAGTCTAAGCCAAAGGCCTTCTTTCCAAGGGAGACAAATCAAGTACTGTGGACTGCTGCCAAACAAAAAAAAAAACGGGGATGTCAGGCCATTCACAAAAATATTTGCCATTCTAGCAAAAGTTCCAGGAAATTTGGCATTTTTCTTTAGCTTCTTTAATGCCAATAAATTCTATTAATTAGGAATGTGATTCTAATAAGGTCATTTGTTTTTTTATTAAAAAAAAAGAAGACCTGGAAATTAAAGACACTTAAATTGAGAACTGAAAAGAATAGAATGATGATGATGAATTATAAGTCTCTTTGGCTGCCTTCAGGAAATTGGTAAACTGATGTGGATCAGAAAAATCAGAAAAGATTTGGTTTCATACAACTTGAGGTAAAAACTACGATAGCTATTCTCATCAAAAGGGGGTGACAGAATATTTTGTTTATTTAGTAACAAATGCTTTCATGAAAATTTATTGCCACCACCAGACCTTTGGTGATAATTTGATAAATGTGCACCTAATTGAATTATATCAATTTACCATTTAAAAAAAAGAAAAAAAAAAAGGGAGCCTAAACTTTTTTTTCGCACAGATGTTTTGTTTCTCAAGGCAAAAAATAATACTGACAAACCAATCTTTGAAAAATATTGTTATTTCAATCTTTTTACTTAATTCAAAATTGTCTGGTGTAAACAACAGAAAAATAGCTTCTAAGTGAGCTGATGGCTTAGTCTAATCCACATTTAATATGGCATTAAAAAATAAAAAATTGCCATGAGTTTAACAAAGAAATTTAAAATACCCTTTTTGAGGAGACCACCATCAAGTTTTGTAGAGTTTTTTTTTTTTTTGTAAAGTATGAAGTAAGATCGCAATACATTTGATCTTCAGAAATTTAATTTTGTACTTTCAAGCCACAGCAAAACAATCTGCTTGGTTTTTTGCAAGGAGTCCTTTTCTCCTACAGACACACAAATGTCAATAAAAAATATTTCTTTTTTCAGCTCATAATTCTAAAACATTATAAAATCTAACATAACTTTCAGTTTAAAATGCTTCCCACTAAGGATAATGAGAAATCATGATTGTGAATGTGTTTTTAGAGTAAAACATATGATTGAAAGTGGTCATTGAGGAAGAGACCCCAAAAAAAAACAAAAAAAAAACAAAAAAAAACACATTCCTTTAATAAAGTTCAGACTAGATTGTGAGATACTGAAAGTTTGTTGCAAATTGATGCAGCCTTAAACAAAGACTAACAATAACAAAAGTAGGAAATGCATTGCAGTCTGTCTTGAAGGCAGATTTTAAGTATTTTTAGAGTTAGAAAAAAATAATTTTTTTTTAAATCCATGCATTCTTCAAATCCATCATTTTGTCTGGGGACTAAAGAAATTAAATATTATCTTTTATTGCTGGTATATTTAAAAATAAAAAAAGTAAATACCTTGTTGTTGCAACAATCTGTACAGGTAACCAAAACAGTTTCTTTTGTCCAGTCACCTCATCATTGTGGTTTTGTGCATAAGTTTTTTTTTTTTAAAGAAGTTGGCCAGATATGACTTGTATTCATTCTGCTTCGCTCTGTTGAAAACCAAAGATGATCCTTTCAAATACAAGGGGCAACAAAAGTATCCAAAGAAAGTGCTTGGATCTTCAGGATTGTCTTTTAAGAGGATCTACACCACAACACTAAAGTGGAATGAAGGATCATTTATTGAAATTCTAATACCAGAATCTTTATCTCATGTAGGGATAGTGAATATAGATTTTACAAGATTAACCACAACCAATAATAGCTTTGGTTTAAAATAACAGTTTTCCTTAAGACAAAATACATAACTTTACCAAACTAACATTTAAGATGTAAATGCTCAGGCATCAGTTTATTGCACTGCCACTATACAAGCACAAAAGAAATAGCTACTTTGCCACATGTCCAAAGATATGCCAACAATACTGGTGCCATCATGAAATATTCTGAAAGTATTTCGATATCAAAGAAATCACAGGTTAGAATTTATATTTCCTTGTGGAATTTTTGCATCAGAAAGTGGAACTTCTTATTTGGCAACTTCCTTTTTTTTTAAATTCATTTCACCCCAATCAAGGCAATAAAGCCACTAAGATGTAAGGAGTTACTGAGAGGGAAAGAAACCGAGGAAAATAATTAAGGAGAGTACAATAGAAGAACAGAATTCAATGAGAAAGATGACAACTGATATTGCATTTAAATCTTTCAAGATCAAAGTTGACTGGAAAGCAAGAAGCCGGAAGAGAACTTTGAGAGAAGAAACTTAACATAGAACTTATGGTTATATCTAGCAATTTCAACAGTAAAATGTTGAGACCTAGCTGCCAATCAGTACTGCATTTAAATTCATAACATGGAGGTACCAAAGAGGAAAGCTGATCAAAACAATTACCATGAAAGTATTTATAGAAAAGGTACAGGGAAGCTACGTTATGGTGATGGAAAGGTGACTGAAGCGGAGATGCCAGGTCAGGACCAATAACACTGCAGATTCTTCTTTTAATTTTGTCAAGAATCTCTAGATACATAGCAGGAGTATCAGACCAGATGTGGCACCAATATTCAATGCATGGACAAATGACAGACTAATAAAGATATAACATAGATTCTGGCAAGAAAAATTGTCTAGAACGACACAGTTGACCAACTTTCCTAGCAAATGATTCAATATAATCATTCCATTTCATGTCAGTGGAAAACTTTAGCATGAGAAGGCACAATGAGTCATTCTTCTGGAAGTTAGCAGCCATACTGAAGGCAAAAAAGGTTCTCCAGGACAAAAGAGAATAGTTTTGTTTTAGAGGCATTAAAATTAACAAGCTATTTCTTGTGCCAGTTAACAACAGATTGAAAGTCAATTTTTATATTAGCTGCCAATTTGAGCATACCAAACTGATCAGACTTACCATTAAGACAGGAGTAAATAGTTGTGTCATCAGCATAGATACAAAGTCAAGAAGTTATGACATCAAAAAGGTCATTGATGAACATTAGGAATAAAGTAGGTTCAAAAATAGAGCCCTGGGAGATAACAACATTAACATAAAAACATCTAGAAAAGTGACTGTTCAAGATAACTTTCATTTTGTGATTTGATAAGAAACATTGAATCAAATGAAAAATTTGGCCCCAAACTCCATAACACTTCAGCATGCCAAACAACTTTGAGATATCCAAAGCAACAGCCCAAACTTCACCATTCTTATATAAAGCTTGTGATCCTTTCAGCATTAACAAGTAATACACCAGCAGTTAACCTAGAGAAGAAAATGACACACTTTTGTCTGAAAGAAGACCCTGCCAGATGAGATGCTTAACCAATTCAAATTTGATTAGAGCCTCTAATACTTTGCCAAAAAGAGATAGAACACTTAACAGGCCAATAGTTAGAAGGAACAGATTGTTCGCCTAAGTTCTTAAGAACAGGAACTACAGAAGAGGATTTCCAATAAGCAAGAAAACAAGCAGCAGCAAAGCATTTATTATAGAATTTAGAGAGAACAGGAGCCATTGCAGAAGCACATTTCTTTAGAACTATTGCAGAGACACCATCAAGACCCCATGCTTTATGGGGATCCTGTTTAGAGATGAGAGCAGAAACCATAGATAAAGTTATATACAGATCACACAGTAGAGTCAGTTCTAAATGGAAAGTCAGGCAAAGATATTCCAGAAGAATCAAGAGTAGAATTGGAAGGCAATTTACAAGCAAAGCATTGTTTTATCAGCAGAAGATGAGAACACCTCAAATTGAGTGAAGAGAGGATTTATCCACATTATCATAGAGCCACCAGTAGTCACAAGAACCAAACTTGTCAGAGGCTATATGCTGTGTCATTCAGTCAGTGAACAAAGACTTAGCCTCATTGAGGACATGTTTACAATTGCTACTAATGGACAAAAGAGGCGTCTGTTGTTTGTGATGAAAACTATCATGTTAGTACAGCTAGGAAAAGTGATCCCCATGGGTTATAGCATATGAGCAAACAGGTGTGAATAAAGAAGATTGTGGTTTCACCTGATATTTCGGAGATGGCACAAGAGTATCAATTCTATGTTTTTCTGAAGAAGAAACACAGGAGCACAATTTTCAATAGGAAATTTTTAAATTTCACTCCAAGGAACATTGCGAAGAAAATCACAAAATGAAACCCAATACACAATCAGTACCCTGATAACATTATAATGAATAGTCTTTTGAATAGGAGATTCCTGTCTAATAAATGAATCAAAAGAAATATTAACAGATACTACTACATGATCCGAATTGCCAAGAGAACAAAATTGCGATGAGGAACAGAGGAATTGAGTAAGGGACAAATCAAGTAAAGAAGTACAATGAGCAGAATTATTAGGGAAATGAGTAGGGAAATATATTTGACTGAAAGACTGAGCAATGGAAAAATTTAAAGTCTGAATACCGGTAACATCCGTAACATTAGAATGATTAAGTTACTTGAAATGATGAGCATTAAAATCATTAAACACAAAGATGTTCACAGATGAATGTAGAGAGAGAGTGAGCCATTTCTATGCTGTCAGATATTTTGTCTAATGTTACAGTCATGAGAAAAAGGGGAGCAATAAAAGAAAAAAAAAAAAAAAAAGATAGCTAACAGAGTGCAATAAAGAGAGTCAAAAGCACATGAAAGAATCCAATAACTGAAGAGATGATTCCTAACATTAGAAGAATTTTACTGGATGTAAACACCAAGGCCATGCATATGTATCCTAGAATCTTTGACAAAGAGAAAGATAGCCTGCAACAGTGAATTCATTGGTACAGATGAAAGTGTTTAAATTACTTTCACAAAGTGTTAAGATATTTGGAGAAGTTTTAAGAGAAAAAGATTTTACACTACAGAAATTAGAACGAATACCATGAATAGTGAAGAAAGGTTGGTTTGGGTGGAGGGGTAGGTGAATTTTGTTTTTTTATTGGCTTAATCTTATTTCTTATAATTGTAACTATCATGGGCATGAGTCAGCAGTGAAATTTAATGTATTGACTTCATGTTATATCCAAAAAAGATTTGTTAATACACTATGTAATATGGCATATTTAGTCCTAAATACACAGCTTAATGAAAAAGACTAAAGCTGAAACCCATATGCTTGGTAGAAATTCATTACTATAACTCACTTAGAAGAAGGAAGACAGATTTTTAAACCAGATTCCAACTTACATTTATTACAAAATTCATAACGGCAAAGAGATAGAATACATGCTGCATTTTAGCAATTTTCCCCAGAGAGAAATAAACAGAAGTAATCACGGTATCTTCACAGCTTCTCAGCCCATGCAAGAGGAAAACAACCAGCAACCAAAAAAAAGTGACAATACCACTTTATGTACAAAATGGAATTTATTTCCCAAAATTATTTTTTATGACAGATTACAAGAAATAAAATTAAAAAAAAAAACAAAAAAAAAACAAAAAACAATTAAAAAAAAAAAAAAACCTGTGATGGCAGTCGAGGCACCAGGAAGGCCAACAGTCTATTGTGCCCCAGAGCCAAAGGGTCACAAAAGTGCTCCAAACTAAAATCTGCATAAAAAGCAAACAGTCCTTGTCACTAGGTTGCTATGGCAAGTGATAAGCCATGCTGCTAGTTCCACGTTGCTATAAGACGATCCTTCTGATCAGCTCGGCAGGTAAGAGTCAGAGGCAGAAGGTCCATCCGAGAAGCAAGTCCACATGAGAGTTGTGCATCCTATCAATAGAATCCCTAAGTCTGTTATAAAGGAAGAGTAACCAGCAAGATCTTGGTAGTACCAACACTAACGTCAACAGAGCCACCAGCATTGAAACGCAGTCACAACACTTTCAGGCCAAATAAAGAAAAATGACCTGAGAAGGCCAAAAGTGACCAGCAGATATCAGAGCAGAACAAAATGAGGAATTTTTTTTGTCATGATTCAACAAAGATTTGAGAGAGAATTGTATCTTTTATACTCACTTGTTATTGCTTTGACGATAATCTCTATGGTGACCATTGCTTCGTGATCTTGACCTTTTATCACGTGACCTGATATTTGACCTTGATCGGGATCTGGACCTGGATTTGGATTTATTTGAACGCGACGAAACGCGATGTCGATATCTCCCCCTTGAATATGACCTGCTCCGAGAACGTGTCCGCCGATAAGATGCCCTCTTGGACGGAGATCGAGACCTGGACGCACCACGGCCAGTTATCCAATTCCTGCCATGAGACCTGGAACGAGATCTCGACCTTCCATACGTTTTGTTACGTGACCGGGAGGGTGAGCGACTAAAACAGCGCTTACTCGAGCGAAATGAAGACTGTCTGCCCCTCTCATCAGAGCGTGATCGAGACCTGGAGCGTGATCGCTTTTTAGTTGATTTCAATGAAGGTCTCCGCCTTGATTTTGACCAGGAACGTGAATGTGATCGTGATCGGGACCATGATCGTGACCTCCTTGAGCGAGGACGAGTTTTTTTGCGTTTATCGGATGATGAATGCTTTCCAATGCCAGAACGAGACAAGGAGCGTGAGTGTGATGACTTTCGAGATGTGGAACGAGATCGCTTCTGAGTTAATGATTCATCACTTGAATCAGAAAAGCATTTTGTCTTTTTGCTGGAACTTTTTGTCAGCTTAATATCTTTTGTTGATTCTGGAGAGGGTGATTTGGCTTTTGACTTGAAGTAAGCTGCTAGTCCAAGTAAACCACTTTGTTTGGCAGTGGGGGTTTTTGTTAAGGGCTTCAAAGAATCAACCTTATTAGCTTGTTCATTTAAGTCAGTGGGGCTAGACATACAGGAATTTTGGGCCAGATCTGCAGACATACTGGTGCTTGGTTCAAGAATCCCCATCTGCAAGGATGTCTGTGAGCAATTTGGAACGGTGCCTTTTTCTTGAGACTTATTAAATATATCTAAGGAAGGTAGGGTCTCCGATGAGGCTGCAACATGAGAAATGGTGCCACCCAGCTCATGTACCGGCTGTAAGATCTTGGTTGATGACAAAACAGGCAACTGATTCAGTTGAGATGAGAGTGACAAAGGAGGAGATTGTGTAGAAACTAGGGCAGGGAATAAAAGTGCCTCAGACACAACTGGTGATGAGGTCTGCAATAACAGATCTGGCTGAGAGCAATTGGCTGTTGTCACATTAGACAATGGCGCAGAAGATGAAGGTGTCACTGATTCAAGACAGTGTGATACAGCTGGTAGCTCTGAAGAGGATGTAGAATGTGATTGTGACAGAAGAGGTGGTGCCATGTTTGACACTGATGACACAGTAACTACTTGCAACGTAGATGAAGTTGTCACTGGAGTAACAAGTGCCACGGATGTTGTAACAGGTATATGGGAGGTCAGGTTAGCTTGAAGAGGAGGAGATGGGGAAGTTTTTAATGGCAATGTCTTGGCTTGGAATGGAGACGAGCTCATGTCTTTTTGAACAAAACTATCTTCTGGAGAACATTTAGGATTTGTTATTTTTCGAGTGGGAGAACATTCCGGAGATTTCGATCTTGATTGACTGCAGGATTTTCTATCAGAATTTGTAATTTGTGCATAGAGTTTTTCTTCTTTCTTTGGAGATTTTAGTGTAGAGTTCTCATCTAGAATTTGACTAACATCAGACAGCTTGCCTAAAAGTGGATCTGACTGATTTTCTGGTGATGTTGACAAAGTCCTGGATTTTTTGTTAGATTTGCTTTCTGCTTCAAAACTTTCTGCCAATTGTTTGGATTTAGAATCTGTTTTCGTTTTGGTCTTCTTGGATTTCTTTGAGGATTTAGATTTAGAGTGAGAAGTCTTTGAGGACTTCTTTGGAGATTTGGTGCCATTGCTCGATTTGTGTTTGGTTTTGGAGTGGCTTTTGGTCACTGATTTGTGTTTCTTACTGTGTAGCCTGAAATGGAAAGAAAAAAGTGAGGTGAAACAAGTTTATATATATGAACAATGTTAGCACACAATATTTGCCAATTCTCAAAAAGAAAAGAAAAAAAAATGTTCTATTCTTTTGGCACAAAACATTTTTAGTTAAAAATTGTACCACGGTATAAATATCTCGTTGCAGAACAAGAAAGAAAAATTAGCAAACAGTTATTCAAGTCACCTTTGTTTTTTCCTATCAGTGGCTCAACTTTTTAATTTTATTTTTATTTATAGCCTGTACCACCAAATTTAACACATTAAAAAAAATTCTAATTCTCAAACGGTGTACAAATGGCAGAAATCAAATAACCTAAGTTTACCATTAATGATTCCCACCAATTTTTCTAATGTTTTTTTTCTTTCTCTTTTCTGATACTTCAGTGGCATGTTATTACTGAAGAATAAAACATGTTTGTCTTGTAAGCCATTGGGTGATACAGAAATGAAACCATATAAAATTTGGCTTAGCTCAATAAAACTGAATATAATTTCATCTGATTATCATTATCATCTATAGACACAGATATGTCTACTGTTTTACCAACAGCTGGAACAGAAAATTGGAAAGAATGAAAATTGTAATCAAATCTTCAGAAGAATGCAAATCTTTCTCCAATCATCTATAATTAGTCTTAGCATGCAGGGCAAAAAGAATGATGGTGATGCAACACAAGCCCCTTTCAATATAACCAAATAATGGCTTAACTAAATTAACATTTTAATCTAGTTAAATTAGTGACTGCTTATTTAAAATTATAGATTTTACTAGATTTTTAAGAAACAGATTTTTCCTAACAAGTTTTATGAGGTCTCTAATACTCCAATTTATTGCTCAAGACAATGTTTTTATTTTTGTATAACATTATATAACTAGCATATCATTAAAGAAAACAAAAAAAAACAACTTATATCCTTTTGCCTAAACGGTCAAAAAGACATTTTTTGAAAAGTAGTTGGCACCAGTTAAAAGTTTGTTCTGCTCAAATAAAACTATAAGTTGACTCATTACATAGATAAATCATTGCAGCAGAACAATGATACTAGATGCTCTTGGCATTAAATGAACACTAAGCAAAAAAGAATAGAAAAAAAGGTTGTTCTTTTTTTCCTGGCACAGAGCTATAAGAGTAGAGCACTAAGTGAGGGTCAGAGTCACTGCTGCACTGTTTCTGTATTATTTCTGCACATAGTTACACAATAATCACTCAATAGTTTGGGTAGAAACTTTAAAGTCAGACAATCGCAACCCAACAAAATTCATTTTTCCAAATTCAATAAGACTGAGGATAAATTTCCAGAGAGGAGTCACTATAAATTTTCTACAAGTTTCTAGGAAAAATTTAAATTTCAAGAATACAGAAGCAAAGGAAAATAATTTCCATGGATTTTAATTAAATCTCAAATCTTCAAAAGGAAAAAAACAGCTACACAAAAATGAATCAAAACCCTGTACAGTTGTATGAAGAGTCAAATATTTTATATGGAGAACATGTAACCTTTCTTTTAATTTAGAGAAAAGACAAAAAAAAAAAAATTCTTACCGTAATTTTGTATTTGACTTGTTTTTGTCTTTTGAATGTTTATGTGACTTTTTCTTTTTGTGTTTATGTTTTTTGCTTGACTTGGAAGATTTAGCTTCAACATCAGCTATTGCCCCATTTGACTCAGGGTCTGCATCAGGAGTAATGGGGTCAATTTTTACTTCTGTTGTCTTATTTTCAGGAAGACTCACAGAGCAAACAGTTTGGGCAGTGGGTTGACATTCTTCTTCAACTGGAACTTTATCAACCAATTCATCTGTAAAATAAAATATTTATATTGATCTTTTGGTTCTCATGAGGACCAACTGTTACGAGATTATATAGCACCAAAGGATTTCACTTTTTGACTGTCAAATATAAAGTAAACAAGACACTTCTTTTGTGACATGACTAAGGATTAACAGATCACAAAATTTTTCATTTTATTAATATTCCAATAAACTAAACCCCACCCCCAAAATAAACAAGTATAATCAATAACAATGTTAAAATTACATGTGCTAAGGGCAATAATGTTTATCACACAGTATGTGACTTCATTTGCTGTACAAAATGTTTATCCTGCAGGTGACAGATCCCTGAACAATAGCATGTTTGAATTTCATAGTTGTGTGGTCATATCTGGGTATGGCAACAGAAAACAACTTTGAGAGAAATTAACAATGAGGGTACTGCAATTGAGAGGCCTTGAAAAAGAATGGAAAGGGAAGTAACATTAACAATGCAAAGTCCTAAAGGGGATGGTTAATAAAAAAAATATTGAGTGAATGAAAATATACTATCCAATTATCTAAATTTGAATGGAGGAATTGTTTTCCAACAAAAATTAAAAGGAGGCATATTTTTTATGCTTTAAAAAAATTGTATGACAACCTGCAAAACGAAGTCCACACTGAGAAGGAAAATGAGAAAAAGAAGCATTACAAGAGTGAATGAGCAAGAGAGAGAGAGAGAGAAAGAAAAAGTGTAAAAAGGAGAAATAAACAACAAAACGAGTAACACTTATTTTTTATCACATTAGCCTGAGCCTAAATATTGTGATGCTTTGTTCAACAATTTATTATCACTCCACAGCTTACAGAAAATATTTACATTGAAAAGAGATTTGTTAGCCGCCTGTCCCAGCAATTCCATATCGAAAACAGATAAACATATACCAAAGAAATTAGTTCCACAGGATTTAACCCAAACAATCTCATTTATTGCCAACTTTTTAACAAGTTCAGTGTAAAGCAGAAAATCACAATGGTAAAAGGCTCACATAAGATAGATAACTATTTGTTGTGCTCTCTTCACATATGCACAGCAAAGAGAAGATGAACACATTGAAAGCAGCTTCATTACAAACTCACAATTTATTTGGTTTTGACAAAGAAGCAAAATCTGATTCACAAAAATAAAAAGGTAAATATTTATGAATATGAAGAAAAAAAAAAAGGGAGAGAAACATCTTTTGATAGAGTGTATAATGAAATTTTGAAAACAAGGTGACAAGGCAATAAGAAATGACTGAAACAATTTGCATTTAATTTTACTGTAATAATCTTTGTCATTCAAAAGAAGAATGATTGGAGAAAATTTTCATACAAAAATTATTTCCAATGTACAGAATTAGAGATTTTTTTTTAAATCTTTGAGGAGTTGTTTTTACTCTAAAAATGCCATTTACATGGGTAAATAATTTCAGGTAGACTACACGTTTATTCCAAAAATCTACCAAAAATGAGTTAATTACTGGATTCCAATTAAATTTTCAGTACTTATTCATTTATGAATGAATTTATTGGTGAACAAGAGAATGTGTCAGAAAAATTTCCAGAAATTATTTTTTTAAAAACAACAATATACCCACTTTATTCAAATTTATGAAACCTCAAAGTAACCTTTGGACAGTATAAATATTTACATTTTTATAAAAGATAACCCTATGGAAAAATTAAATCAGTTTATTTTAAATTTCAATATAAGTGTACAATTTTATTTCTAGCATCAAAATATAAAAATTTCAATAAAACTAAACTATTATTTTGTTTGTAAAATAATTAATTGCTTTTTTAAATACCATAGATATTAATGTTGTGTATGAAAACGTATTTGTTGAAAAATATAATTTTTGTTTAATTAAATTAGTAAATGTTTTTAATGTTTTAAAATTCTTTATTTCTTTAAAATCAAATGACAATTTTGTAATTAACATACATTCTAGGAAATAATTTTCTCATTTGAATGTCAGTCACTATGCACTTTGCCAACTGCACTTTATGTAAAGACTTATTAGAGCACATGTATAAAAAAAAAAAAAAAATTGCAGCCTTTTCTTGGGTCATCAATTGTTGATGATTAAGTATATCATTTAGATAATTAAAAAGATTTCTACATTTTTCTTTACACTTTCTGAGATTATAAAAAAATAAATTAACAATTGTTCAACCTAAAAAGAAAAAAAGAGCTTTCAGTTGCTATAAAAAATGTACTGATAATTTCAAATTTTAGTGTAGTTAGAAATGAAATTCCCATATTTTGTTTTATTGTTGAAAGTTATTTTTAAAATGTTCATTTTTTTCCTTAACTGACATCTGTATCAATTATGGCAGAATGTGTTGACAGAAATGTAAATAATATTTAAGTCTTAAAATTTGATTACGTTAAAAGTAATTTTTATTGAATTAATTTTATGCTATTTTAATTAAAACTTCAAAAGAAGCACTTTAGTATTTTAAATGTTTTTAAAGTGTGCAACAAGCCTTACTTCTTTTATCTGATGTTTAAAGAAAAGGAACTTATGTGATAAGATAAAGAACTAATTTGAAATTAGCAATATATTGAGATTTTTGCAAAGTGTCATGTTTGTTTATTCTTTGTGTTCCTTTACTGAATAAGTGCTCTTTCCAAAAGAGAAGATTTTGTTGATCCAAGTTGCAACATACAGCTGAATTTTAGAATGACAGAATTGAAACAGTAGCAGACTGAATAAGATGGGCAAGCTGGTTTTTCAAAGGGGAAGTAAGATTCAAGAATCAGGAAACTATCTGAGTAGGTAGAAATTGTTGTCTAGATATGGAGAACTAGCAGGCCACTAGTCTAATACTGGATGCCACCAAGCTGCATGTAACTTTGCTAAGAAAATAGATGAATGTGTGAGCCGAGAAAATAAATTTGGAGAAAGGATAATTGCTATAAGGAGACATTGTGGAAACAATGAAAGTGTAGATCCAGTGAGAGAGTTATGTGCCTATACTGGAAAAAGTGGCTAAGTGGCATGATGACAGACATTGTTTTAGAGATAGGTGCTATTATAGCTATATGCTATAATAGGTGCTATATAGCTATTATATAGGTGAAAAATGGTTGATAAAAAAATGTAGCCAAATTGGGTGTTATGTTGAAGGGCATCAATTTGAATTTAAGCTGGAGTTTTGCAGTATACTGTAATCTGAATTGGTAACTCTGACTGGACATGTAAAACCAAAGGTTATTACTGAGAAGAAAATTCAAAGAAAAAGAGCGGTAAAGTTGATGTTATGGGGAATCCTAATTAATTTAATTTAACCTGAAGGTGTGTATAATATTTGTGCCATCAGAGGAAAATAAGGTGGATGCTCTTTTCTCTGCTGAGTCATTCCGTGTCAAATCAACAAGTATCTGACCATCACTGATAGATTTATTTTTCTAATTTGGTACATTTATAGAGCCTCAGGATACAAATTGAATGGTATCTATTTTATATCTCTAGGTCCTATCTCTTGAACCCTTTGATCAGAAGAATGCTCACAGATATTTTACAAAGAGTAAAATTTCTGGTTATCCAAAACTTCTACTTATGTACAATTAACCTAAAATTAACAGAAATATTTCTAAGTTGTTGTAGTTCTAATCATCAGCATGTTGTTTCATTTTTGCTGTAATGACCCTACCACTATTACTACCTTTAGTTAACAGATGATGCAGTTAATGACAAGATGAAATGGAGCCATGGGAAGTTTCTAAGGAAACATTCAATATTCCAAAATTAAGATGAGATTATTGGATTTAGTTTCCTATCAGTCTTCCAATTTCCAATATTGTCAAAATATTGTTTTGACTACAATTTTCATGTAAAAATCTCCATTCATTTAAACTTAATTTTATTCACATTCTCAAATTTCTTATTAAAACATTTGCACTAATTATAAATAAATTTCTACTGTAAAAATTATTAGGAAAAAAAATTGTTCAAGTGTTCAAATACTTTTTCACTCTTCATTATAAAAAAAAAAAAAAAAAAAAAAAAAAAAAACTAAAATCAATCAAATGCATTTTGAAATACATTTTAAACTTATCAAAATAAAAACGTAAGAAATCACACTGAGGCAGGATTCAATTATTTTTTTCAGGAAGAAACTTACCAGACTGTGGCTGGTTGCAGCTGGGTGGGTGTAACTGTGCAGAAGAAATCCGAGCAACACTGGAATCAGATATTTTGATTTTTAATGGTAAAGTCAGAGTAGTCCGTTGATTGACAACAGTTGAAGCGTTTTCTGCACTTGTACTTTCCTCATGGACAGCTTCCCTTTCAGCAGCGACCTGATTCTTTACATCTGGAGTGTCCGCTCCAATGGCAGGTGATTCAGCAAAACCTGCCTTAGAGGACAGCTGGTTAATCTCCTTGTCCAAAAAGCGTTTTATTTCTTCCACCGAATTTGTAAAAGCTGGTTTTGAAGAGCTCTGTGCCTTCGTGGATCGTTCGGGTTGTTTGATCTTCTGAGAGAGAAAATCCTCAAAAAGTTTGTCAACAAGAGTTTTAGAGGAGGAGGAGGAAGTGGTGGTGGTGGAGGAATTGTTGCCTTCGGGTAAAGGAATCGATAAAGTTTGAGTATCAGTGTTGTACTTGGTGCTTGGCAAAGGCACATCAGCCATGTTGAAGGTGGTGAGCTGGCCATCTGTTGAGATGTTAGTGTTGCTGGTCCCAGGAGACACTGCTGGTGGATAAACCGTGGGCTTTTTTCTCTCTCTTAGCCTTGCCGGTTGGGCCCCATCAGGCAGTGGAATGTTGTCAAGGCTGGGGCAAGGATACTCCATTCAGCAGCAGCAACAGCCAACCATCATTGCCATCAGACCTAAAGAAAGCAGAAAAGAAACATTTTTTCACAATGTATTTGCAAATAACAACTGATCGTCATGCTGTCTTATTTGCCCATAGATTCACCAATAAATGAAATAAACATGTTACTCAAAAGTGAATTTGCATATTTGTTTCTCGGTGGAAATAAATAAATATATTCCGTAGAAACATTGTTATGAAGGAAGCATCAAAAGTAGTACATGCTAGAAATATGAAACTTGTCAGATAAAAAAAGAATAAATAAATGCTTTTTTTTCATGGTTTATGCATTTTCAAAAGATTTTAATTTAAAAGTTAAAACTGTCTAGAGTCTATGATGTCAATAATATTCTGCCATTTCAGTTCATGTCCCCCAAACCATATCAGAATTGGATCCTTATATGGATTCTATTAGAGGGGATTAAATTCAAATCTATATCATAATCTCACGATATCTACAAAAAAGAAAAGTTGCTATAGCAAAGATGCAACATTTTAACCCAATCAGATGAATAAGATACAATGAAAAAGATTCTAACTTCAGAGAATTTTAAATCTGCATCATTTTTTCCATTATGAATGTTATTTGAGAAATTTGGATCTAAAGAAGAGTTTAGAATTTCTATTTGGGCTGCAACCAAATTCCTAGCATTTATTGGCACCCACACTTTGCTAAAACAATGCACAAAAGATTCCAAGAAAGTAGTAGAAACATCATTGATTCCAAAGATAACATGCAAAGAAGAATATGGAGATGGCTAGTACCCACCTACACAAACTGGGAAGATTCAAGCCCTAAATATTGCCCTACTTTATACGAGGCAGCTAACAATGGAAAAACTAGACTGGCTTTTGAGTGAAGCTTAAATCTATTACGAAGAAAACCAACAAGCTGTTTCCATTTCATTGTGTAACAATTATTCAGACACTATAAATGTTCAAAATGTTTGTATAAAGAGCTTTTCTTTTAAGATGATAAAGAAACACATTATCAAATTAATTCAGCCTTTTAAAAATAAAAGGTTTCATTCATACATACAAGTCTCTCATATAACAAACACTAATGAAACCCATATTTGAAAGTTGGTCAGGCCCTCACAACCTGAGAAAAATAACTAAATTGATTAGAAAAATAAACATTTGCCTACCATAGATTTTTGCAAATATTTTCTGTCTACTTTCTCTTGGTCTTCATCTTTTCTCACTGATATTCATATTGGCACAAGCATAAAATTTGTAATGTTATAGTTTGACTTGTTGCCACCCTAGCTCTATAACAGTAACATTAATTTATGTTTATATTTCCTCTATTTTCATTAAAATTCCAAATGGAAGACATCCAGCACGGCAATTTTTTCATTGTTTATATAAAATCTCTTAAAAAGAAATCTTATTTCAAGCAGTTATTATAAATTTATTAGGATTTTGCTGAAGAATATAACAGAAAATTCTAAAAAGTAAAAGACATTTATAAAATCATTCAAATATTGTCTAAAAATCATAGTAGAAACTGAAGAATGTAAGAATTTTATTCCTCCACCATTAATGTATTTACTTAAAAATAAGATTTTGCCTGAGATATCTATAAAAAGTTGACTTCAGAATTTCAAATCAAAATTCCACACCCTCCCTCAAAAACCTTAAGCCTGCTTTGTTCTTATGCAAAATCTAAAGGAAAATTCAACAAATGTTCAGTTAGAAGACAACAGTAACAAAGTATTTTTTATGATCTCTTAATGTAACACTTCAACAAACTTGCTGTCAAACAAGACATTGACAAAAATTAGCATTTAACACTTTTACAGGCTGGGAAATAAACATTAATTGAAATTCTAATGCAAAAAGAAGTTTTTCAGATTTGCACCAAATGCAAATTGCTAAACTATTGGCAAGTTTCATTTCACACAAATGGATTATTTATAAAAGTAAAAAAAGAAATTATTATCCTAGAAGTAGAAAATGATGAATTTTTTTATATATACAATAACTTAATGATGAATCTGTCTCAATACAGTTTTCTATAAGACACTCAACACAGTCCAATTTTAGGAAAAGATAAACATATGGGCCAGAAATGTCTTTGTTTTTTTTTTTGTTTTTTTATTAAAAATGGTCAAAATGTGGTAAAAAAAAAATCCCCTTTTTAAAGTTTCTTTTTGCACACTAAAAAAAAAAAAAAAAAATTATTTTTTCAGTCAAATTTTATAATGTACATTTTAATAATTTTTTTTATAGGAGAAATCAAAGCAGAAACTGTTAAAAGAACCAAAGACATTTTGTTAAAAGTCATAGAATATTTTTTTTCTCTTTTGTCAAGTGATAGTTTTGGGAAAAACTAAGTAAATGTGTTAGAAATAGAAAAACTTTTTTTTTGTAAACTAACTTGCCTTTTTGCAATACTGTTTGTTAATCTCTTTTGCTTGTCATCTAAATTATGTTTTGCCTGTGTGCCTGTTGAAAACTATGAAACATTTTGCCTAAATTTGTTGGCTTTATTTCTGAGTGATTGACCATACAAAATGGACAATTACTTGAGCAAATTATTCAACCAAAAGCAATTCAAATAAAATAAGGTTAATGACATGTCATTAAGTAAAAATAGTCTCATAGATCTTTACTATTTTGATTAGTTCAATCCTCACAGGTACTCTCATGCTTATGACCATGTGCCATACTAAGTTAAGCTTAGTTAAATAAAAATAAGCATTTGTCAATGGATTCAAAGTTACTAAGTGTTTGTTGGCAATATATTGGTTAACAACTCACAACAGAGAAAAAAACATGACAAAGGATAAAAAATGTGAGTGAAGCAATAATTGCTGAATCAGATAAGTAAATTGGTTTGCAGAAATGTGACAATGCACCATTTTGTTATAACTAGCAACGAGAGAGATCAACTTTATGTTAAGAACATCAAGTTGATCTCTAATATTATCTAAGGATATATAATAATATAAAGATAAATAATTAGATAATATTAACTAAGGATAATTTTCTCCAAAAAAACCTGATACATTGCTTTGCCTGAAAGGGAAAGATTGAATTAGGGCAGAATTGATTTAAAAAAGAAAGCCAATTTGTGTTGGTGTGAAAATCTCCTTACAACATTTTTAATTTCCACCAAATATTTTTTAAATGTATAGTATATACATTTGAGCTTCAGTAATTTTGAATGATCAAGTTTGGTTTCTACACAGGAGCAAATAATGTAAATCTTTGCTCAAGAAAATCCCACAGTACATCTTTACAACTGAGAAATTCAAATAAGACAATTATTATTTAATAATAAAAATGTAAAAATATTTGCAGCTTTGAATCCTGTTGTCCATTTACAAATTTTGCTTATGGAAAAAAGAAAAATTCTCAGATTTTAAAAATTTTAAAAAAATGAAAACTTTTTCCTGTCAAAAAAACAAAAAACAAAACAAAAAAATAACAAAAACTGTTGCTATTAATTACATAATATTGCAAGTTTTCATTCAAAATTAGGTTTTGTATTTGATTTACCAACGTTAAATGAGAGAAATGTTTTGCATATTAATAAAATTATTTTTTAAAAATCTGTTGTCAGTGACATCTCATATTTCCAACAGAAGTTATTGCATTTTGGAGAAGAGTTTCAGAATATTACTCATGTTCACTAACAATATTAATATACATTCTTTCTAACTTTTAGTCCCAGCCTCATTATACATGTTTTTATTCTCAATAAACTCTTTTGGATCTATAAAGAGAAAAGTGTTAAGATTTGTTTATACACACACACACACTGGTTTTTCAAGCAATTTTTGTAGTTGAATAGCTGATTTTTACTTTGATCCATAAAAATTTCTTAACCAGTGTTTACAATTTATGTTGTTAAAAACAAAAATTAGTCTTCTCTTATCTCCCATACAAGCAATCTCTCACCCACTCACTTTTTCAGATGTTATTTATAACAGCAGCAGACAACTGAAAAAAAAAAATTGGAAATTTCTGTAGATACAAACAAGGATAGCAACAATAAAGATAACTGCTCCCCACAAAGTAACAAAATGTATTACAAAATCAACTTCTTCCTTCATATGGCCAATAAACATTTCTCCTATTTTTACAAGAGCCCAACTGAGATTCCAAGAATTAACCTTTATCACTATGCATGTGATTTCATTTGCTATACAAAAAATTTATCCTGCCACTGAAGGTGACCTGATCCCTGAATTTGAATTTTATAGTTGTGTTGTACTATACTGCTATGGCAACAAAAACAACTTTAAGTTAAATTAACAGTAAAGATACTGCAATTGAGAATCACTGAAAAAGAATGCAGTGGAAAGGGAAGTAATATCAATAATGCAGAGTGCTAAAGGTTAATAGAAATAATATTCTATACTTATTATAATCAGTGTAAATTACTAGAAAAGCTTAATCATTTGGAAAGCTTCCAAAGGATAACAGGATTGCTACTATCAAGATTTGAAAGAGAATCTATTTAAATACTAAACTAAATTCTTGAAAGTTTTTTTCTTTCTATCAATTTCAGAACAAACAAATCTTCTATAACATTTAGAAAAGTCATAATATTTGGGCCACTTGCTAACAATGTTATCTCTGGTTCATTCTTTCTCTTTTGTAAGGATTTGAAAAAAAGAGCAGAACAATAGAACTAGCAGTCAGCAGCAATTCTCAGAAAAATAATAGCAATATTGGAAATCATCATTTTGAGCTAAGATGAAAACGAGTTATCATTACAAGAAGCAAATTTCATAATTGTATAAAGTCAATAGAATCATGGATTGCTGTCTGAATTTTATTTAAATTCAGACTAATGCCTTCATCTTTGTCGTTATCATAAAGTTTCGGTCATTGTACCTTCCAGCCTTCTTCAAGTAGCCATTGATCCGAGTAACTTTTATATAATGTATTCAGTTCAAAATTTCCTGAAGGTTACCTCAATCAATAGAAAGAAACAGGAAGAAGGCCAGAGACAACAACAGCTGAAATGTTGTGATAAGAAAAATGAGGACATATACTTAATCATGGCTCTATCTTCATATCACACACACACACAGAGACACAAAATGGAAAATAAAATTTAAACCGTCTGAATAAATGTTTCAATTTACTCAAGATTAAGCATATGGTTAATCTAGATAGATTATACTAAATGATCACAGCTACAGATCAATATGTGTACAGGTCCCCCCCAAAAATGGAGTATAGCAATGTAACCGTGGCCCCCAGATTCCAAAGAAATGGCGTGTAGCAAATGTACCTGTGACCCCCAGACTAATTCACTTTTTATCCTCCTTACACATGAATTTAGGTCAGCCATCTCACAGAGAATTCAATAAACGCTGAATACCATGTTGTGATACATTATTCTAAACCTTTAGTACCTAACAGCAATACAGCAAAAGTTGTAAGTGGAATAACTGAACGAGTCGGGTGTAATCCCATCATGTCTCAATGAGGGGGCAAGACTGGTGATTCTGCATCTTACAGAACATGTTGAGTAACATGGGCATCATGTGGGCAGGCATTATCCAGCTGCAACAGCACATGTTTACTTTCGCAAAAATGACAGCAGAATGTGTTGTATAATGTTCTGAACATATTTAGCACTGATTAATATTCTCCTTGCAAGCACTAATGGTTAGCAAGAGTTTAACTTATGACGCCCCCACACCATCATGCCATTTACTGCCTCCTACAATAATTTACCATTGCAACAAGAAGCAGCTAAGTAGTGACCCCAAAATATTTACAGAGACTGTGGAAAATGCATGTCAGTACAGATGCAAAAAAAGTCCCAGGATCATGTGTGGACATGTCTGTCAACACCAGTTACAGCCAAGATTTCCCCATTAGCAGCAGGACAATTTGGCATGTCTAAATATGATCCACCCCGCAACTGGTCAAGATCTGTGTAAGCTGCCTCAGGCCAATAAAAGCAATGGGAAAACCAACAGTCAGTAAGACACAGTGTCTTATAAAGTCGGTCTTGTGAGCATTTTGTTCCTAAAGATGCTGTGGTTTCCGAGGCAGTGTTATTTTTATAACCTCCCGTCTCTATCCCCTCTCTGCCTATTATCCCCCTGGTTGGTGGGAGAGCAATCAGTTAGGTGTTTCCCCAACACACTCTTGCCATACATTGCAACAGAGACATTGAGTAAAGAAACAGAATTTAAGGGAAACTAAAAAAGAATAGCTATTAATCTATAAGCTTGTGTCCTGAGCATATACATAGTGAAATATGCTGCTCTCCAGATCAACATCACAAACAACCACCACTTGCATGAAACAAGAACCGGCTCTAAACACTGAACATGATAGAGCACCATCATGGGTCATTCTAGTCAAATTCAACAGGCGGTCTAGAATGGAAGTCTTCAAATTTCCATCATTGGTTTACAGCAGAGATTGGAGCAAATGTGAACTCAGGATGGTTGACACAGACTTTTAGGAATTATTTCCTTGTAGCAAGACTGAATGCGTGTGTGTGTGTGTGTGTGTGTGTGTGTGTGTGTGTGTGCCCCTAATCAAGTGTTCCTTTGTTGGACATACACTAACTTAACTAAATTCAAATATCAAAATAAACTGTGGAAAAAGATCAGCCTTCCTGAAAACATTTCTAAATTTTTCCTGAGTCTTAGAAATCCATGTATGACAATTGGAAAAATTTTCAAACATAATTACCGTTTTTCCACAAACAAAAAATACTTCTAGGTACATGGAATGTCAGAACAGTAAATCAATGTTGCCAGTTTGAAAATATATAGCAGGAAATGAATAGGTTAAATGTTAATATTTTGGGCATAGGTGGGCAAACAGGGTCATATATGCAAGCAGAGAAAAGAAATGAAAGGGGAGTAGGACTTCTGTTAGACCAAGACATGAAGAAATGTGTTTTAGGATACTATCAACTATATGATAGAATTCTTGAAGTCAAACTGAAAGAAAAGCTTTTTAACATATCCATCATAGTTGACATGCACCAACAGCAAAAAGTTTGGAAGAAACTAAAAAGTTTTATTTTACTAGACAATACCAAGATTCAATGCAATGAAATTTTAAGAAATTGTGATGGAGACATGAATTTCAAAGTAAGGAAGGAGAGAGATAATGAAATAGTTAAATTCAGACTAGGAACCTGTAATGTACATGGGGGAAAATGGTCCCAATGGTGCACAATGAACAATTAGGTAGTAGCCAACACCTGGTTTCAAGAACATCCAAGATGTATATGCACATGAGAAGACCAGAAGAAATGATAAACCAAATCGACTATAACTATCAATAGAAGATTCAGGAATGCAGTTTAACACTGAAAAACATACCCAAGTGCCAACTGCAGGAGCAATCACCGAAGAGATCCAAGGCAGTGCCCAAACTAAAATATGACAGATGCCTGAATGTGAACAAGAAATATATAGACAATGTTAAAGGGCCTGAAAATTTAATTAAAATCTGACTATTATTTGGTTTTTGCAAGAATTTCCAAAATAATGTTTTTAACAAAAAAAAAAAAAAAACACACTAAAAATCCCTATACTAATCTTTGGCCCACTAGCTGAAACATAAGTAAAACAAAATTTTTAACCACAATTTCAAACATGCTAGGAAGGTTTCAAAAAAATTAATAAAATAATCAAAAAACACTTTGGCCTTCCCTCTTAATAATAGCATAACATTTGGACAATAAAACATTGCTTTCATCAAATTAGTGGCCATTTTTCATCATGGCATGCACTTTTTTTTTCTTTTTTAGAAAATGTTTGGAGGTACCTACTTTTAAGACAAGAAAGAAAAAAAAAAAAAATCAAAAGTGTTTACATCTAAAAAAAAAAAAAAAAAAAGTTGGCCGTCAGTTTTTTTTTATAAAAATGTTGGCTAGTCTATTTTTAAATATTTTTATTTTTATTTTTCTAAGAAACTGTAGCAAACCAGATGGAAGTGGGAGGATAGACAAATAGTGTGGATGTAGAGACTGGAAAGGGAGGGAATACGAAGATCAAAAGTATAAGCTTAACAAATAATAAAACACGGTTACAAGTTGTTTAGAACCTTGTAAATTTTGTGGAAGAAAAGAATGCAGACTTAGGTTAAAACTAATGAAATCCTTTTAAAAAATTTCTTTGTAAAGTTTTATAATGAAAGAAAAATGCTATCACAATGCCTAGAAGAGATTTATTAACTATACATTTTAGAAATAAAGAAAAACAATTTCTTTTTCAAGCAGCATTAAACAAAAAAAAAATAACCCTAATAGCTAAAATTTGTGCCAAGGCCAGAGTAGAATAATTTTCTGATGATTTTTATGCAAATTCTGTCTCCATAATGTTGACATTTTTAGGGTTGACACAAAGATCACATCAAATCAAAAAATCCATTTAGCAAAAAAAAAAAAAAAATCTTCCAAAAAGCCACCTCAACTGAAACTTTTTTTACAAGTTTACTGAAATCTAAAGAGGTACGGGATGATTTTTTGAAAATGTGCTCTTTGTATAACATCCTCCTACACAAAATTGACAAAATGAGGCCATTCATATTACACCATTGCAAGGAAAGTGGTGCTATTCTAAGCGTCAATTGTTTTAGGCAACGTCATCTGCCCAAATTCTTTGCTACTCTGAAAGCCAAACTTTCTACTCCATCTGTCAGCATCATAGTAGATGAAACAACTGACTGTCATGTCCAAAGCATTCTGAATATGATTGCAAGCATTCATGGAGAGTTGTTTCTTATTAATTTTGTAATCCTGACAGAATGCAATCATCAAACTAAGTCAGGCATGCATCTGAGCTGTAACTCATGTTGATATTGCATTTGTAACAGATTCTGCAACTGATTCAGAAGGAAGTTTTATCAAATGTGTTTGTTAAATTACAATGTGATGTGCTTTGTACATATTTTAAATCTTGTTGATGAAGTATTTTCACACTGGCCAGCATTTGATAATGTTAGCCAGCTAACTACTTTCATCAAATCATCCTTTTTAAAAAGCCTAACCAAAAACAGCAATACTTAAAATGGCTTGAAAGCTCCCTGCCTAAGGAACAAGTGAAACAGCCCCCAATACCAGTGGCAACCAGATGGAATTCCTGGTTTAATGGCACTAAATATCACTCATTTTTAAGCAAGAAAAGTGTCGTGGCCTTACAGTAGACAGGATTCTAGAATGAGTAAATAATGGTTGACTACATCATGCATCCTACCATAAATTGCGCCTGAATCTACATTTTATAAATCAGAACTGTAACGGTTTAATAACAGCTTCGACAAGCTTAGAAGAGACTAAGCCTCCATTTGCATGTGTTGTACATAACATGATGAGCACATAATTGCCCACCGCCATACGGTTGCCTCTCTCTGTCTTTTTTATAACTACTTTCATGGTAATTGTTCAAATAAGCTCTTCACTATAGTACCTAGACTGTATGAATTTAAGCGCAATACAAGACTGGCAACGAGATCTCTTTAATTTGCAGCTGAGCTAGCTAGATGTAGCCATAACTTCTATGCTGACAGTTTCTTTTCTCGCACGTCTTGTCTGTGGAACTCACTTCCAGACCCATGCTTTCCAGCCAGCTTTAAGCTGCAAAAATTTAAATGCAATGTCAATCACTATCTACTGTCCACCTAAATGCTCTTTACTCACTACTAATGTTTCTGTTCCTAATTCCTCCACACCCTGTAACCCTTTGCTTGTTAGTGACTGCCTTGCTTAGGGTGATACTGATAAAAAAAAAAAAAAAATAAAAAAATAAAAAAATCAACATTTGGCCTAGAAACTGACTGTCTGAACTAGAAAACACAGAGAGGAAACGGGACATTCCAAATTTTCAAGATTTTTTCAGCACATCTTTCCCCAAACTAAATACCTGGATGCCCACCCTGTATAAGCCGCCATGATATTGATAGTTTTGCAGTCATTGAGGACTTGCAAGATCCATTTACTGATCTTCTTGAAAAATTCCAAATATGACTTAACATCTCAGCATTTTGGAAAGAAAATAAAAGCAGATTGCCAATAACATTATAGGGATGCCTGTTACCAGTGTAGATGCTGAACATTCATTTCCTAAGTATAAGCATCAATAACTAATGTGAAAATCTTACCTCAGAGAATACCAAGCAGCTTACAATGTTGTATTACAATGGAAATTTACAGAAGAGATTTGAATATTGTTATTTTCTCAATTTAGGAAATATTAAATGTTTTAATATTGATAAGTTGTTTTATTTAACAGGAATTGAATTAATATATTTAATTTGTATTTTGAATTTTTTTTAGTTAAAATTTCTTTTTACTTACACAGATATTTGTTATTGACATTGAAGTTAATTACTGTTGATTC